>VWZP01009912.1:83497-416820 GCA_013396995.1 Dicaeum eximium | reverse complement strand
CAGCACTCTCTTCAAAATGCCCTGATTTAATTCAATCACTGGAAAAGAATTGAGAGGTGATGTGAAACCAAACAGCTCTGGCAGTCTCCACAGACATCCAGCACACCCATGGGAAAAGTCGGAGCACACCTTGTGGCCGGGAATATGCAGCTGCACATCAAGAATGGCAAAAAAGCAGAGCTAGGAGAGTGGACACCTAAATCAAAAAACCACCTTCATCAGCAACCCCTTAAAAAAGACAAAAGCTTATTACAAGGAAAAATATACAAATACAGACCTTTCAGAACAAGTTTATTAGTTAACTACAATTATAAAACTTAAATATTTATATAACAAGATGGAAAAATCTTAGGTAACCAAACACTTCAAGTTATTTTGCTGCAGTATACACAGGAATAGTTTTGTTTCTTTAACAAGCTGATCCAATATAATTCTTCACTGAGAAGTGTCTTGAAGGCATGTCTAATTTTGAGAATGTGCTTCACATGTAAATGCAGTATACAAAAAGAAAAAAATAAAGACCATACTAAACTGATCAAAAAGGAGAAAAAAAAAGAAAAGAAAAAAAGACAGGCACATTGAAGTCATCTACTCCATAAAGAGCTCATGGCTAATACTGTTTATATATGCTGCCAAAATTCAAAGGGTACAAATTAAAATGGTCTTTGATACACAAATAACATGTTCTAAGTTTTTTGTTTTGCAAAACATGCATAAAGTTCCCACATTTTTAGAAAAATCTTCTGTACCAGAGAAGGAATACAAAGGCAGCCAGAAATGGAAGCATTCACAAACACCAGCATAAGGCCCTTCAGAATTTATTTAAAGGAACACATTAAACCCCTTCATTCTCAGGTAAAAGGTTAAGAGGCCGAGATACACATCGTCTGCGAGGGTGAGCATACTGGAGGTTGGCAGTGTCAGCATCACAAGACTGCTCTATCAGAGGAGGAGGAGGAAGGAGCTGGGCATGACTGGACCATCTTGATCCAGCCCGTGGGGAATCCAGAGGGGGAAAGAAATACCTGAAACAATTAAGAAAGGAACAAAACACCAAAACAAAAAAACAAACAAAGAACAAAAACAACAACAAAAAAACCAACAAAACAAGAAAAGAAGAGAAAGGTAGTAAATACAAGGAGAACCAAAGGGGAGAAAAGACATGCTGGAAAAAAAAAAGGCTTTAGTATATCCATGCCAAAACCAATAGAACATAATAGCAGAAATCAAGGCTTGTAATTCAAAACAAGACAAATCTGGAAACTCTTCTTTAAAGCAAAATAATAGTCTTTTGCACTGAAATTCATTGAAAATAATACCATAGTCATAGTCCTAGTATACATTTTTACAAAAGAATGGATTGCTTTGGAAGTCAAAAGGGTAGTGTAGTACAGCTATTAACAGGCTTTCATTCTCCCAGAATTTCTGTGATTCGTTAACAGCTTTCAGTAATGCTTTGTTTGTGACACAAACATACATTAAATATTATCAAAATACATTTGCTGCATATGCGTCTAATTCAGATTAACTTTACAGCATTTCTAGAATAGACGTAAAAACATCACTTTTTTACATTAATGATATACATTTACAGAGAATAACTTCTTTGAATGAAATACAGTCTTTGTATCTATCTACATATTTCTGCAAAATCCTCAGCGTAAATTCAAGATTCCTGGTGAATGCAAGACTCAGAATTATGCCACTCCATGTCATTTTGCTGCTGTTTTTATTAGAACTTACCCGTAACACTTGTGCATTTTAGTATAACTATATTATGTTTTCTGTCTTGTTTACAATTCTGTGGACTTACAAAGAACAGCTATCAGTTTAATAATGAAATTATGGGACAATTAACAACAAGCTGCATTTTGGTTTATCTCTGTATGGCTAAAGTGTTTGTATTTTTCAAGGATACTACGTTTAGAGAATTTAAGTACTCCATGTAATTAATTGTAACTATTACCATAGGAGTGTACAAATATGTAACAGAAAAAGTACATCTTTTAGCATGAAAGAAGTATGACAGTACTTACAAAACATTTATTTAAAGTCATACTGAAGAATATAAATGAAGCAATACCAAACTGCTAAAAGTCATCATCTGTACAACTGTCAAAACAGTTTTCTTACTCCTTTAGAACTAACAGTTGCATATATTACAAAGCAGTTACAACCTTGTAATGTTTAGGAATCTTAATCAAATGCTGAACACTCTGAAATGCAAAATAAATTGGTTCTCAAAACAATTTTAATGAAAGTTATTGTAATGGTAGTTTCCCTCCTCCCATCCCAATCAAGGACAAAAATTCTTGGTTTTAATCATGAACTATCTTTTAATTTGACAAGCTTTCAAAAATACTGATGGATGGAAGTTTGGGGTTTGGGTGGGCTGTTTACGTTTTTTTCCAAACAAGATGCCTCTCCAAGTATTTTTCTATCAGGCGTTCCATCAGTGTCAAACTGTGCAGGCTAGTACAAAAAACGCACACAACATGTTTTAAAAAGCCTTTTTGAACAGCATTTAGTAGTTAGCAGGCTGCTGGTGTCTTGGGAGAGGTCAAACGACGCTGGGGAAGGGGAAAAAGGAGTTCGTTTTCCATTCCTGTGTGCATGCAACAAGCAGCAAAACACCAAAGTTACTCCAGTTAGCTTGGTATCAGCTCTGCTTTCTGTTAAAAAGGACATAATACAAATGGAGAATGGAAATCGTATCATAAATCTAGACACACAATTACATCAACATAGTAATACAGCCCTACTGGTTTATTTCCTAACAATCTACATCACATGTTCTGCAATTTATTTTGAGTACAAATCCAGTTTGGCCATAGTGCTTTTATAATCTTTTCCAGATCTGCCTGTGCTATAGCTATTTTAGTGTTTAAACATATAGACATGAAACATAGCATGTACAGTCAGAGACAAAATAAGTTATGTGGAGGATACCTATTTAGACAAATGTCAATGCATAAATCTTTATCAGCATGCTAACACTAACACAGAAGTTAGGGACTGTGTTTATGCAATTCAGGCCAATATAATTACAAAAGAAAGTATGTAGTAAAGTGTGTCTCTTTTATAATAAGGCTCAATCCTAGGACAAGACACCGTATGTCTGGAAATTCCACAGCCACTGACTTAATTCTGGAAATAACATTGTTACAAATCGTAGGTAAGAATCATTTATTAAAAACCAAAACAAAACACCTTCCAAAATACAAAGCAATGAAGGGAATAGAAATAATGCTAGAGGTTTCAGTTTCACAATGGCTTAGCACCAAGTTCAGGGACAGGCGAGCCACCAGTGGGGTGGGGATGGTTAGTCTCGGTGGCAGCAGTCTTAGATAAGGAGATTGTGAAACCACACCCTATGCTAAAGAGCTGTAAGACAGCCTGCATTTCCCCACAGGAGCCCAAGCGAACACAGCTACACAGCTCGGGATATACCATTTCCAAGGCAGGGCCACATTTCGTTTGCTACACTGCAAGTAGAACCAGAACCATGACCAACATCATTCTGCTGCCCTTCATTGTAGGGACCTGGCCCATTACCACCCCTTGAGCTCACTTTTATCTTGTGAGGAAAATGCAAAACCTGTTCTCTGTTACACAGGGTGAGGGATCTTCAACTGCCATTCAGGATTGACTGCTGAAAGGGAAAGAGGGGGCAGGCTGGGGCTCCTCTCCAAAAGCAAACTTTACTGATAAGCATTCCAAACTGAAAAAAACCCCGCATGAGTAGCTGCACATGGATGGAAAGGGAAACTATCCCAAGGCATTTGAAACAAAGGTGGCCACAAAACTTGGAAACTGCTGCTATAGAATCTGGCCACATCTCTGTCCTTATACAGGACTTACAATTCTGTAAAGCTGATTGTACACACTGCACCATACAGATGCAAGACTCAGTGTATTTCTACATTTCAGTATGCACAAATGAAAATGTTTTTTTCAGAACAGGCAGTAAAATTTACCCAATAAACAGCAACTATTACAGAATAAAAAACCTATCAGAGATTAAGGCAATTATCTGCAATATGAATGCCGTATGAGGAAAATTTTTAAAATCGCAAAACTCGTATTCAATTGATGCTACACACCTGCAAAAACCAAGTATACTAACACTAATATTTGATTGTTGAAACTGTATGTTATGAAGTAGCCCTTCTTCCTTTCCTCCTGCTATATTATCCCAGAGAAAAACAGAATTTGTTGCTGGTATTTTTGATTCACTTTTAAACATGTATCTAAAACAAAGGGCAGTTACACACCAGTAGGATGAAGCTTCTCCTTTGAAACTATTTCAGAAATGTTGTTTTTAATAATATGAAAGAACTAAAAATGAAAATAGTTATTTACACTGCTTATTTATACAGACTGATTCAGTATGACTTATTGTTTTGTTCATTTTCCTCTTAACACTGGCATAACAGACAAACCACAGAGCAAAACCAGAGGAGCTTATAGAAGTACCCATGCAATAAATGACATTGCACATTAAAAACATGTAAAACAAATACGAGAGCTAAATGAAATTAAGCAGATTCAGAGAAAAGACTATTTACTGAAAATCAGTCTCTCTACTACTTAACCTACCTGCTGGCAGATGATCCATTTAGTGAATTCTGCAGACTTGTATTGGCTGAACCTAGAGAGGCATTAAAAATTCCCTGCTGAGAACTACCATTCACCGGACTCCCATTACCTTTCAGTATACCAGTACACTTCCAGTTGTCCATGTAATTAGCTGCAAACACAGATATATAGAAACTGTTAGTTTCTCTTCTGAAGCTCAACTTTTCCCTAAAAATATGTTTCAACTACCCCACACCTGGTGTGAATCAGAACTGAACTTCAATACATAAATATATAAATTCAATATATATTCAATTTATCAATTCCAATCAGCTGAGGATCTGGCCCTTTAGCTGCCCAGTACTCTCTGCCTGTCCATAATTTAAAACTCAGTTTCCACTATTACAATACTGAGGAACAAACAAGAACATATAAGGTAACTGCCAGTGGGTTTTTGTTGTTGTGGGGATTTTGGTTTGGTGTTTTTGTTTGGTTGATTGGTTCATGGAGGGGGTGCATGTATTTGTTTCTTTGTTTTCTCTTAAAAATGTAAACAGAAAAAAAAACATTTGCCTGGACACTGTGACTGAATGTAGACCTCCTAGGTTTAGCAGCAGGAAAAGATCTATCTTACTTTTTATAATAGCAACTTTCTGTATCTCTAGTCCGGTGAAACAATTTCAGGGTACAGTAACAACTATTCACAGCAGCCTAAATCATGCAAGCATTCTAGCACAAAATTATTTTTGAATTGTTTATCTTAAACAGAAATCTATTAAAAAAAAAAAATCTATCTTTCACAAATCTAAAATGGACACTCACTCCAAAATTATGTTTTGAGTAAAATTTCTCAAGTATATTCAGCAGACTATAAAGTTAATGTGTTTGAGGTGGGTGACCTTACCCTTCCAGAGCCTAACACAGCCATCATCACCAGAGGAGGCAAGCACTGTGCCTGTAATATTCCAGCTCACTCGCCACACCTGGGAGTTGTGATTATCAAACTGCGCCACAATATGAATTTCAAATTTCGTTAATCCTCCTGATGAAGTTAATTCTTTCCTGTTTAAAAGAAAAGTGACAGCTCTGCACACAACTGTTCAAAGGTCTGGGCTTGAACATGATATCAGAGAGAACTACATCTTTCTAATAACAACTGTTATTAGATTAGGTATTCAGACAAAATTACAGACTTGCTCACAATCTTGTCACCTCAAAAATCAGGTTGCTAAAAACAATCCTGCATACATTATTACTTTTGCTTTGCAGAGACTATTTGAACAAGACTGTATAGTATGCATCACATCACACCAAACCACCTCCCTCTTAAGCTCACCTTAGAGGTTTTAGTGTAAAAATTCGTACGTCTTTGGTTGCTACAGCCAAGATGTGGAAGGATCTTCCCAGATTTGGAGCAAACGCAATATCATGTACAGGATCTGTGACTGTCATCAGAGCTTCTGCTTTTGCATATTTCCTGTACAGCCCAATAAATTAACCTTTAATGCCATGAAAATTGCCAGTGATGCAAATTACATAAACCACATATAGTGGAGATGGGAAAAAGTGTTAAGTATACACAATAAGACTTGCAGAAATAAAAATATTTTTAGCTTAAATTTAGGCAATAATTTCAAGCAGATTTATTCAGGTATTTAATCTATCAGAGACAGTAGCCACTAAGTACACTATGCTACAGTATTGTAAGTCATACAACAAAGCAAGAATTGCAGTACAAAGAACATTTTTGTCTACAATTGGAAAAGGGAAATAAAAAGAAATATTCCATTTACAAATCTAAAGGAACTTGCATCTCAGTAACTTACTAAATTTTGCA
The DNA here is from genome assembly GCA_013396995.1 of Dicaeum eximium. NCBI lineage: Eukaryota > Metazoa > Chordata > Aves > Passeriformes > Dicaeidae > Dicaeum > Dicaeum eximium. The sequence continues at coordinate 410,405 of VWZP01009912.1, read as the reverse complement.
CGCTTTTAAGCATCCACTGTCTGCCTCCTCTGCTGTATGATAAAGACATATTCCCTTTTCTTAGTAAGTTACAGTGACTTTATTGGTAATGCATGGAGAGCATTGCCTGAAGCTGGGCATAAAATCCACAGAACACTCTGGCTCCTTTCCCACGTCGACCACTCCCAATCAAACACAATTTCTCTCTTATCATTTAACTGGAAGTGGTGGTGCACAAACTTACTAGCCTTTGCTGGTCTGTGAACTCTTGACTGTACAACCTGAACTTTGACAGACTGTGAGCAATTCACAGCGCTTTCTGTCATTATAATCATGCCTTTAAAATCACTGCAAGGTGGCTTTGAACAAAACAGTGCCTGCTGCAGCACAATTCAAATTTCAACTGTTAACTCCTTGTGCAAAATTAAACACAAAATTTAGCAGACACAGAAACAACTCTCCCTTTACAATGCTGGTAAGAACACTGACACAGAAAAAAATTATCAATTATCATTTCTGTTAACATCAGTTACCATTCTGAGGTCCTCTCTCTTTTCCTACCCAATGGATCAGAGACAAAATTAAGATATTATTATTTACTACTCCACTCCACACCACACCTAATGATAGGAATAAAAGGCCATATATTGTAAACTTCATGATCCCACAAACATTATATATATTATACATTATTATTTAGCATACCTGGTATTTTCGTTATATTCATAAATTTGAACCTTAGCCAGTATATTTGGACTGTTGTCATCACTTCCTACAGCAATCATTGGAGAATGTGCTCGAGAGCTAAAAGGTGAAAACAAATACTGTTATATTTACATATTATATCTTTTATATATTTATATATTTATAAATATTTCCCATAGAGAGTGCAGCAAGCCATTTGTTAAATTTCAAACACATTATCTATAGAGAAAACAAAACAACACCACAAAATATCACAAGGAAAAAAACCACAAAGAAACAGGAGTTAAATGCTATTCACAGTTACCACTATGTTCACTCTGTTGTTTCAAAAGCCCACTTTATACACTCACTAAGGTGAAATCATTAGACAACGCTGTTTAGCAATTCAAGATGATGTTCTTAGAGAGAAGAATTGACTTTCTATAATACACTGCATCTGCAATCTAGTATTTGCCACAAGTTTCATGGCAGAGTCTGCATTCTTTGCAGTGCTTTTAATTATTATCTAGTGATATTTCATTCAGGTTTTGGAAGGTAAGCTAAATGTAGATGCATTCTAGTTTTTAAATGAACTTTTATCCTATCCCATGCATTACAGTGAATTCCTGTATGCTGAACTTTCAGCACAGACTACTGCTAATGAATAGAAGAGTAACTGGATCATCAGGACACAACAACATTGTGTCCACAGGGAAAGCCACCAAGTGCTTCTAGACAAACAGAAATCAAAGCAGTTCAGCTTTGAATGGTTTTTCCCTTCCTGTTACAGTCATAAAGCAAATGTTTTAGTAACATACCTTGAAGGATTCCAAGAAATACAACTGCAGCTGAGCTTACAGGAGATTTCATGCTGCAGTGACCACTGGCTGAGATTCATTACATCTGGAGCTTCATAGATCCTTACAACTCCATCTGCTGAACAGGTTGCTAACATAAGACCCATGTGCTTGGGAGCAAACTTCACATCTGTAACAGATGTTCTACTGTCGACTAGAGTGGTCCTCTTGACCTGCAAAGAAATTCCCATCAAAAATTTATTCCCTAAGGAAAGCTAATCAAAGTCTGACAACACCATTTCACAGGATTGCTTACATCTTGCACCAAAAAAATTCCACCCCCTGCTATCTTTTCTATTGTTTAAAGATGGGCAAGAACAGCCAGTGTTGTTTCAAATTATCACTTGTCAAAGAAAAACCCAACTTTAATTCTACTGTAGGTGGGAATTCATGTCTTTAAGTTGTTTGCCAAGGAACATCCTCTTATGGAAGACCGATAATAGTGACTCTAATCAGCCTGAATGTAGCCAGTTAGCTGTTTTCCTCAGATGTTTTTAAAATATTTACTTTGTGTTGGAATGTTGCCAAAAATAAAGAAAACATAGCCAAAATCAGAAACCTTATAGCTACAGAAAAGAAGTCTCACCCAGTGACTCTGGCCTCGGAGTTTATCATTTGACTCTCCCACTATTTCTTCCCATACAGCTGCTGTTCTATCAAACGAGCAGGAAGCCAGGACCTGCCCAAATTCAGGATGGGCCCACGTCACACGCCACACCGATCCGCTATGTGTCTGCAAGATAACATCAGAACACTGCAGAGAACAAACTGACTGCGTTAGGCCAAGGAACCACATATTTTCATGACTTTCTGAAGAAGAGAATTCTAGGAAGTAGTAACACTGTTCCTTTGAAACCTATAGTCTTTTATACAAAGCTACATAGCAGCTTTTGCAGTTCTTTATTCCAACCAGCACTGCAAAGTTGCTGCTCTTAGTCTTTAAAATGTAATTATTACAAGTGCATTTCAAGTGCATTTTTTACTACTATAAGTACCAAACTATGATTCTGCCTTGATGCAAAAAGTACAGCTTTGTTCTCAATCAAATTTCATCCATTACCATGTTCACTTCTAGCTTGCCTGTACTTTTCAAAAGCACTTGCAAAGCATTAATAATCTTTTTAATATGAAGCTCCTCTTTCATACCTAGTCAACATTCCTGTCTTAGAGAAGGGGAATTCAAAAGCACCCCTTGCACTGCCATTTACAGGGATGAATGCCTTGTGGTCCAATTAAAAACAAGTTTAAGAAAAATTCAGAGGCTGAATGCACTAACTATCCATGAAGCAGAGCCTCTATATGACACAGCTCTCAGAAAGCTTTTGAAGAACAAAAAACAGAGGTCAGATGTTGTAACATTTTTTAGCAGACATCTTCCTTTTAAGGAAGATTTTTCCCCCCTTTTATTTCAAGACTTACTATATGCAAAAGGAAATACTGAATTAAAAATTAAGGTACTATTTTCTACTCCCTGAACAGCAGTCACTGATAAGGTTTACTAATACTAGTCTGCCAACATAACTAAGTACTAACAAGAGCAGACTGCATGTCAGCGTCTGCTTTAAGTGAGAGGCACTAGAGATGTTTCATAAATGCAAAGAAAAAGTATTTTACACCAGACATGCAGAATCTACATCAAACCAAAAGCATTTTTGCTCTAAAATGCAGTGGAAATGAATCATGTTTCTCCAAAAACAAAGGAGAAATGATGGTTGTCTGTGTAATTTTTACAAACACAAACCTTCCAGCTCGCAGTGCAATGCCAATCTCCATTTTCACTTTTGTCCCAGACCTATTGAGAAATCAAAATACAATCATACAATTTGTAAATAAACTTTACTGACTAGCACTTTAAAGACACAACCATTCATATATATACATATATATATAAATAAACAAAAAGACATGCACACACACCCACTAAACATTTTCATCCAGGACACTGTATCTGGTTTAGTACAAAATAGCACTTCACACAACCATGAAAATATCCCTATTACAAGTAGGGAGAAGAGGCACCGCCTGCAAAATCCACCATTGTATGACTTCTATCTCTTTTTAAACAGTAAATTACATGGAAGAGAAATTATTTCAATTCCCAATACTTCATTCACTTTGCCCCATGAGTACCCGTTCCATTTCATTCTAGAGCCCCCAGCATCCTCATGTGCTCAGCTCTGGTTTCAAAACCCTAATGCAGCTCCCAGCACTCATCCCAAAAGCAGCTCAGGACAGTAAAACATACATCAGGGTAGCGGGGGGAACAGATCTTGTTTCTTTCTTTGAGATTTCTGCCTTGATTTTTAACCACATGCAAGTCACTGAACCTTCCCCTCTCTTGATTTCCCATACATCTTTATACTTATGAGTTTTTCACTGAAAAATTATGAAGAAAGTCACCAACATAACCAAATGAAAGACACCACCTGACACTCACTCCTGCTTGTCACAGGAGCCACCTCACACCTGCCACTCTGGCTCTCTAACACAACCTGGGTCACGTTGTCTCTTTGGTTTGAGAAAAACTTCTCAACAGTCTCATAAAGGATTCAGTTATGACTGGAAAGCAACATTCCACTGCTAAAGAACATCGTTTCTGTGTTCAACCTTCCTCCTGGCATCTTTTTTAAGAACTGCACACTCTAGTAGTCAGCCCAAACCAAAGACCCCCATGGCTTTGGCTAGTTTCTGGAGGGACCATTTTATTGTGGTTGGTTATTTGCTTTTCAAGTCTGTGGTCAGGGAGAAGGGGCTGCTTTCTTGTTCTTAAGCCTAATCTATGTATGACACAGCTTTCTACGAAAAAAGCGACTTTCTCAACCATTGATCTGGACTTAATAACAAAGATGACCGCTCTCTGCAAATTAGATTTCTCAAATCTATCCATGTGACTCCCGAATATTTGCCCATCCTCTCACTATGGAAAAAAAAAAAAAAACCAAAAAAAAACCACAAAAAAAAAACCAACACAAAAAAAAAACCCCACGGAAAAAGCAAACTTTTCGTTTAAGTAAATATAAAATGCTACTTCATCTGCTCTAAAGGAATGTAAAAGTTAAGGTTTCTACTATTCTACACTTTGGCCAGTCTGCCAGGGCACACACGGAACACTCCGGCTTTTTGCTTACTGGCACTTCACCTTCCTCCCATAATGAAAACAGATTACTGGCACTAAACTACGAAAGAATAGTTCCTTTCTTAAGTATTCTTTAATAAATGCAGATTTTCAGCTGAATAAACGGAACAATCGGCACGGTGCCGGCAGAGCAGTCGGGAATGTTTTCCCTGCCGCAGCCCTGGCTCGGGAGCGGAGTTCCCGTGTTTACACGCGTTAGCGCACACAAACACAACGCGCATTGTGTGCAAAGCCTCCCGCCCCCACGGCCCGACCCCGCACCGGGACCTCCCGCGGACCGAGCCCTCGGCGGCGCCCCGGCCCGGCCGGACCCGCCCGGCAGCGCGGTAGGCCGCGCACGCCCGGTGCCGCGACACTCGCCGAGCACCAGGCCCGGCGGCTCCCCGCGCACCTTGACGCTCTGGTCGCTGGAGCAGGTGGCCATGCGGCGGCCGTGGAAGTCGAAGGACACATCGTGGATGAGGTCGCGGTGATCCGCGGCGATGCTGCGCGCCACGAACATGCCGCCGCGGCCGCCACGCGCGCGCACGCCTCACGCGGCGGGGCGGGACACGGGGCGGGGGCGGGGCCGCGGCCGCGCGCGCAGCCGCCAGAGCCCGCCGCGTGCGCAGGGGGCCGCTCCGCGCGTGCGCGCTCCTTCCCGCCGCCGGGAAAGGCGGGGACGGGGCGGGGCCGGGATGCGGCTGCTGGGGGTCGGTGCGGTGTGGGAAGTCACCGTGCTGCGGCGCTTGACTGCGATACGTACCCTCGTGAAGCGACAGGACGAGGGGACGTAACCTCAAGCTGCACCAGGGGAGGTTTAGGTTGGGCATTAGGAGGAATTTCTTCTCAGGAAAGACGATTAGAATTGAAATGGGCTGCCCAGAGGGATGGTGGAATCACCGTCCCTGGAGATGTTCGGAAGGACTGGACGTGGCACTTGGTGACGCGGTGGTGCTCAGTCACAGTTCGGTCCCGATGATCGCGGAGGTCTTTTCCAGCCTGGCTCTGGCATTCCGTGCGGTTGCCAGCCCGGTACGAGCGCGCCGCTCCGCGCCCGGGCTGTGCCCACAGCGCCTTTGGAGCGCGCAGAAATCGCATTCCATAGCGGATCCGGAAAGCTGCGGAGGTCGCTGTGGTAATGCAGATCAATAAAGAAACACACAGCGCGGCGCTGTGTGATGTAAGCACCATCTGCATTTGCTTCGCTAATGATTTACTGCATTAATGAGCCCTGACTTTCTGTGTTCATGAGCCCCGTCAGACGAGCCTTGTGGTGCGAGAGGATGTGAGACCTGCTTCCGTGCCGGGAAGGATTTGGGAGGATGGAGTGCGGGACCGACAGTGCAGGCAGGGGAGGAATCCGCCGCCAGGTAGAGAAACTCCTGTGAGGAAAGACTAAGAAAATTGAGAATTGTTCAGTCCAGGAAAGGGGTGGCTTTGGGGTGACCTAATTGTGGCCTTCTAGTACCTGAAGGGAGCGTACCAGAAAGATGGAGAGACACCTTTTACAAGGTGTGTAGTGACAGAACAAGGGGGAATGGATTCAAACTGAGAATGGGTTCAGATTAGATATTAGGAATAAATTCTTTACTGTGAGAGTGGTGAAGCACTGGAACAGGTTGCCAGGGAAGCTTAGATTCCCCTGAAGTGTTCAAGATCAGGCTGGATGGGGCTTTGAGCAACTGGGTCTAGGAAAGATGTCCCTGTCCATGGCAGGGGGGTGGATGTAGATGGGGTCCTTTAGGGTCTTTTCCAACCCAGGCTATGCAATTCTAAGTGAGACACGGTGGGTGTTGGCTGAGCTCCAGACCATGAAGCAGAAGAAGCAGAATAGAGCCTGGCATGTGGTAGAAAACGCATCACGAGTGACTGAGCTCTGAGTGGGAGCTATAGACCAGAAATGACTGGTCCGTAGTCGAAGGGCTGTGCAAAATAAAGGAATCACAGCAGAGGGAGACTCTGAGGGCTCAATACTTTCACCCCTGACCTACCACCTTTCAAGGAGTTCCTCACTAGAAGGAGCACTTACTTCCAGTTTGTATCCTGCAGTATCCGCTCATAAACTGGGTCATGCAGCCCACAGTGCCAATACCTTCTGAATACCCTTCACTTGTATCACTGAGCACAAGCCCGTTACAGCATCTTGTTTTTAAGGAATGTTTAATCTCTGTTATTCACCGACTGTTTTGAAGATAACTACAACAGCGGACAAGAATTAGCAAAGAGAAAATAATTCATGCACTGTGTTCCAAATAGCAATAATGCAGTCAGTAGATTTAAGAGGAAAAATAATAATAAAATTATTATCGTGGCAATAAACACCAAAAGCAAATACATTTGTATTTAACTGGTTTATATTTCAGGTCCAAAACAGTACTGAAGTCATCAGAACACCTCCAGTGCCTTAAAGCTATGATCCATTTTTCCAATCATATATTAAGTGAAAAGGGGAAAGGATGAAATTCCCTGAAATCACATATGTTCAAATTAGCTGGATTCAAGACAGATTCAGACCTTTTCTAGAAGATTTTTGATAACTGCAGCTTTAACAGAAAATTAGTTTTAACATTTTCGAAAAGACTTTTGCTTATCACTACCTCATTTAAAATTTTCATGTTCATGGCAATGAGGAGTCAATTTCTGTTTACTCAATGAATAGAATTGGTTCAGAAATGTCCAAATTCTTCACAGAATTATAAGGAAACTGCTACGTGCTTGTGAAAGAAACCTGACACTTTGGTATTAAATGCATTTATTTTCACAAACTGCAAACTACATTCAGTAGGGACTGATGGAGGTGCTGTTACCACATGCCAGAGGGATCCTTTCACTCTTTCCTGCATACATAACCTGCATGCAAAATATGCAAGTATTTAGCACCCTAATGCATGATTTTCTTTGGTGGGCCTTATATTAAGAGTAGATATGGTGGTACCCAAATGTGATAAGGAATTATAATAGATGGAGAAGAATAGATCAAGATAAATTACAACAAATTTGGACTTGAAGGTACACCATGCCTTTAAAATGCTAGGATTCAATTATTTTGGTGATATTGGGTAAGGAAAAGTTAACATGTTGAAAAATATTTTTTTGCCCAAGTACAGCAAATATGATAAAAATTTTTTTCAATTACAGAGGGTCGCAAACATGGAAGAATTTACAAGAAAAATCACCAGCTGGTTTAATATTCTTGTCCAAGTTGGTCAATGATAGTTTTTAAATTATATTTTTAAATACTACAGAACTAAATCTCAAAGGATGACAACAGCTGGAGCTGAAAAGAGGAATTTGCAAGAAAATTATCGAGAAAATTTAGATATCTAAGCTATATCTGTTGGTATTAGTGGAGAAACTTAGTTGGCAGTTGTAAATAAGAAAAAACTTGCAAAGCATTTTAAAAAATGAGAAGTTAATGAAAGGAAGCGGTTAACATTTTCTCGTTTCTGAAGATGAACTGGTATTGCACAATTCCTCTCCTAGAGGGAACCTCAGTCTGGGCTTGAGGGCTATAGTACAAATGCCCTTTTTTTCCCCCTGGAATCACATGCAATCACTTTGGAAGTTGAAATTTCAGTATTTTCTAAACAATGGCTAAAGTTTAGGTAATGCAATAGAAGAAGCAAGCAAATGTGATTGTGACTGTTTCAGTGCTGTAATTAGAGGGGTAGTACATTTTTCATGCTCTTCTCATATGTAAGAAAAACAAACAAAAAGAAGGGAAAAAAAACCCCAAACAAATAGTAGTAATGCATGCATTTAGATTGCTAAGGAGGAAGTTGTTGGGTTTTTTTAATCTTTCAGCATAATTAGAGACAGGTGTACTTTGAAACTTCAGTTATTGCTTCATTCAAACAGCTGGAGAGACAGTGCCTAATAAAAACATGAAAGCTGACTTACAAGTTCTTTAGTCTGTGGCAGTGTATCTGAATGGTCGATTTTTTTTTAGCTATTTGGGGAAATATCTTTTACTGTAAACCACTGACTATGTTTATAAAAAACTGCAATTTTTTTCAGAACAGTTGTTTCCAGTCAGTGATTCAGCTGTCAAAACGCAATTCTTTTGCAATTTTAGTAATGTAATGATTTTGTTGAGACTTGAGTACATTTCAACTCTGAATTAATATCTTTCACCTGCTCAAATTTAGTTTATTTCTTCAGCCAGTAATATCAGTATAGTTGGAGCAGGGCAAAATTATCAGATTCACAAATAATTAGCATCAATAATTTTCATTTGAACAATATATAAATATGTAAAGGTATTGCAGAGGCACATTTTGACGTAAAATGTTTGTTTTCTCTGACGAGACATAAAAATTCTACACTTCAAGTCAAGATTAGGCTTTATTTCTAACATTTGAGTTTGGTCAGTAAGCAAAAAAAGAAAACCAAACCCAAACAACTATAATTTTTTTAATACATGTACACATACACAAATATTTGTCCATTTTTAAATACAACCAGCCCCTGACCTCATTCCCAAGACTCAAAGCAAGTTATATCAGTTTAAATTTATTTAGAAACTGGGTCCAAAATCATCACTTATTTTTAGAAATCCAGGAAACGTGGCTGATTGTCATCACAGAATCTAAGTTTACTGTGGTGTCTGGTTTCAGTCAGTACCCAGGAATTAGATAAATACATTTACTTCATGTAGACAATTGTACCAGGTGTTTTCTGTTAGTAGAAAGGCTGACACAGAATGAAGGTTCAGTAGAGGAAACATTTCATAGTGAAACATCAGAATTAGCAAAGGGATGAGAGGACAAGATACAGCCTTTGTTAAGGCAAGCAGTCATTAAATAGACAGCCAATTAGGATGGAAGGCACCCAGTCTAATAGAGAGGCATTCACATTTTCTGGGAAATGAAACAACACTTGTTTAAATTCTTTAAAATGGCCAGAGTATCTCTCACAATAAAAGTAAAACAAAATTCGTTGAATAAGACCAAATCTCTCTGGACCTCTTCAGGAAGATTTCCAATGTTACCAAAAATTGTCTATGAAAGCTAGCATGCTACATCAAAAGAGGGGTTTTCCAATGATGTAACATGAACACAAGTTATCTTGGACCACAGAAGTTTTGACATCTGGGGTAGTATGGTAAATCAGATGGAAATAGTATGAACAGAACGTGAGTGCTTTCCTTTTGCTTCCTCACCTAGGTCTAACATAAACCTTTGTTATGAATAAACACTTTCATTTCTTTTTATCTTAATCTAGGTGAAATTAATAACAAATTCAAGACTACTACCCAGTGAGACATTCCCCTTTGACTGGTATAACAAATCCAGAAAGCAAGACACTTAGTGCTGAAAAGTTGCAGCAGCTCCCTGCTGCATTTCCAGAGTATCCAGAGGGTTGTAAAGCTGGTGCACAAAGGGACAATCCCCTCTGCACAGCAGTGGTTGGCAGCTACCATGGCCAGGTCAGGGGGGCACAAACCTCTGCTGCTGATGGTGACCAGAACACTTTGTGCCACATAGCAAGATAATGGGAAGCATGCTGGAACTCAGGAAACCACAGGAAATTTGCAGGTTCCAGTTAACTGAGGCATGAATTGGATTCAACTACAAGCTAACCTTGGAGACTTCCTCTTACAGCTCAGTAGTAAGGAAAGACACTCTGTTTGTGCTGATGGTGTGCATGAGGTGGAAAAGACAGTTGTATTTTAACATTATTATTTGCATTATGATGTGCACAGGAGGATCACACCACTATAACAATCCTGGTACATTTTTTTTTACATTTTGATTCAGTATTATACCTTGATTAAATTAAACTGAACTACATCATGGAAGAAGAAGTAAAAGCATCTATAATAAGGTTAGATTTTCACTTTTGACTCAGTAGGACAATTTTGTTCTCAATTTGACTTTATAAATCCGCATAACTTAATTTATTTCTGCTGGAAGTCCAGTGTAAGTGTATTAGCATTGGTAGAGATATTCTCATTCAAAATGACTTTAACTGGCATTGCTTTTAATTTAAAAAATGTGGTTAGTACTGTCCTTTTCTCCCTTTTGACTACCTTCTTCAAGTAAAAGATGTTTTTGCCTGTAGAGAGAGATTTTATAAAATGCAAAGGCCCAGCAAAAAGAAAGTAAGTGATGAACTGTACTCATGAACAAACATGAACTGTACTCATGGTTGTATCAGCATGGGATAGAGGGTGAGGAAGCCTGCTTAAAATGGCTATCACTGTTACATGCTTCAGTCATGTCTGCACTAGAAGCTGGTCTGTTACAGGCAGTCATGGAGTATCATGCCAACAGCAAACAGCTTTCAGCAGAGTTAAAGGTTCCATTTCTGACAACCTTTTAAAAATATTATTTTTGGCAAGGTAGACCTGCCTGACCCTGTGACATCCACACAGTTTTTGTACCATGTTTTCCTTAACTTAAAAACTGGATTCATAACAATTAATAATATTTCACACAGAGTAAAATAATATCTATTATTATATATCCTGGATTAAGGCAATGTAGAAATACAAAGTGGTGTAATTAAGCAATTGGATTTGGGGAAAAAAATCTGGTAAACCCAGTCATTTAGGAGTTTGCTTAGCTTTGAGAATCTGAGGCTTAAAACTTGGAAAGAGTTTGAAAATGTTAGCAAGTGGTCTTGTATGTGTAACAAAAGTGTCATACAAATTGGAAATCCAAAGGTGGATGTTTCAGAGGAAAGCATGCGTAATCACAGCAGTGTATGAAAGATGTGGGTTGAATTCCTGTTCAGGAAAAAGAATACCAGCAATTAGTGTTATGAAGAGTAAGACAAATTAAGAGGATCACTTACCAGCCATGACTGGTCTATCATGGCAAAAAATTAATGGCAAAATATTATTTTATGGGCAAAAATGAGGGTAAAGCCCCCAAGCTTTTATGTGAGTAACCTGAGAGTAAAACAGGCACCTAAAGCAAACAGTGAACCTTTATATATCACCCTGCTTCATTGCAGCTGCAGAGTTCCACTTAGAACCTGTTATTTATTTTGCTAAGAACTCAACCGAATGTCCCAAACTGGATTTAAAACTTACCGTTTTATCTAAAGAAAAAAGGACTATTACAAAGATGAAAGGAAAAAAAGATAAGCTCCAACTGTATAAAATTATGCTTTACCACTTAATGTAAAAAAGAGTACAGGAAGACAAAGTAAGCAAAATAATTATTAGAAAAAATAGTCAAGCAAAGCAGTTACTCAGTCATGATCAAGTGTAACTGTGGCAGCACATAAAGTTGAGTTAAGGAGAAACAGAAGTGATGTTATATATAAGTAAGTGGCTTATGGATGGGAAACTATTCTAAGTCATATGAATGTGCAAAGAAATGTAAAGGAAAATTGGAATGACAAGTTGACAAGCAACATAACTGACAGCTAGGAAGGGAATACTGATGGCTTCATAACAGATGAATGTGAAGGTTGATCTCAGATGGTGTAATTACATCAGAGCTATCTTTAAACTAGTGATCTTAAGTCGGGAAATAGAAACAGCTTGTAGGAGAAAAAAGTAGAAAATAGCTGGCCCTGAGAGTTTTCACAGTAAGACAGAAAAGTCTAAACATAGCAGTGGTGGCTTTCCTCCTTCTGTTCTGGAGTGTGGAAAGAAACATCAGAAGTAGAAAACAGGGTATAAACGCTGACAAAGTTACCAGTTAAACCATTTCTGCAGACTACAATTGTGATAGAATATTAAATGCATTATTATAGCTGTTGCTTACAGAATGATTGTGTATGCTTGTTGATGGGCTGAGGAAGCCTTTAATGCCTTCCCTGTTGGGTGCTAACATGAATCTTTCACTACCTTATAAAAAGATTTCACAGCACCACCAGTTACCCCAGTAATATTTAATGGTTTGGACAGTGAGGTCAGGCAGGGTTTGGTGAAATGGGTTGAAGGAGGACTTCTGCCTTGTAGATTCCATAACCTCTCAGTGACCTCAGAGATGAGCCAACTCCCATTTCCTTCAGCAGTTTGCTCATGAAGGGGGGACCAGTGCTGAGGGAAGGAGCACATGCTGCAGCCTTTCCTCTCCAGCCTCTCACCACGGCTGGAGCTGCAGGATGGCAGCTCTCCTGCTCTATGGGGACCAAGGCAGGGCACAGCTGTGGTGGGCCACAGAAAGCAGGGCTGCACCACAGTACACATAGTGTTTGATGCCAGATACACATCATGATGCTATCGATTCTGAATGTGACAATTTCATTTACTACAGGCATATCTTGAGATTTTTTTTTTTCATTTTTTTGGAGTTTTTCTTTTTCACATATTTGAAGTGAGTGTACAACTTGATGTGATCTGCTTAATAGATTGGAAAATGTCAAATAGCTGGTTCCTGGAGCTGACTCAAGCTTCTCCACGTACAGGAAAATTTGAATTTTGCAGCAGTACTAGAGTCTACAGAAAAGAACGTGAAGGTTGTAGATGGTGGATGTGCATGAAGAAGAGCATGGAGGAAAAAGGAGAGGGAGGTGTAGGGAGATCCATTGTCAAGACCATTCAGCAAGGTCTAGCATGACCAGGAGTAGAATTAAGACGCCTACTTCATCAGTCACTGGATCCCAGCTCTCCAGTCTTTAGTTTCAGGAGATTGTTCCTCTCCTTGCCCACGCTCCTCACCTCTCAAACAGCAAACATCTCATAATTTACACCTCCTCCACAGCTTCCAGGACTCAGCTGCTCTGGCAAAGGAAGGAGCAGAAGAAATAGGACTGGCTCAGCAGGTCGGGTTTGCTGCTGTCGCTGATGCATACTCACTCTTAGAGTGAGTATAAAACACACATGCATACAATGTAACACATATATCCTTACAGTATAAAAGTATAAATTACCTAGGCTGAACCAGTTTGCTATCAGAAGGTAGAGATATGTTGCTCACATGATATGAACAGCTTAAATGTGTGGTCTTCCTATCCACAGGAAAAAGGCTTTGGCAGAGGAAAGAGCAGAACTTGGCTGCTCTTTACTGGGGCCATTGTGCCACCCTGAAGAGCTGCATCCACAGGTAACCTGCCTACATTGCCTATGCCTGCAGCTGGCCCTGCTGTTTTCTCTTCAAATAAAATAAAAACTCTAAATTTAAAATGGAAACATCAGCAATCATTTTCTTTAGGAATTTATTTTTCATTTGTAAAAAGAAGAATAAATATTTATATTAGGGCATAATATCCAAATGTTTGTCTGATACCAATCTGAATTTATAGTGCAGCAGAGCTGGTACAATGCAGTTTGAAGGATGATAACAACAAGGTGAAGTATTTACTATGGAAGTAACTTGCTTATTACTCATTACATGATTGATACTTTTGTTGTTGGTAAGTGTAACAAACATGCTTCATTAAAATGCTATTTAGCTATAATAGGCTAAAGAGCTTTTGAAATTAGCATTTTAGGAAAACCACATATTCCCCAAACACAACAGGATTACCCATTCTAAAAAAAACCCCATTACTTAAACAACTGTACAGACCAATAACGTATCTTTGCATCTACAAGCAGAGCAGCTTAACAAACTCAGGGTCCCTCCCAAAACTAGTCTTACACGTCTGTCTTCCAGAAAAATAATAATTCTTGGAGCCATTTTCGTGCATCTAAAAGAAGATGCACAAAAAATAAGGACCTGTTATGTGTTCTGGGGGTAACAGGAATCTCAGCTAGGGCAAGCGGCTGTACCTACAGGCAGGTTCAGACTTCAAGGAATATTTCTGAAAGGGCATAGCCAAGATTTTCAAACTGTTAGATGATACTTCCATCTCTTTTTGTGGAGAACAGACCCTGTCTCTCTAGCTCAGATTTCAAATTAAATTTCCGCAAGGCGTATGGGGAGACTGTGTTATAGATGTGGAATCACATATTTAGGGATGTTATATGCTATATATAGTTTATATGTAATTGTGAGGTATAATAAGACAGAGTAAATTTAACTAAGGAACAGTCTGGGGACATAGTCCAGATAATATATATCAGCAAATTTTAAATGGGCTGTGCTACAGTAATTTTCTGCTTTGACCACCATTAGGAGAAGCTAAACATATTTGTCTAGGGAGGTTTCATACTCCAGTAGAGAGAACACCAAAAGGCTCCCTAGAGATGTGCTAAACACTCCTCCTCCCTCTGACATTTCTAAAAGGAAATGTGATTAATTTTTTCTGACAATAATAATGGTTCATTGTTTCCAAAGCATTTGAAACATCTGGATTAAGAACACATAATGAAATCCCAGACAAGATTCCAGGGGAAGCATACTTGAATTTCTGGAAGACACATGACTACAAAAGCTAATTTCCCATTCACTGGAAATTTTGAAAATGTTTTGTTGTGCTCAATTGTGCTCTCCTCTGCCCGTGAAATTCTTACTAGCAAAAATGCTGCCTTACTGTCAGATGTGAGGATGCACTCCCTTTAAAGAGAAAATGTACTGTGACTTCATACTAATCACCAGCCACTTTATTCATCTTATCAGTCTCAACTCAACAATACTGTTAGATACTGTTAGATCAGAATCATAACAAGGAGAACTTTGCAACAGGAACTGCTATGAGGACAGATTACTCAAGGGAATCATTAGAAGCAGCAAAGAATTTATATAATTTTAAAATGTTATTGTGTAAACTGTATGGTCATAGTTTACATTAACATATTTTTAATTAAATTATTTCAAAATCCTGAAATTTCAATGTCGCAAGAGACAAATCAAGTCTGCATGTTGTTAGGTCTCTTTTTTACAGTCTTGTATAAATTAGCATGGTTAGTTGGCCTTACAGGAATAAGAGATTTTTGTGTTGTGACAGAAATTTAAACTGAAAACTCAAGGCACTTGCCAAAGCAAACACAGCCCAAATCAGAGAGAGCATCGACCATATGAACATGCTGAAAAAGGTACTTGAGTATTTTAAGAAATATTCACAACGTGCCTTAGGATTAATGGTGCTTGGAACATTCCCACTGAGCTCTGTTGTGAAGGCGTTTAGCAATTGCTGTACAGGTGATGCTCCTTTGAGCCAAGGTCAAGTAAGTGACACTAATTGCCAGCAACTGCTTTCTGCCCAAGGTAACCCACTGATACATTGTGGAGGAAACAGTGCATGCCTAAAAGACATCATTTTTACCCACGCAGCTTAATCAGTATTTTCCCCACCATTACACTTTTGAACAAGCTGAAATACAACAGTTTCAGATACATGTATCTTTGGTGAGTGGCTTATGTACCACCCCTAAGTGCTGAGCATCTCTTCTGAGCCCCTGCCCTTGAGATATCTGAAATACAAAGAAAATACCCAGTACATTGAAGTGCTCTGTGGGAGGACAGCAGGAGCAGATGATATTTATATACACAAGTATCATGCACAAAGTATAAGCATACGAATGGAACATGGAACAGTGTGCAGAGACTACTTAACCACCATCTGCTGACTTGCACAGCTTAGTGAAAGCAAAAATATTATTTCCATTTTTCTCCCAATAATGCTACATTCTGATGAAAGAAGTAAACTTCCAAGAGTTAATCATGCAGTTACCTGCATGATCATTAAAAGTATCTGCCTTACTTATTATAGAAATATTTAAATTATCAAGAAAAATATAATTCAGAACTTGATAATTTTAGCTAATTTAACTTTTATGCCATTGTGTTAGAATGGTAGATTTAAAGGTATACATCTATGAAATTCCCATTAGAAAAACAACTGTATAAAATGCTGTGCATATAAGTTTCCAGTTAGAGTAACCAGAGGGCTATAACTTGCAGCAAAGATTTCATTAATCTGATTAATTATCAAACCTATAATTGACTCACTCCTCTGTGTGAGCAAAGCACCCCCACTTCTTCCTCTCTCAGCAAAGTGAGAGGTAAAAGAAAGAGGAGGGAAGGTTTTAATATCACCCTGAAAAGCATATATATTTATGTTTTAGAAATTTAATCCTTGCATTGTTTCATTGGAACCTCCTGTCCAAAGCTATTCAGGATTTATTCCACTCGCTGTGACAGAGTTGTGTAAATTCAATAGTAATATTGCACACTGCTGATGCATATTTGACAGCAGAATTAGCTATAATGACTGATGCAGTCACCTCCTTCACTTGTCTGCCTCATCCTGCTTTCCAAGGCTGCTGAAACTCTGGAAATTAGGCGAGAGTTATCCTTACCATTTTTCCTGAGACAAAGAAATACTGTCATCACACAATCTGTGATGTTCCCCAGAGAAAACCCTAGGACAAAGACCATGCCTGTGGCAGAATTTCACAAATAATACACCCCACTTCTCATTCACCATTGCTGCTGGCATGTTGGTCCTTGTATGACATTTACCAGCCAAAATATATTCTGAATCTAGAAATTAGATTGTGCATTTATAACTTCTGATAACAGTATCTATAAGGTATTACGAATGTGTTGAGAAGCAGTGGGAAATACATACTGTTTCACTAATTCAGATATAGGCTTGTGGCAGTTGTATCTCCTAATCCCCTCCCACAGTATCATTTTCAGTAAAAAAGTCACCAGATTCAGTTAAATGTTCTTTCTTAAGTAAGAAAAACAAAAGGGAAAACTGAGGTGGTCTTTCTTGAGAACAAAACAGATAAAAACCCCCAAACATCTTTGTTTTTACTCTGCACCTTACCTTTCCTGCTCAGTGCTTCAGAGGGGGCTTATATGACAAAAGCAGCCATCCTGGACAATGAAAATTAATTTCAAGTGAATAGAGCTTCCAAAAGTAGTGTAAGAGAATGGGAGCTAGAAGCTACCTGAGATGTTGAAGTGACCCTGTGGGATATTTCTGGAGGAATATAGCCTTAATAACTTTGTTTCTTTATGTCTTTGTAACATTTTTTCCTTACTGCAAATCTATGTTAGAAAGTCTGCTGCTAAAGAACTTGCAGAGGTCTGCTTTCACACAGAGGAGTGGTACCATAAGGTTTTTAAAAGGAAAACAGTGTCTTTTAATGATGTCTCTTGGTACACAGGGAGAGAGTGGGAGAAAAAAAAATTTAAACCATATAACATTTAAAAGATACAGAGAGTTTCATGGACCCATTTTGATACCGGACACGTTCTGCACAAGGGCACTTTTCTCCCTCGGTTGTAAATTCCAGTAAGTGGTCATGTCATGACTTGAACTACTGGAACTGTTCCACTGGCTAAAATAAGATGTTAAAGACCTTGACAGCATTCCAATTGGAAAACGTGTGTTATGGATCCTTCTTTCAGTACGTTACATGCAGTTTTTCTTTTCTTTGAGAAAACAAACAAATTGGCTTAGCAGTTACAGCCCATTTGTATGCCACAAGGGTATGAATTAGAGGTTTGAAACGTCTGGACCAAAGGAAACATAGCATACATTCAAAAGCTCTATTATACTGGTTATGCAAAACAGATTTTTAAGACTCCTTACTTCAGTAGATTAATTTCAAAGACATTTTTATAAGAGATATTATCAAATTAAAAAAGGAAAGGTAAATTTTACATGCACTACTAATTTGTTTTTGTTAGGAAATCATACTGCCTGAAAAATTAACAATTTCTGCATGGCTCTTTGCCACCTACAGGCAAAATCTATTTTCCTCCTTGCTTTTTGACTTACTTTGAAGATAAAAAGAGAGGTGCATTGATTATCACAGTCCTGCCTTGCCAAGTAAGTGCAGCAATGCAAATTTTGCTGTAGTATTCCATGGCCCTTACAAGATCCAGTGCCTTTTCACAGTGACATATGTGAACACCTTGTTCTCTGTAAGATGCCGAAGGACATCTCAGCAGGCAAAATGAGCCACACACTCGTGGAACTCTGCCATCAAAACAGTGACTCAGAGAATGTGGCTCCTACAGGGCTGCTCATTATCTCAAGAGGAAAAGCTTCTACGGGAAATTGTATGAAATTCGATATATTAACGTCAACTTAAAAACAGGCAAAGATATCACAAATCCTGCTCAGACCTACCTCTGCTATCACTGGAAAGACAGAAGTAATGATTGTAATATATGCTAAAGGCTCCCCACCACATGGTAAATTTTAGTATCTATAAAGTTGGTAACAATAAGATATTTTAAATCCCTATTACAGCAGGTAATACAAGAAAATCCTTTCCTGTTATTTGCACATCAGGTTGTCTAATGCAGAAGCATAAATTACAAACATAGATTACAATCTGAAGACTCTTATTTTGAACTATTGGGGAAAAAAAAAAAAGGCAAAAACAATTCAGAGATTGTTAGACCCATGAAAATAGTCACAATTGCTTTGTTCTGATGCTGGGAAACCCAAAGGAAAACCGGAACATAAAACTGACAATACAAATTTATAATAGAAACATTTACTGTTACTCCTCAGGAGAAAGTCTTCTCTGCTAAAACAGCATTTTCTTACCAGAACTTCTTGTAGCAAACAACAGTGGTCTGCTGCATCACAATCTTTCCAGCTGTAATTCACTAAATGACCTTAATTTTGTAGTTTGGAAGATAAGCTTGAATATAGATGAAGATACATATAATCAAGCATGGAAACCACTAAAATACAAAATCTGTGCTAGAAACAAGTTACAAGATCATGATACTATGACTTCATAATTGTAAGAGAACTTGAGTGAAAAGACTCACAGGCCAGCATAAAGAACTGCTCCAGAACTGTTCTCAGAACTGCTCTTAACCATTATGCCATCATGAAAAGTAATGCTTTGAAACAAGAACTGTGAGATTACAAATAGTCTAAGCAGGGAACAGCCCTATTCAGTCTGTGAGGCAAATTTAAAGTCTAATAAATCCATGATCTTGAAACAAACTTTCAACATGAAAACTATGTCAGCAATAGGTAGTTACTATAGATGCCATTTCCTAGCAAAAATTGACCTTCTGACAAGCAACATGGAATGACACTAAGCCACACTCACTGAGCTAGTTTCTCACTTGCAAATGATGATTTCAATAAATGTCACTGTAGCTAGGGGTGAAAAGGGAAGAGAGACAGAAAGTCAAGCAACGTACATAAACCATCCCCAGCAAGCAAGATCCTCTCTACAAGCGAGAAAAAAAAATAATTCAGAGTCATCTTTCTCCTGGCAACTGGCTCTTTTCTTCTTCCCGTAGCTGTACCCAACACCCCCCGCATTGACTCATAGGCATTAGGCTTTGTGGCTGACTGCACACCCCAGCTTAGGTTTCTGGAAGGGCTGTTTCACAAAGCCACAGCAGAGCCTAAAGTCGTTCTATCCCTCAGACATCCTGGCTGGCTGCCTTTTCTGCCAGCTGGTGTGTCCATTCACTCGTGACAGCACTTCTGCCAGTTACCCTTTTCTTTTCATACTCCACAATTATTTCAGCTTCACCACGGGAGTCCAGTGCCATACAGACTGACACAAATCTCTAGACTGTGAAACAGACTTCCTTAATAGTTCTTAATATTTTCTTCCTTCCTTGGCCATGAATTTCTTCTGCATAGAACTCCAGTCCACAGTTTGGGCAATCGTATAATCTGGGCACAGCTGTATTGTCCTTCTCTTCCATAATCCCATCACCTTTACTACAGAGCTGATTTTTGGCAGACACTGGGCACTAGGATCCCACTGTTGTGAATTTCTGACCGATGTGAAAAACCTCCTTAGCTGAGAGTAAATCTGAGGTCCTTGCTCTCCTGCTTTTGTTGCTGCTACAAGGATTTGCATTTTGCTACATAAATTTTGAAGGGTTTGCTGTGGGGGTTTGGGTGTTTTCTTTCTTTTTATTTTTCCCCTTCCCGTTGTATGCCAGAATACAATTTTGGGCAGGGGAGGGAAAGCAATAATATATTTGAGGAAAGGTATTTGTACCAACACCCACTTTCAGTAATGGGAATTTTAACGTTCACTTGAGCAAGGAATACAGCTTCCAAAAGTCTGAAATACAATGAGTGCACTGTAAATGCATACAAAAAATGAAACCTGTTTTATCCTGATCACTAGACCTTTTCATTCAGCTTCTCTTACTCCCTAACAGATTCCAGAAGAGTGGCCAGCCCTTCTGGGTTTCAAGTCCTATCCAGGTCATTGAAGAAGGGAGGATCCTCTTCTCCTTTAGGCCTTGGGCTATAAGACTTAAATCACGAATTATATGTTCTCATCCTGTCACATTGTGGCAAGCTTAAGCACATTACAGCTCCTTTCCTTAACAGTTAAAATTGATGTGGAGTGTATTTGTGAATAAAACTACCTCAGGGAAGAATTTGTGCTTCATCTACCAATATCTAAAATGGTTCTCAGAAAAGCAGCACAAACCAGATCATTTCCAATAAATGGTGCTTAAGTAGTTCCAGTGAATGACCCAAAAAAGTACACATGGAGGAACAAACACTTAGTCTGTTCCAGACTGGTACTAAAATAATTGTTCAGCCAAGGTCACTGGACAAAAACATTTAAAATTAACTCGATTGGTCTTCATGGGCACCAAAGTAAATTTTGAAATCAAAACTGCTGTGGATACCAACTACTTTGGGGTGACTGCTTTGTCAGCACAGCAATGGACTTCTCAAATTATCAGAGATTTTAATTTAAAAACGTTGTTTGTTTTAGTTTATACTAAGACAGAAAACACTACAATATGCTAGATTTTCCAGTAACTATGTTATCCCTCTTTCCATGTCTCACGTGGTCTCAAGGGCTTAAGACTTTATGTAGTAGTTCATCTGGGTTTGGCTGCATTGTGACATTGGTTATCACAGGGGCTGTAGATCATAGAATCATATGATCTTGAAGGAACCCTTAAGATCCTCTAGTTCCAACCTCTCTGAATTCCACTAGATCAGGTTGCTCAAGGCTCCATCCAGCCTGGCTGTGAACACTTCTGGGGATGGGGCATCCACAACTTCTTTGCGCAAGCTGTTCCAGTGTCTCACCACCATCTGAGCAAAGAACTTCCTCCTAGTACCTAATTTAAACCTACTCTCAATTTAAGGCCATTCACCCCTGTCCTATCACTACATGCCTTTCTAAAAAGTGTCTATCTGTCTTTCTTGTTGGCTTCTTTCAGGTTCTGGAAGGCCATGAATAGGTCACCCCTGAGCCTTCTCTTTTTCAGGCTGAACATCCCAATTCTCTCAGCCTTTCCTCATAAGAGAGGGACTGCATTTGTCCGATCAACTTGTTGGTCCTTCTCTGGACTTGCTCCAACAGGTTGATGTCCTTCTTGTGCTGGGGACTCCAGAGCTGGATGCAGCACTCCAGGTGGGGTCTCGCAAGAGCAGAGCAGAGGGGCAGAATCCCAGGATGTGCTTGGCTTTCTGGGCTGCGAGCTCACACTGCTGGCTCACGTCCTGCCTCTCACCCACCAGCACCTCCAAGTGCTTCTTGGCAGGGCTGCGCTCCATGTGTTCAGACCCCAGTCTGGATCGATGCTGGGGTTTGACCTAACCACTGGGTCTTGTTAAACCTCACGAGGTTTAACAAGTGGACCTCATGGGTCCACTTCTCCAGGACTTGTCCAGGTCCATGCCATCCCTCTGGATGGCATCCTGTCCTTCAGCTGTCAGTCACACGGCAGCTGACACGCCCGGCCCCTGTCCGTGTGTACGTGCCTGGTGTCGGGCACTCTGAGGGGCCCAGGGCAACGGGGGCCGGCGGTGGCCGAGCCGGAAAGCCGAGGGGAGCGGCTGGGGCGCACTGAGGGCGGAGGCCCCTCGGGCACGGGAGAGAGCAGATACAAAGGTTTCCAGGGAAACCTCCCAGTCCGTGTTGAGGGTGCGGGAGAGCCTGCGGCAGGGAAAGGGTGTGCCAGGAATTAAGGTTCAGGACAGGGACCTGCGGGGGAGGAGGCGGCGGTGGGGCCGACTGTCACCGGGGTGCAGGGAGGCACTGTAACCTCTCACAAAATGGGGAAGATTGGGAGGTATAATCTCATCCAGCCTCCCTGCTCAAGCGGGGTCATCCTAGAACGCATTGCACAGAATTGCGTCCAAACGGGTCTTGAATATCTCCAGTGAGGGAAACTCCACAACCTCTCTGGGCAATCTGTTCCAGTGCGCGGGCACCCGCACAATAAAGTTCTTCCTCATATCCAGGTGGAACTTCCCGTGCATCAGTTTCTGCCACGGGCTCTTGTCCTATTACTTGGCACCACCGAGAAGAGCCTGGCTCCATCCTCTTGGCGCCCTCCCTTCAGACACACACACACTGATAGTACATAGTTCCCCTTTGTGGCACTCATTCACACATTTTTAAGGCGCCTGTGCNTCCCTCTTTCCATGTCTCACGTGGTCTCAAGGGCTTAAGACTTTATGTAGTAGTTCATCTGGGTTTGGCTGCATTGTGACATTGGTTATCACAGGGGCTGTAGATCATAGAATCATGTGATCTTGAAGGAACCCTTAAGATCCTCTAGTTCCAACCTCTCTGAATTCCACTAGATCAGGTTGCTCAAGGCTCCATCCAGCCTGGCTGTGAACACTTCTGGGGATGGGGCATCCACGACTTCTTTGCGCAAGCTGTTCCAGTGTCTCACCACCATCTGAGCAAAGAACTTCCTCCTAGTACCTAATTTAAACCTACTCTCAATTTAAGGCCATTCACCCCTGTCCTATCACTACATGCCTTTCTAAAAAGTGTCTATCTGTCTTTCTTGTTGGCTTCTTTCAGGTTCTGGAAGGCCATGAATAGGTCACCCCTGAGCCTTCTCTTTTTCAGGCTGAACATCCCAATTCTCTCAGCCTTTCCTCATAAGAGAGGGACTGCATTTGTCCGATCAACTTGTTGGTCCTTCTCTGGACTTGCTCCAACAGGTTGATGTCCTTCCTGTGCTGGGGACTCCAGAGCTGGATGCAGCACTCCAGGTGGGGTCTCGCAAGAGCAGAGCAGAGGGGCAGAATCCCAGGATGTGCTTGGCTTTCTGGGCTGCGAGCTCACACTGCTGGCTCACGTCCTGCCTCTCACCCACCAGCACCTCCAAGTGCTTCTTGGCAGGGCTGCGCTCCATGTGTTCAGACCCCAGTCTGGATCGATGCTGGGGTTTGACCTAACCACTGGGTCTTGTTAAACCTCACGAGGTTTAACAAGTGGACCTCATGGGTCCACTTCTCCAGGACTTGTCCAGGTCCATGCCATCCCTCTGGATGGCATCCTGTCCTTCAGCTGTCAGTCACACGGCAGCTGACACGCCCGGCCCCTGTCCGTGTGTACGTGCCTGGTGTCGGGCACTCTGAGGGGCCCAGGGCAGCGGGGGCCCGCGGTGGCCGAGCCGGAAAGCCGAGGGGAGCGGCTGGGGCGCACTGAGGGCGGAGGCCCCTCGGGCACGGGAGAGAGCAGATACAAAGGTTTCCAGGGAAACCTCCCAGTCCGTGTTGAGGGTGCGGGAGAGCCTGCGGCAGGGAAAGGGTGTGCCAGGAATTAAGGTTCAGGACAGGGACCTGCGGGGGAGGAGGCGGCGGTGGGGCCGACTGTCACCGGGGTGCAGGGAGGCACTGTAACCTCTCACAAAATGGGGAAGATTGGGAGGTATAATCTCATCCAGCCTCCCTGCTCAAGCGGGGTCATCCTAGAACGCATTGCACAGAATTGCGTCCAAACGGGTCTTGAATATCTCCAGTGAGGGAAACTCCACAACCTCTCTGGGCAATCTGTTCCAGTGCGCGGGCACCCGCACAATAAAGTTCTTCCTCATATCCAGGTGGAACTTCCCGTGCATCAGTTTCTGCCACGGGCTCTTGTCCTATTACTTGGCACCACCGAGAAGAGCCTGGCTCCATCCTCTTGGCACCCTCCCTTCAGACACACACACACTGATAGTACATAGTTCCCCTTTGTGGCACCCATTCACACATTTTTAAGGCGCCTGTGCTGAGCCACGAAGCGTCTCCCGCCTGCCCGGGGGCCACAGGCAGGTGTCCCCCAGCAGCCCGCGCAGCGCAGTCCCCTCGGACCCGGCCCGACCCTCGGCTTTGCCCAGCGTCTGCCGGAGCCGCCCCCTGAGGGACTTTCTGTCCCAGTGAGGCAATCGCGGCGGGACACGGCGTTTCTGCTTTCGGGACGGCGAGCCCCGCCGTGATTTGTCTGTCCGACACGTCCGGGTCTCCGCACTTCTGCTTTTCGGGGCCAGCGGCTACCGGCGGGGCACATCGCCGGGGGGGCGGCGCTGAGCCGGGCTGGGAGAGCTCATGCACCCTTCGGGGGCCGTGTCCGCTCAATGACAGCGGCACAGCCGTGCGGCACTACCGGCTGAGGGCAGAGGGGCTGCAAAGTGGCACAGTGCAAAAGGACCAGTGGTCAACAGCAGCTGAACGAGAGCCAGCAGTGTGTGAAGGTGGCCAAGAAGGCCAATGGCATCCTGGCTTGTGTCAACAGCCGTGTGGCCAGCAGGACGAGGGCAGTGATTGTCCCCCTGCACGCATTTTGGTGAGGCTGCACTTCGAATACTGAAGTCAGTTCTGAGGCCCTCAGTTCAGGAAGGACATTGAGGTTCTGTAGCGTCTCCCGAGCAGGGCAATGAAGTGGTGAAGGGTCTGGAGCACAAGTCCTGTCAGGAGCAGCTGAGGGAGCCGGAGGTGTTTAGCCTGGAAAAGAGGCAGCTCAGGGGTGACCTTGTTGCTCTCTACACTGCCTGAAAGGAGGTTGTGGACGGGTGGGGGTCGGTCTCTTCTCCCAGGGAACCAGCGACAGGACGAGAGGACACGGGCTCAGGCTGCGCCAGGGGAGGTTCAGGTTGGACATTAGGAAGAAATTCTTCACAGAAGGGGCGATTAAATACTGGGACGGACTGCCCAAGGAGGCGATGGAGTCACCGTGCCTGGAGGCGTTTAAAGAACGATGTGGCACTTAGTGCCATGGTGTAGTTCACGTGGTGACGTTCGGCCACAGGTTGGACTCGATGATCTCGGAGATCTTTTCCAACCGAACTGATTCCGTGATTTTTGTGACAGCAAACACTCGCTGGCCGTTTGGCGAGCGAAGCCCCCGGCCGCGCCGAGCCCCCGCGACACCTGAGCGCGGCCCCGCCCCCGCCGGGCCAGTGACGTCACCGCAGGTGCTTCCCGCCTCCTCGTCCCGGGGGGGGGGCGTGATCNCCTCCCCCCCCCCTGGCCCGGGGGGGGGGGCGTGATCTGCACGGCCCTCGGTGGGCGGGGCGAAGCCCGCGCATGCGCCCGGCGCCGGCTGCGGGACACCCGGTCGCGAGCGTATGTGCGCGCCCGCCGCTGCCGTGAGGCGGGGGGCAGCGCGCGAGCGGCTGCGAGCTCGCCGCTCGGCCTCCTGCGGACAGGCTCGCGCGCCCTGGCGGCCGCCGCCATCATGTCCGCCGCCATCGAGCAGGAGTTCCAGGAGATCGACGCCACGAACGACTGGCAGGCGCGTTATCTGGTGAGCCAGCGGCGTGGTCGGCTCTAGCCGGAGAGCAGCGGGGAGGGNCGCGCTGCCCGCGGGGCTCAGCGGGGCCGAGCCCGGCCCGGTCCGAGCCCGGCCCGGTCCGAGCCCGGGGCGGCCGCCGGGGCACTCCCGCGGCTTGCGGGCCGTGCGGGACGCTATGCCCGACAGTGCGGAGTCGGCCAAGGCGTGGGTGCCCCCCACCCTCGCGGGTTGGTGCGGCTCCTCAGGCACCCGTGCTCCCTGCTCAGCGCCCGCTCCCGCTGCCTTGGCCAGCTCGGCGTCTGCTGCGGGGGCTGTGCGCGAGTCCCACTTAATAAAGTGCAGGATTTGCAATTTTTTTTTTAAACGGGATTAAGAACTTCCAAGAACAGTCAATTCCATAAAAGAGGCATTATGTATCAGCTGGTATCCCTAGAGCAGTTATTTAGGCCCGCAGTGTTTTGTAGCGCTATTTCACAAATAAGGAAAGAGAACCAAACCCCAGAGTTTTCTTTTCTGTTTCAAATTATGCTTTTTCTCAGTTAAATTAGCAATTTATTTGGTTTATGTGTGATTCAAGTACAGTATCTCTACTGCAGTATTTCAGATATTGCGGTTTTGGATATATCTGTTACATATCTGTATTACAAGTAAGTAGGATCTAGCACCAAGCCTGCCGGAGTTCAGGAAGGGTTTGGACAATGCTTTCAGGCACATGGTGTGGTTCTTTGTGTTATTCTGTGCAGAGTCAGGAGTTAGACCTGATGGTCTTTGTGGGTCACTTCCAGGTCAGGACGTGCTGTGATTCTGTGTGATGGCCAGATATTATGTGTGGAAAACTGATTTTAGAATTAGTCATTAACCTTCTTTAAGTTGAATTCTTTTTAGCAAGCCTATCCTCCCACACCATCACTGTGTAAGTGTTTCTAGCTATTTTAATGCTTCTTTACCAAAGTATGGGTCTGTTTGTGTGCACTGGTGGTGCAGGTGTTTTAAGAAACAAAATATGTTGCATTCTGTTACTGAGTAATACAAAATTACCTTTCTTGGGAACTCCGGTGTGAATGCCTGCCAGATCCATTTGTTCCATGAGCAAGGTCCCAAAGCTTGTCAGCCATGTAAACGAGAAGTCCCTGTATGCTGTATCGAAATAGAAAACCTAATAGACCAAGAGGTTTTTATACCAATATGTGGAGTATGAGTGCTTGGCAGTTGCTGCCCCACATTGTGATTTGTGTTCTTTGTTGATTGGCATTGGCAGATTGGCATTTTAAGGAAAGGTCACGCAACCAATGCTAGAAATTGGAGCTTTCTTTTGTACGTTGTATTTCCGCTGGTGCCCTTTCTGGCTGTGTTCATTGTTTGGGAATAGACTAGACTATTTAGGATACTTGAAGACAAAGATAGTGGGAACATTGAGAAGACCAAAGAATGCTCAGTTGTAATAAGAAGTTTAAATACCCTTTGGGACATAATGGTCAAATGTAGCAACATAATCTAAAAACAGAAGGAGAATTCAAAGTAAAATATTGTTAATTCTGTACTGTGCAACATTTCTGCTGAGATGGCATCAGTACAGAGATAGAAACACAGAGTAGAATACACTCAATGCCGCTTTCAGTTTCTACATAAGGTAATTCTGTATCTCCTAGTGAAGTTGTAGAAAAGGTGCACTCGGAAGAAATCAATAAAGCAGAACATTCAGAACGTGTGAACAGTAGGGTCCTTAAAATAGTGTGTGAGTCTGAATGTCTCACAGATGATTAGAAGGTTTGTGTTAACACGTGGGGAGAACAGGCTTTGATTCCCATTGATATTTGTGGCTCTAGCATTCATCATATTGGTTCATGTTTAACTACAGCTGTAGGGGATGAGCCATCAAACCACCAAGAATGATCCTATGGCCCTTAATAGTAGCCATAAAATCATTAACTGGCTCACTTTTGCTTGTGGGGTTTTATGCTGCCAATCACTGTAAAGGAGCCAGCAGGATACTGCTGTTGCATCTGAGTCTCTTACTGCTTTGGGAGATAACGTGCACCTCTGAGGTAAACTGTAAGCATAATTAATATCTGGGATTAGGCTTTTTTTGTCCTTTGATCTTGATGCATCAGTTGCTTGTCAAATGATGCTTACATTTGGTAGTTTTAGCCAAATGTAGGAAGAGCTAAATGGTAGCAGTCTGGCCATGAATGAGATGCATCTTCTGAGTGAAAATGACACTAGGGGCCGTAAAACGTTTTTGAAAAAATGTTATTAGTAATGTTGCTTAATTAATAGTATGTGTAGAACATTGTTCTTAATCAGGTTGCTGGCTATAAGTCACTTATTTATTTTGTTTTTTTAAGGAAATCCGACATAAATCCAGTGACTACCCTCACAGAGTTGCAAAATATCCAGAGAACAGAAATCGAAACAGATACAGAGACGTTAGTCCATGTGAGTATCTTTTCTGCAATTATTGCAGTAAACTTATCAGACCTTCTCTTGCCTGTTGACACTGAAGGTGATAAACCATGGTCATTGTGAATTTTGCATTTTGTTTATTTCTGTAGGCATGTATCCTGTGATAAATGTGGGATTTTTGGTAAAACATACACAAATGTGTATAACAGCAGGGAGAAAACACTGCATATTAAACTCATTGTGCTGAATGGTGAATGAGAGATGGTTGCAAATCATAGGTATTAGTGTATAGGTAAATTTTTGTGAGCTGCAGAGTAATGCTTTAGAGATATTTTTCTCATAGGGAAATTATTTAATAGTGCTTTATCTGTTGTAAAAAATGAGTATAGAAGTTAAGTTAGTACACCTTGACTAACAGATGTTTTCTTTTTGGACTGAGTGGTTCTGTGCATTTTTAAGGTGGTTTGGATAAATGCCACTCAATTTCTACTCTTGCTTTAAAAAATGCTTGAGATTTTGTTGCTTTTGCCTGTATACTAAATAAGGTATGGAGTGCTTTGTACTTCTACTAATTGCCATAAAATGGTCTTTTGGACATAATGATTTTATGTCTCACGTGAAGAAAACTTTTTTTAGACCAGCTTTTCTGCTACAGAGATGCTGTGGGCTTCTTTTCATCAGCATTTTACTTCAGAAATTGCAAGTCAAAATTACTGTAAAAATATAGGTGAGCTGCAGATAGGGAAAAAAATTATACAGCTTTAATTTTTTTGCAGTATATTAAAGTTGGGACAGATACCATGTTTATGTGTTCCTTATGAAGTTCCCAGAATACGGAAGGGTCCTAAAAACCACCTTGTTACTGGATCTAGAGTTTTTGAAGGGTTGCTGGTATATTGGGGCTTTTTTTTTTGAGAGCCTGATCTGAATACCAATTGTGAGATTTGGAGAAGTGCTGAGCTCCTCATTGCCGGCTGAAAGTTGTGGTGACAGCATGTGCATAGCACTTCTCAAAATGGCATGGAAAGGGTCTTGGATTGAGTCACACCGGTCAGATGCAGTGCTGCTCCTTCGGCTGCTGCCAGGATGCTCCCCTGGCACAGTGAATTCGTACCAAATGGGTCCAGTCTGGCGTGGTGCTGAACCCTTGTGCTGCACGCTGATGAAACTGAACTTAGGAACTCAGTGCTTGGCCTCTTTGCTGTGTCTGTGTGGCGTTCCTTGGAGGAGTATCCAGCACCGAGGGAGATAGCTCAGATGGGGCAAGGCTGACTGACTTTCACTGGAGGCTCAGGAAATGGAGCCAGGCCCCTGGTGGACACGTGTTGGTCTGTGCAGAGGCACATGGGTGTCCCAGCCCTGCTATCCTGTTGCAGCACAGCATTAGCATCTTACCGGTGCTGAAAGAGATGGTTTATTCACTTTCTGGTTCATACCTAAGCTCCAATGGTGGTTGTAAGATGAGAAAGCAGGAAATTAGATTTGAACCCAGAGGTCCCAGGTTATAGTCCTGGGTTTAACATCCTATACAATTTCCATGTCAGAAGCTGTATCCATGCATTTATCTACTGTTTCTCCCATACATGAATATAATTTATGTAAAGAGAGTGAAAATTTACTTTCAAACTGTTTGTTTGAAAGACTGTTTTAAAAATAGTGTTTCTAAAATAATTTAAAATATATGGGTATTATTTAAGTAGTATCTAATAATGCCTCCAGTAATACCTTACATATCTAACTTGTATTAATCTCCTGCAGTTATTTGGAGCTCAGTATTTTCCTTAATCATGGCATGCTTTTTACGGTAGTGGAGAGCATTAAACACCGTTGCCTTATTCATGGCAGAGCCTGCTTCTGAAATGCATGCTTAGCCAGTAGAAAACAAGTATGAATGATTGTATTAATTCCTGAACCCAGTGCAAAAGCAGAGAGACAGATAAAATCTAGTATTGAAATAGTGGTTGGGTTTAAGAACAGGATAGAGCTTTTTTTGTTACATTCTTTTGCTGCTTTTTAGCAATGCTTAGATGAAAAACTGGTGATACTAATATTCTCAAATAGTCAAAGGCCTTCAGAACCAGCTGTTGGACTTCTAAGATCTAGCTACTTAATCATACTGTAAGACATTACTTTTGGAGAAATAAGACTCTTTCTTTAAGGTATGAGAAAATGGTTTGTTAACCCTGGTAGCTGCCAAGCCAGTCTAAGTTCTGAGGTGGTGTGTCTGCAAGAGGAAATGCAAAGATTGTTCAATTTTACTGGAAATATGTCAATTATGAGTCCAGGAAAAAGTACTTTGGGTTGGTTTGCCCCATTTCAACTGTAATACCTGGGACAAGTACACTGAAACAAACTTGTGTCTGTTACATGTATTTCTAGGTAAAAATTGACTTCTGTTTGCTGGGAAGGCTAAGCATCTCTGCTTGGTACAGTTGAGTTTCACAGTGTTTCCAGTTTCATAAGTATTTTTATTAGTGTCCGTTTTTGTTGGCTAAAGATCTGCAGCGGATATAAGTTTGGTTCGCTAAAAGCCCTCAAGAATTACTGCCTAGCTGAAAAAAATAGCAGTCTAATAGTTTTGTATTACTCTAGAATAGGCAGAGGAGTATTTTGGCTTCATAGTACTGAAACAGGAAGTTAATCTGAAATAGGTTTGGTTTGACAGCCAGTAATTTCCGGACAGATGAAACCATTTCCCAGAAAATGTTGTTAACAGAGGAAAGTAACTTGTGAGGTTGTTATTCTTTATTAATAATTTTAATGAAACTCCAAATATTTCTGTAATTAACTCTCCTTCTAGATCTTATCCTTGGTTGTTATCAGAGGAGTCTAGTGTCTGATTGACTGTAAATACCTATACAAGGTGGCAAGAAGGAAATCCCCTCAGCAAAATCGGCAGGATTTTTTTTTTTGCCTTTTGCTTTTGAAGGGTAGATGGGGGTTTACGCAGTTTTCTCTTCAGCCTTCCTTTGTGATATGGTGTGTGGCTCAAGAACCTGAGTCATCTGAGCATTTTTGCTGATAGATCATGTTGCTTTTGGAAGATCTTGCAAGGTAGTGATTTCTTATGTTTTCTTCCTGTGGCCTTGAGTAGATTTTGTGTCAGATCTTTCAGCCATAGGGTTACAGTTGGCATAGAGTACAGGAAAGGAACATGAAGAGTATTGGGCTTTACAAGGAACAGAGTTGGAGCTGATTGGAATGGTTTCACACATGGTGCTGATTAGTTATCATTGCAGGAGTGTTCCCTTTCTATCCTGTGTTTCAAGTGTATGTGCTGAGAACAGGGAGATGTTTGGCCCAAAATCAGCCTGCTGCGTTTCTTGTCCATATTAGAAGCTGACTCTGATGATTTTTATGACATTATCTAATGATTCTGTAGAACATCTTACCACATGAAACATTGTAAAATAAACTCAACAGTGCTGTTGAGCTTGGTGATACATTTTCCTTTGGGGTTGAGGGGGAAGAGGGGAACTTTATAGCACATGCTGATCTAAACTTTAATGTGTCTTAAGATTTTTGTCTGTAATCTTGCTTTCAAGTGTAAGGATGCTGTGCAGTAGTGACACCTGTATTTCAGTATGAATACATTTCAATGGTGAGCTAGCCATGACTGATATGATGGCATTCATTGTGTATAACCAGTGACAGGGTGGTGAGGAAAAGTCATTTTGCATTTCCTTTGCCTTAGGCTCCCTCTGAAACTTGAGACTGTAAATCTAGTGACAGAGTATTCCAATTTGAATAATTTAGCAGCTCAGATAGACTAGATTTAGATTAGTGAAATGGAAGGGATTTGTTGGTAGGCGGGAAAGGTCAGGCAGGGTCACTGGGATGGCTTGTGGCTGCATGTTTTATTTATGACTTTCTTTAATCCACTAAGTAGCATTTCTCCTTTCTCTATTGTTAATAGCTCTATATTTGGGGGACCAGAGACATCTCTTGGATAAAAGATAATTTTGAAGTTATACAGTGTTCTAGAAACACAGTTGTTGTATAATGAAAACCTTTCATTAACCAACCGCAAGAACTGCGTGATGTAAAATTGTGTCTTGGTTTTAACTGGATCTGTCATTTTCTGTTAAGCAGGGGGTGAGAAGATGATGAGCGTTGTGAAGTCTTGGCATTATTTAATGCATGGGAAGTATTGTCAGTGGGACAGGGTTCCAATGGAAATGGGCAATCAGAGTTTGCTTATCTCAGACAGGGTCATTCTGGGAATGTTTTTTCTCAGTGCAGGAGCCAGAATGAGAATAATTTTTAAGGTTTCCACTTCCTTTTCAGACTGCATAGTTTGTTGAAATAGGGGAATTAGCGCTTCAGAAAAGCAGTACTGTATTTTAGCTGCTGTGGGCATGGCAACACATAAGCTAAATCTTATCTTGAGGATAGGTTTATCATTCATATAAATCTAAGTACTTTGTAACTGGAAATTATATACATACGGGAAATACATTACAGCTAACTCACTGTCAAAAGTTGGCTCGCTTCAGTTAATTCAGAAGAGCAAGCCAGGGTTTGAATGAGGTTTCTAGGTCATTGTGTCCTTTAAGAACCTCATCCCTTGAAAGAAGAGAAATCAATATATTCTAGTGGTTTGTTTTTTTGTTCTGTGGACTGTCTGCCAGAGAACTTGCAGGATCTCTTCTGTTTTAGTTGGGGAGGGAGAGGGAGCCTGTGTGTGCACAGAATTAGTCATTAAAGGGACTTTAAAAAAAAAACAACTTGCAGAACTTTGTCATGTTTACAAAGCAGAATTTATAAGAAGGGAAAAAATGAATCTGAGAATGTAAGGATTAAAGTAGGAAGCCTCCTTAGAGGCTGCAGTTATTTGCCCCTGGCAGCAGTACAGCAGCTGCCGCTGGGTGATTAAACTGTTAACAGCGCTTGCTTGCGTCACCTTTCCGAGAACACTGGTACCGGCATGTGTGATTTACTATAACAAGATCTTAAGTTTTTCCTGTTGGCAAATGACATGTAATATTTACAGAGGTCTTGGTTTCTTTCCAGTAGAAACATTTCAGATAAAGTGATACATGAAAGGAAAAAGTAATGCTTTCCTATCCTGGCAAAATAATACAAAGAGATATATTTTACTTGAAAATGCACGTGTGTCTTAATTTTGCTGTGTCTTTACTTTGATAATATTTTTTTTTCTTCATGCAGGGGTATCATAAATCTTTTAAGACTCCTGAAAGTTAAGATGGTGTTGCCTTACACCTGGAATGCTAATGAAAACAGACTAAATGAGTATATTTCTCATGCTTTTATATAAAAAATAAATTTTCAGCATTTTTCTGTTGTCTGCACGTTTGGATGTGAATGCATATAAAAGCTAGGAGCTAAGGGAGGTAGGGCAACAAGCCCAAATTTAAGTGCTTCAGCAGCAGCAAAACAGTTCTACTTTACTGTTGACTTCTTCACTTGAATCCAACAAGATCATCTTTGGCAGTTGTCAACAGCAGATAGATGAAGGAGAATGTAAAGGCAGATCAAGACCTAGTAAAATTACTTTTCCCAGGTTTCCAAACACATGGAAAGTATTCATATTAAATCATACAAGCAGTCTGTAGGCCAAAAGTCTAATTCAGTTTTTTGATTGCCATCAGCTTTTTGCCTATCCAGGTTTATATTTATGGATTTCTCAGATAAGCCTTGTGCTGCACAGGATGGCTGTGAGTTCATCTATTGTAGTTGTGCTGAATTTGATACTTGGTAGTTGCTAATGTCAAAGTTCATGGCTTTGTGTGTTTCCCCAAGTATTTGTGTAAAGGAAGTGAGCGTTTTGGTGCAAGGATGGGTGGGCTGGCATTTTAACAGCAGTCTGGGCCCTAATTGACTTTTATGGGTCATACTGGGTGAATTTAGTTTCAAAAACTGGTATTGCATCATAATTCACTCTGCTGTCAGTTTCCTTATGGAATCTTCCATCTCTTCCTGAGATATGTTGAAGTTTCTTAAATTAATTTTAGTTTGCTATTTTTAATTTACTCTTATTCTGCTAGATATTGAGCTTAAGGAAGTTCACAGTCAGTTTAATCTCACTTTCTGGCATGTAGTTGTATACAAATGTTAAACTGAAAGTACGGTTTGTTTAATACAATGACTGATAAATGGCTCAAGGATTACTTACTGCAAACAAGTCTGATTGCC
This sequence comes from Dicaeum eximium, assembly GCA_013396995.1. Classification (NCBI taxonomy): domain Eukaryota; kingdom Metazoa; phylum Chordata; class Aves; order Passeriformes; family Dicaeidae; genus Dicaeum; species Dicaeum eximium. Next base: position 375,916 of record VWZP01009912.1, on the reverse strand, counting down.
TACATGTCTCCTAGAGGTTCATAAATCAGATACTAAAAGGTTCAAGGAACAACCACATGGACTTTTTATTATGCAGTTTTTTAGTTGGACAGTATGATAATCTGTCTCATATTAGTGGTAGAATTTTAAACAGAGTCCTTTGCTTGCCTCTGCCATAACAAGGGGAATCATCGGTCTTGCATGTGTACTTTTGAGATGAAACCATGTAGATAGATTAGGCTTCATTGAATTGGACAATTTGTTGACTATTTTTGGTTTTGTGTGTGGCTTCTTAGTATTTTTATGCTGTATAATACTGGACAATAGCTTACAGGGAAAATGAAATAGATCAAAGCCTGGCTTGAATTACTGCAAGTAGATTTTATTAGGGTGTTTTTAGCTGTGTGAGCTTAACTTTATGATTCTATGCCAACCTTTGAAACTTCAGTTCACCAAAAATCTTGGAATTTTGAACTTAGGAAATAATGCAGTGGAGTGATCTGGTGTGATAGGACAGTATTGTCTGGTGTGAGCTGTGGTGCTGTTGCATTAAGGGATGTTGAGAGATGACTGTGAGGATCTTTAGGCTTGTGTGGGAGGGTTATTTTTTTTGGTTGGGTTTTTTTAAAGAAAAATAGGTATTCCAGTTTTCTGAGCAGCTTCTATTAATAGCTGCCTGAAATTACTCTGATGGAATGCTGATGCGAGAATGGGACAGTTATCAAAGTTATGTGAGAAATTAGTTTCACTTATATTTGTAGTTTGCTGTTTGGGTCATACAGCAGAATATAGTTCTAGTTGCTTGTCAGACCTAAACTTGCCTGTTAGAGAGTGAGTATTCATTGAGATGGATGCGTCATTAATTCTTAATTTTCTTTGAATTTTAGATGATCACAGTCGTGTAAAACTCCAGAACACAGAGAATGACTATATCAATGCCAGTCTAGTGGTCATAGAAGAAGCCCAGAGATACTATATTTTAACACAGGTAAGTAGTACAATTACTGGGTTATTACAGGGGTTGAGAATCTAGGGAGGGGGATTTGTACAGCTGTAATTTGTATTTGGATTGTTTCTTGTCTCCATGAATTACAAGTATCTCATTATTACATGAATTACAACATCTCAGTGTGATATAGTTGTGAACAGATTATTTTATGTTTTAAGAAAAGCTAAAGAGGATATTGAAGTATGAGTAATTTACTACATATGAAGCTTCTCAAATATTTCTTGCTCTTCAGTTCTTTTGTAAATATGTTACAACAATACTTCTACCCCTTAAGCCAAATTGTACCTTCTGAGCATGCCTGCAGTAGCTTTTCTTCTAACAGCACAATAGTATTGATGCTTCAAACAAAATATCCCTTCCCTGAGTTCTGCTGTTTTGTTGTTTGGTTGTTTTTTTTTTTTTTTCTTAAAAAACCCCAGCCTTTTCAGTCCTGGAATGATCTGTGCAATATGGCTACTTTCTTGCCTGCCATTTCTACAATTCTATCAGTAATTTGTTTATACTTAAGAGGAAGACTCTTTCCTGTTTCCCACAGTGGACGATTAACTGTGCTCAAACACTGCTTTGCCTATACATTCTCATGCCAGTTTTTGTATTTTTTGCTACACAGGGTCCACTACCTAATACATGTTGTCATTTTTGGCTAATGGTATGGCAACAACAAACCAAAGCAGTTGTCATGTTGAACAGGATTGTTGAAAAAGAATCGGTAAGTGACATTGGGCATAAAGTTGTAAAATAAGCCACACAATTTAATACAGTCGAGCAGTGTTTGATTGTTACATTAGAAGAACTAACAAACATTCTCACTGGTGTGCAGTATAATCTGTATTTAATATAATAGTGAAGTGAGGGGGCTAAGACATACAGTTCAGTTTGGTGAAAATAGCATCTAACAAATATACATCCAGAAAGGTGGAAGTAACACTCTGAGAAAGGATATACAGGTAGAACTGGTGAGGAGTAGAGGCAGTGTAAGATGTTCTTAAGACAAAATGGAAGGTGGGAAAACAAGTATTTTTAGATGAATTCTTCTAAATGTAATGGAGTAGTGTAATTGTTGTATAGAGATGTTAGCTGTAACAATGAAGGCCGGCTGCTGCCCAAGAAGTGTTGAATTAATTAGTTATTTTTGATTCTTTAAAACCAGTGGAATACATGCAGAATACTAATCTTCTGTTATGATGTAGTTTTTCTGCTACTATGCCTAAAAGCATTGCAGATTTTTGTTATAAATACATGTCATTTGAGGTTTATGTTTTTTATCCAGTGCAGATTAGTTAAAAAATTTTGACTGGTCTGTTAAAAAGTCACCTATTTTCTTGTGCAAAAACTTTCCTATAGAAAGTGTGAGTGCAGAGCAAGAGGAATAAAAGACAAATAATAGTTTTGCACTGGTTTGTTAGTTCATTTTTTTGTTTCACTAGAACCTGCCAGTATTCAGCAAGCCTGGGTAGAACTGGGTGTCATAGATGAGTTCTGTAAATGTACAGGTGTGCAAGTCAGAAACAAAGGGGGGGAAAATGCTGAAATAGCTGAGCAGAGATCTCAGCTCCTTCTAGAGAGCTAGGGAAGGGAGACGGAAGGCTGAAGATGTATTTCAAAGCTTGTTAGCCATGTGTGATGGAAGAAAGCATCAACACATAAAGCTGGAATGCATAACAGTCAGTGAAACTGTTGTAGTAACTTGGCTGTAAACATTATGGGCTTCAAGAATTCTTCAAAGTGGGAGGTGCTTGAGTCTACTGTATTGAACAGGGTGGACTCAGAATCTGGACATGCAAAGCCCAAGATACTAGGATATTTAACAAGGTTTTTCTCTTTTTTTTCCCTTCTTTTTCTTTCTCTTGAAAAAAATCCATCAGGTGAAGTGTGCACAATACTGGCCAACAAAAGAAGCGGAAGTTATGACATTCAGTGAAACAGGTTTCCGTGTGAGACTAGTGTCTGAAGACGTCAAATCCTATTACACAGTACATCTACTGCAATTAGAAAATATCAATGTAAGCTTTTCTCAGTCTGCACAGCTCCTATTCATTGGCTTAAGTGTATAATGAGAACCACTTGGCATGATGTCACTTCAGGTTTGAGTGAGCTTTTACACTGGAAAATTTAATGCACTTTGCTTCTGAGAATGTTGAAGATGTTTGTGTGGAAATAAGCAAGTGATTTAGACCTCAGCCTATACATTAGGAGAGATAACATCTTTGGCATTTGTATACTTGTATTTTCCATTTGGCAGTGCCTTAACATGCTGAATTCTAAATGATGGTAGTGGTGATTCTAAGAGGAGCTGTAAGAATTAACTTACAGGGAGGAACACAAGAGTGGAAAATTCTGATTTCCTTTGAATATCAGAAACTTGACTGAGTAATTACTGATTTTGTAGTGGAACTTGCATTTTCCATATAATTTAGTCCAGCTGTCTTAGGTTTTTGGGGGGAGGGATGATTACCACCTGTAGATAGGTAACTTTATCTCCTCTTGCTTACCTCCCCTTTTGCTCCACAGGACGAACCATCCTTTTCTCTTAAAAAATTAAGCACTTTGACAATTTAACCAAGTTAAGCTCAAAAAAATTGTTCCTGGCCTGAACTTGGGTTGGAATTTGCTGCTTCTGTTTCAGAGTGGAAGAGAGGATTGAAGAGCTTGTCTGTTTGTTCCAGCTATGTCTTGTAAGATATTCTCTCTCCCTATAAATCTTGCCTTATTGTAATTGAAAGTGCTAGTATGGCAAGTTTTCAAGGTCGTCTTTGTCAGAGAACTTGGGAAAGGAAAGCTTGAAGATGTTCTGTATGTTGTTTTATACAACTATTGATATATTTGTTCCCAAATATTTGAATTTATAGTAAATATTGATGGTATTTTGAGATAATACTCGTTAATTAATAATCTCCCTGAGATCCATGAGATCAACATGATAAAACTTGGCATGTTGTTGCTTGGTCTTCTCCATGTTAAAAGAGCTTTATGAAATACTGTCCTACTGACCTGAAGAATTTCTCTTTAGTAGTTTGTTTATTGACAGCAAAGGCAAAAGAAAGATGAGTAATACTGGCTAGCTAGTGCCTGAAAAAGAGCAACTCTGCCTTTTGGAAAGCTGAGGCAAGTTTTCCTAACTACCAAAAAGGCTTCTTCATGGAATTGCTTGGCTGATGTTGGCCCCTATTTTTAAACTTCGTATTTTCAAAGGATACTGCTTTCTTTACATGTTTATGTGTGAACTTAACATTAACTGGAAAATGCAGAAATGCCTCAAGGAATAGCACAATGTATACTGTAGTAGACTTTTGAGTTGGAGCTATTGAGCACTTAACTTTCTGGGCTTGTTTTGGACCAGCAGTGCAGGCCTGTCAGCACTGTACAGAGTTTCTTGTGTGTGGTCGGTTTAAGATGGCAAACCCAGGACAGTCATATAAATCTGTTTCACAAATACCAATCTTTCTGTAATGAATTTTTATCTCTCTAGCACTCTGGTAAGGCTCCATGAATATGAACTCCAACGCATAATTTTTATAGAATAAGCAGAACACGCTTGGTTACTCAATCAAAAAAAGCTGCATAACACTGACACACTGTCAGTGTTATGTGCAGCCTTTTATAAGAATTTGAGAATTATACCATAAAACTTGTGGGAACTGAATATTCGCAGTAACTTGAAATGTGAGCTCAACTGTGTTTATGTATGTTATTCTGGAGAGGCCCTTGGTGAAGGCAGAGTGTCAGACATTTAGCCACCCAAGGCCTAGAATACAGGATGACTCATGAACAAAATACACTCTGAATGCCAAGAATACTTAAATTTTAGTATTTCCTTGAAAACAGAGAGAACCAAGGTTGTCTTCATAATGCAAGCATTCTGAGCTCAAGTAAGTTTGTCTTACTGCAGCAAATCTCTTTAAGACATAAACACAATATGGGTATATGAAGATTCAAGTGTTTGTTTGTGTTGTTACCAATGAAACAACCTCTGAGTATTTGGTTGGTTTTGTTCTGGCTTTTGTTAAAGATTACTTAGAAATACAGGTTAGATTGGGGGCTGTTCTTTTTCTGGATTACATCAGGGCATTTGTTGGCTTGATATTTTTTGTCTGTTCTAGGAAAAAAAAAATTGTTCTTGGGGCTACCAGAGTCCAGTAAAGCTTTGGAGAGAAAATGGTGTTTATTGGTATCTTTCCAAAAGTTTTGAAAGTTTTGAAAATATTCCTAATGTTCTTTGTTTTGTTGGTGATTATTTTAAAATTTCCTTATTTTATTGCCTGACCCAGTCTGCATTTTAGAATACAGGCATTTGAAGCTGCTTTTCCACCATGGTTCATTTTGTATCCTCCATGGGTTTGGTGATGTCAATTGTCCGCTCTTCTGAAAGTTGAGTGCTGCTTTGTACTGTAATAGTCAAGTTCAGAACTGTCCCTTAATGGAGACTTACTGTGAAGGCTTCCACCAACCAGTGTCTCTTGGAAAATAAAGGTAGAAGGAAGATACTGTGCTCAAGTTAAAATTTTGAATGGCTGTGATTTGAAGCAAAGTCTCCTAGCTTTTTGGAGAAGTGATAGCAAGGTGTATGACAGCCTGTTGTTAAATCTGTAAAATAACCTTTTTGCAACAACATTGCAGGAGAATAGTTAGATCTTGGGAAAGACTCCACCTTGTGTTGAATATGTATTTTTATACTATTCTTTATTGTTGTTTTTAGCTTTTTTTTCCTTAATGTCACAACTTAATGTATTGGTCTTTAGAGAAAGAAAACTTTTTTTCAGTAATTTCTGGTGTGGCAAACTAGATACCCTGAGAAAGATACAGTGTGACACATAATGAATGTTTATAAGCAAAACTACTACACAGGTACTGAGTAATTCAGACAAGTGATGCGAGGGCAAGTAAGCATCAGATCTTCAAGGAAACCAGGGATTGCTTGGATGAGGAAATGGAGCAGTGGAATTGGAAATTGCAGAAGGAGCCTTTCTGAACGTATCTCAGACTGGGTTTCTGGAAGTAAGAATATAGCAGTAGAAGAAGAGGTTTGCAAAGAAAACACCTGTTGGGGGAGAAAGGACTAGGAAAAATGAACTAAATTTGATGTGACACTGGTGTTGTGGTACTTCAGAGTAAGGGCCATTAATAAATCTCAAGTGGAATCTTGAGTCCTCCACAAATAGCAAATATTTGGAAAAACCCAGTAGTAAAATCAATTTCCAACTTAGTACCAAGCTTCTGTGTGGCTGTGGCTGTCAGATTAAGGTAGTGCAAGACTGCTTAGCAGCCCTCACTAGCTGATCCTGGGGATGAACCAGAAAGTTTCTGATGATTATTTGGCCCCCTTATCCTCAGGGCCGCTTTTATTTAAATTTTGGACAACATTTTGGCCATCATAAATGAGCAAATCGAGGAGGCTCTAGTAAAAGTTGATTTATGATTTTGAATTTCAGTTTGTAGAATGCCATTATAGCATGCCTTTTCATTTTTGTATGATCAAATTGTTAATGAGCTTAAGGCGGATTCATTAAATGCAGGACCACTGTAGGGTTGTAGGTGTGTTATGCCTTCATATATTTGACCATGTCAGTAGCACTTTGATTATGGCTTTTATAAGGAGTGTGTGAAACTTGACAGATCAGCATTTTTGTCTTCCCCTGTTTTACTTGACCCTGATGGCACCAAGTTAACCTTTGAGCATTTTGGTAGTGTTTTATTAATGTTCAAACTCTCAGGTGACCGAACAACCTGAAGTTACTCTTAAGACTTTTGCTCCTTTTTATTTTGAGTGATTGGATAGTAATTGGATAGTAAAAAGGTTATGGCGAGGCTTGTTTTGCTGGAAGTTAATCTGAGGACATATTCCTTTTCTGCTCAAGTCCTCATGTGTATCTCTGTAACTTGGAGCTTGTGCTTTGATTGTCCTTTGATTATACTGCTGATGTTTCCAGCAGTCAGTGCAGAGCTGTGCAGTGTGGTGGGAGCTTTACAAGTTCATTAAGTTTAGCTATCTTGGTTATTTATGGAAAGCTTATCCCAGTAGTTCATAAAACTTCCACCNTTTTTTTTTTTTTTGGTAGCTTGTCTTAGGGACTAAATGTTGGAAAATTGCATTGTGGTTACAATAGAACTAGCTGGTTTTCCGTTACCATGCAGAAATATGTCCCTTGTACATAACATAAAATTTTATATTGCTGCCTGAGTCTTGAAGTTCAGGGGTTTTTATTTTAAAAGATTAGCTAGTTTCCTGGTAACACTTCAAATTAAATTAGTTGTTATTTAAATTTGAATTTTTGTCTGTCAACAGTTGTGACTCAAAAAGCCAGACCTCTTCTCGTAACAGTCCCACGTCACTTCATGTAAGTGCTGCGTGGCTCAGTGACTGGGAGTTAAGACAGGGTGGTACAGATCCTCACAAAGGCAGTGTTTGAGCTGTACAGCTTGACTGCCAAGCACCACTTGAAAGAGCCATTCTGTTTAAGAGGGCAATGTGGGAGGTTTGAAATACTCAAATGGGATTTGGCTGTAGGATTAGAAACTGCGAATTCAAAGATGACCAGCTGGTTCCAGTGCCTCGTAATGGGACTCTTGTAGAGAGATGAAGAAACTAGATATTTCTATAGTGAGCTGAAGGGATGGAAAATTATAGGATGGATAAAGTCCTTGTACAAGAAAAGAAAGAAAATGTGATTCTGTGAGTTAGAGCAGAGTGACATGTACAACAGCACTGTTTCATCTCTCTTTTAGAAATAACTATTTCAGATTAGTGTAGGGTGACACTTAGCCATGCTTCGTTCTTTTTCTTTAGGAAGAAGATGGCAGTGCTTGTTATGGATGGGATTGGGGTGAAAAACCCACACAAAAGAACCCCCCAGCCAAACAAAAGCCTACACAAACAAACCCCACAGGTCACCTTTTTTGAGGTGACAAAAATAAAATTACAAAGAAAGGGCATTTTTGCTTCCTTGAGGTGTAAGGGATGCTTTCATCTGGAATGCTCTTTCAGAATCTTGAAGTAGGGAGTATCAATTACTACCTACAAAGACCATCTAGATTCACAAGAAACAACTTCAGCCCTTAGCATGTGCATGTAGCTCACCTCTCCAGTTTTCTTCTTAATTTTGTTTCTAAAGTGATGAATTGTTTTTCTTAGAAATAGAGGAAATTGCTTAAGTGTTACTTCCAGATTTCTTATGAAAAATGTCTCCTTCATTATTTTTAAACAAACAGGTCATTCAGTTCATTTGTGAGTTAACTTGCTACTTAAAAAAACTAGGTACAGAAGAGCAGTAAGAGAGAAAATGCAAACTCTAATGCTTTGCCCCAGACAAAGGGAAATCCCAGTATATTTATACAGTTTAGGGCCTGATACTCCTTTTTTCCCCTATGAAATCTTAATGTAAACTTGTTTTCCCTATGTCATAGATCACACTTTGTTGTCCTTGTTGAGCACCTAGCCAAAAGACAAAATATTCTGGAAGTCAACTGTATATCTGAGAGTGACTGGAGTCATGTTAATATCCACTGTTTTCTGTGAAAGAAGTCTTGCAGTATTGGGCATAAAAGACAAATTGGGAGGCTTATTTTTGTTACTACGGAAGCCATGAAATGGGTTCTTTTAGTTTCACAAAGGAATTTTGTAAGTTGTCTCTCATAAGAAGTAGAAACAGACTGAGCAGATGAAGAACAGTAGAATTTAATTTAATTTCATGGCCATGCTTTACTGTTGCTGAAGAAGAAAAATAGCTTTTCTGGAATATATTGATTTTTAAATCCTTTTGTGTTCAAACTTGGCTATGGTTTATGTAGGTCTCAGTCTATGTGAAAAATTAAATAACTGAAATAATAAAGCATAACTGAATTAAAAATTAAATAACTGAATTAATAAATTATGAAAAAATAACGGAACATTTCTGAAATTCCTGGCCTAAAATCAGCTATCATTTTGTCTCAGAATCACCATGGCAAGGAGTAGCATTTAACAGCAGGTCTGAAGTGAGTTCCATAAAAATGTGATCCACGTTTCATATACATATTCTCTTGCTGCCATTTCAGTGCTTGCGGTTAGTTGGTTGTGTTAGGAGAGGAACTCTAACAGAGTGGTTCTAAAGCAGCTGTATGATTTTGGAGTCCTCTTTTTTTGCTTAAAAAAGATAGAAGATGTCCAGCAGAAGTGTTGCTAGACATCCTGCTATATGGGTTTTATAGCCTTTTCCAGGAAGGAACGCTTCCTGCTCCTCTCAGTAATGTGGTTAGCACAAAGGAGATGTAATACCTCTTGGCATTAAAACTTGCTCTAAGCAAGAATACAGCGTGTGTACAATGCTGACATGGATTTTTCAGTCATGTTAATTCTAGCTGTCTACTAACTGCTGTCAGCTATTGAACTGCATTATTGGTAGACAAATAGAAAGATATTTAGGAGTAAGTAGTAAAGCAAATCAAACATAATATTGGAAGTTTGAGAAGAAGAAGAAAAAAACCAACCCGTGTGTGGTAATAATTGCAAAGGAGAAAATTACCAACTCAGATGAAACTGCTTCAGCGTGCACTGTTGGTTGTCATCCAGCTTCAAGCAAGTTACTGGGTTGTTTGCCTTAATGGGAGGTTTAAAATAGAAAAGAGCTGTTGATTGAGATTGGGGAAATGTGCACTAACTGAGCCAAAGAGGAATGCTTTCTAATTCTAGTGTTTATTTGTTTTCACTTCTAGAGTGGTGAGTCCAGGATGATCTCTCATTTTCATTATACGACGTGGCCAGACTTTGGAGTTCCTGAATCCCCAGCTTCATTCCTGAACTTCCTGTTTAAAGTCAGAGAATCTGGTTCACTGAGTCCCGAACATGGACCTGCAGTAGTTCACTGCAGTGCGGGAATAGGACGTTCTGGCACATTTTCATTAGTAGATACTTGTCTTGTTCTGGTAAGTGTTTGCATTTTCTCTGTCACCCCTTCCCTTGTCCTGACACCCTGCCAACCTTCCCAATATGGGCTTTTTGGTCAGAAGGCTTTAAAAACATTGAAGTTAATGACATTCCAGTGGAAACTTGAATTAAGACATCATGCTGCTTTTTTTCCTTCACATATTTTTGATGGCAAAAACACAGCTCTTGAAATGCATTTACAAATCCCTTTTGAAGTACCCCAGGACAATTATATATTCTCAAAGCTTCCTGGAAAGTGAATTGTAAACATTCTTTTTCTTTTACATAAGATGTGCTTAGAAAAGGCTAAGGATTGGTTGTTGTTTTCCACATGAAAAAAGCTTGTGAAATATATATTGAGATGATTGAATCTATAAGTAGTTTTCTCCAGAGCCCTTTTCTTAAGCATGCAGAAAACTGTTGTGGTTATCTGAACTAGAATGAGAACTAAGCCATGCCCCTAATTCTCCTGCAGTGTGTAATGGAGGGTGGTGCAGAATTTCCCCTGCTGTGCAGGCCTCTGGGTAGTGCAGTTTGATAGCCAGTTCCAGTGCCACTTGGATGAATAGATTGTTTGCTTATAGTGAACTGCATCATCTGTGATTGCTCATGACATGAGAGAACCTTGAATGTTAAATAATATCAAATAAATAAAATTTTTTGTTGGACTTGAAAATCCAAGCACAGAGTTTTCCCTTTATGCTTGGTAATAGTGAAAAGGACAGCACAGGTTTAACTGAAACAGGATTTCAAATAAATTGCAAGAGACACATTTTCTGGTTTTGTTAGATCCTGTGAACTTACTTTTTTTTTTTTATTACTTAAGTTTCTCTTTGGTTTTATGCATTTTGAAAAACATAGGGGTATATTTTGATGCAAATGTACTTCAGAAACACCCTGTGAATATAACATGAGGACGAGCATGTGCATTGCTTGGGTTTGCGGTGCTGCTTTAAATAAGGAAACTTCTGCCATAATCAGTCAGTCTGAATTGCTGTTCTATTCAGAAGCAGTAGGAAATATTACTTTACAGCTCTGATTCTTATAGTCCTGTTTCAAAGTCCAAATACAAGCCTGAATAAGATTGAGCACATTTATATATCTTAATTTTAAGACTTAATATTAGGATACTAATTTGTTTACTACATGATCCTTGATTTGTTCATAGTAAGTTTTCATTAGATGGTTTGCATTTTTCCTTCAAAAATAAATTGGAAATAATTTGAGATGTTTATCTTCCATATAGCTAATAAAAGCATAATATGGAGAAATTAATTTTTGGATTGAATTTTATTACTAATTTTTACTTGTAATTATTTTATATATACCATTGACACTTTCAATGTAACTTGCTTTACAGATGGAGAAAAAAGACCCATTTTCTGTAGATATTAAGAAGGTATTACTGGATATGAGAAAATACCGAATGGGACTTATTCAGACTCCTGATCAACTAAGATTTTCATACATGGCTGTAATAGAAGGAGCAAAATTTATAATGGGGGATTCAACTATACAGGTAAATGTTTAGCTCCGTGTATTTGAACACCAGATTGCAACAGTAGTAAAAAATAAGCTCCAGATTATTTTAAAACATGTCATTTTGTGCGATTTAAATAATTAGCCTTTTTCAGTAGATGCCTAGGAGGTATCAAAGGGTATCTGTTCAGTACCTTCTATCAAACTAAACTTTTCACACTGTATATATCCCCTCTTAGATAAAAAATGAAAAAAATTTATCTATCCAAATGTTTAAAGAAAAAAAAAAAGGTTCAATTGATGTTTTCAATACTAAAAAGGGAAAGTAATGTCCAGTATTACTTTGAAGATAGCACGGATCTTTTTTAGATTGCTATTTGCTATTTTCCTAGCAGATAAATTGTCTGATGCTAGAGATTATATTTATTATTGGCAAAGTTGCCTTGTTTCTTCGTAGCCTTTAAAATTTGTGTTACAGTTAGTACAATCTAGCCAAATATAATGATTTTGGGTGCAAAGAGGTGACCACCTGTGCCATATGCCTAGAAGACTTCATGATTCATCCTAATGCTAACAGCAGTTTAGTCTCTTCATTTTGTGGAAGCTGTTTCTGGTGGTATGAAGTATTGTCTAGTAATGTTTTTCTGCTTTGTATTTTTTAAAAGCCATGCTCCAAACTGAGCAGCTCTGGTTCCAACACTTACTATTCATAGTAATAGAATGCCTAGGAAGACACACTTCTCATTTTTTCTCTTTTTCTTGTTAGGGTTGTTCAGATCTTCCTTAAATCAGTGTTTCCTGCAGTGCAGGCATTTGTCCTGATACTTCTCTCTTTAGGCCTCGGCATTATGTGCAGAAAATCAACTGGCAGTGCTCAAAAAAGCACATTTCTCCTTTCAAGGTCAGCTAGGTCATTTTTATTCCATAAGGAATGGTTGGCTCTTCAGACTGTGAGAGGTATTCACTTCTCTCTGCTAGTGATTTAGAGGGCCTGAAGTTATTGAACGCCTCTCTTACTTAACATTAGCCAAATGTTCATCTCTGATGTCTCCTTGGATTTTGGAAGTCAGTAAACTGTGCAAACACAACTTCATTTGCAGTGGAGGAGTCAGTTCATTGTTAAAACTCATTTTGCCAGTGGTCCGTTCATAAGTAGCTGGTTTTTTATATCACTCTGAGTTTGATATTTAGTTTCAAACTATTATTTAGTTTCAAACTATTCAAACTGATATTAAGGTTCAAGACCATCAGTCTTGAAATCATTCCATGGACAGGAGTCTATTACTTGTTTTGAGAAGATTCAATTTTCAGTTCATCTACCTTATCACAGACTTTTAAAAGTAACTGGGTTTTTTTTCCTACAAGGTATTCTATGTCTATAGGCACTGGCTGATTTATGTGAAAAAAGAAGTGATTATTTTTTAGGGCTGATTCTTCCTGTGCACTTTCTAGGGTCCTTTTCTGCATGAAACTTTGCTGTAGCAAGTCCTTCAGACTATTTATCATTAGGACGGTTATCCATTAGGACAGAGATCTAGCAAAAGAGGTTTACTTGCAATTTATTTTTTCTTCCATCTCATTTCAGATTACTTCTCAAAACAAGGTGAATAACTGTTTTAAAATGCAGTAGATCTCTGGGCTAATGGGCCACTAAGTGAAATAGTAGGCCATGACACTGGCATAGATAACTTTTTGTTAAGTTTTCCCAGTTCTCTCTTTTTAGGCAGTTCTTGTATGACAAGTCCTGCTGTATTTTGAAGACGTAAAAGGTAAGAGCACAGCACAGGCCTGTAGCAGGTAGAGGGAGATGGGAAGTGCTGGACAGTGCAGGATTTTATAAGACAGGATGCTTCCTAATTGTGGAGCTGCTGTGGACAGTACAAACCCTGAAGGTAGAGGCCTCATGCCTTTGCAGTGGCACCATCCTGGAAAAACAGAAAAAAGGATCATTGATAGTTGTTGGAGAAGACACATCTTGACCTAACTTTATTTCTTCATGTAGCAATTTTTTTCTTAATCTGGTAGTTCCTTTAATCTACTTCTGTGACTGTTCTTTTGGAAGACATCTTGGCAAGGGGGCCCTTCAATATTAGGGGAATGTTTGAAATATGTTCTCATTGTTTTCAGAAACGGTGGAAGGAGCTCTCTAAGGAGGACCAAGCGCCAAGTTCCGAGCAGTCTCCTCCACACCCAACCAAAATAACCACAGAGAAGTACAATGGGAACAGCATAGGCCTGGAGAACAGTGATCAGATGGAGAAAATAAACACTGACCTGTCCACTAAGGTTCAAGATATCACAGATGGGAACATTGAAAAGTAGGCACGATAAAGAAACTTTTAAAAGGCAGATACTCTCTCTCAAAAGCCTGAATTATTGTCTGCTTTTCTTATTGTAAAAACAATCAAGATCTTTCTGCAGTAGCAAGAGCGAACAGGTGGTATTTGACTTTCTTATTTAATGATTTTAAAAATACCACCTCAATGATTCCTTGTAGTATGATTTTACTGTTCAGAAGTCGAGAAGAAAAGCAAGTGTCTCTAACTGAAGCAGATAGATCTCACACTTTGAAAGCATTTACTTAACAGATTGTCAGTGAACTCCACTGTGAAATGTGAATAAGGTCCTGAAATTGTCCAGCATAATTTCATACTGATTTTTAAGGACAATGCTAACATGTTTCAAAAAATATATGGTTCCTCAGAAACACAAAAGTTTTATCATATACCACTTTCTGTGTAGTGTTTGAACTTATATCATTGGAGCCATGTATTACCCTTTGTTCATGTTAAATCTGCCTGCTGTGAGTAGGTTGCTGTGGTTAGCTGTGTCTCGTGAATTTGTCTTTTCTCCCAGGAGTGCTGAAGCCTCAGCTGGGAGGCACTGTGTCACTTGGGCCTTCCCATATGTGGGTTGCCAAATGTTGATCCACAGTCAGAGATCCAGAAACTGGGCCAGGGCTGTGCCAGGCTGAGCCATGTGGTGCACAGAAGGAGGCAGGGTCTATCCCAAAGGGCTGCAGCACGAGACAAGCAGTTCAGTGTAGATAGGCTGGAATTCCAAAATAATATCTGGCTCACCAAATGCCCCAATGAGTTTCTTTCTCTATCTTCATGAGTGTTTTGAGAGAGAATGACAGCAATTCTGTAGTTGTTTGAAGGAGCCCCTCACAAGAAGGAGTGAGCCTATAGGGGTGTGTGTTAGAAGTCAGTCAAAGTTGGTTTTTATGTCAGTTATGCTGTCTTAGAGATTGCGAGGGCGCTTTTGGAGACATGAATTACAAGTGTGAGCTCTGCAGTGGAGGCACCCGTGTAAATACTGTGACACTTGCACGTGGTACCTGGCATTGCATATAAAGGCAGCCTCCAGACAAAACATCTCAGCCACCAAATGGGGCACAGACAGGGGTGAAAGACTCAGCTCAGATAATTTAACTAATTCTGTTCTCTCTCAAACTCGTAGATAAAGTACTGTGTACATCTTTACATTTGTAATTTACTTCTTCATGGGGTTTCACTAGCTGAAAAGCAAGGTGGTTAAAACATACTAAAAGATTGCTTGATTTGGATTTTATATACTGCTGGCATATGCCACTGGTGGGTTAACTGTTGGGTGTATTGGAAAGAGGTTTATTTTAATAGTATAATAGCCTTTTTTCCTGTTCTTCAGTGTAACATTGACCTTCTTTTCTTTTTAAGTTCTGTCCGAAAACGACTGCGGGAGGATAGAAGAGCAAATACAGCACAGAAGGTGCAGCAGATGAAGCAGAAGCTAAATGAGACTGAAAGAAAAAGAAAAAGGTGGTTATACTGGAAACCTATTCTCACTAAGATTGGGTTTGGTACACTGGTTTTAGTTGGTGCTTATTTTTGCTTGAAAATGTATTTTCAAGAACATTCCTTGTAAGTGAACAGTAAGTGTGACTGCTCCAACAGCTGATTTTGCTGGAAGGTAATGAGTAGGGGTGTGACTTTAAGCATAAACTCCTTATTCCTGGAATGGGTACAGACTGTTACATGCAATAGAGAAGTGATGTAAACTTGATCCCATGTTGACATCTCAGGACTTTCCACTGCAGGTACTTAGAAAAATAAACCGCTGCCCCCCACAGAATTGATGGTTTTATGATTGTTTAATATGAGCGGGTACAAACTTGCTGCAACTGTTTATATACTTTTTAAAACGGTGTTCTACCAGATCTTGAACAAATGCTGAACCATGGAGGTGTATCTATGGAAGGCTGTCTGGATTTAGATTTACATGCCTGACATAAGCAATAAACAGTGTTGTATCATTTACATTATTAATGCAAAGAAGTTATCCTTAAGTATGTGTAATGTACTAGTGACATGAACATTTTATATTCTTACAACCTAGGATAAATATATTTTATAATTGCATATTTAATCTTTTTGTAGTTCACTGTACTTTTAAAAGCTCAGTTTGTACAAATTTCTGACCAAAAGAATTTCATTTTGAAACTAAATGTAATTATAATTTGTGCATGAAAAGAATAGTGCAACCATTCCCCATATTTGACTCTCCAGTTTGAAATGAGCAGCTAGGGGTCTGATGAAGCACTTGCCAATTTCTACTCTGTTAATTTGCATTCCTTATTTATTTTTTGTAGTTTTCATTATTTAAGTAAGACTTGGATTTTTTTTAAGGCTTTTGACATCCTAGCCCCCACTGAAAATTGTAATGTTGATTAATGTATTCGGTCTTCAGCTACTGTTTGAAGGCCAACATTGTTCAAGCTCTGACATTCCATTAAATGTAAAACATAGTTTTGTGTGTCTATAGATTTTAATTGCTAGAACAAATAAAATTAATTCATCAGTAATAGTTGTAGAAAACGCATCGAAGGAAGCGATAGTTGGACTTCCACGGGTGGCTCTAATAGAAAAGAAATGTTGGTAGTGTTCTGCCATACCCAGCGGTTTCAGCTGTATGAGCCACTTCGGTAGCTTCATAAAGTCTAGAATTGCTTTTCAGGTTCCTCAGCACTGTATTAGAGACTGTTATTATGCTAGTAAAACACTTAAAGACTGATATTTTGGAAGTGTCTGTGCTAAAGCCCCTTTAAAATTACTGAGCACTCCTTTCCATTACCTGAGTAGTAACACTTTCTAAATAGTAATTCAACACCACTTTCTACCCTTTAAATTACCTTTGAATACAGAGATGGTATATGGTTGAATGTAGCTTATTGTTCAAGCTGGGATCTAGCAATTTGTAGGATTGGATTGTACTTTGAAACAGGAATTTTATTTATTCAAGCATTGCCTTGTTGGGTAACTTCAGAGAAGTTATGTTTTCTCCTTCCGTTTTCTGAGCTTGGTTGTTTTCTGTCGGGTGTGGAGTCTTGGGGGTTTTCTTCTGCTCCCCTCCCCCATTTTGTAAAGCACTTCTTGGATTTACTGCTGAAAAATATTCAAAGAGCTGGATGATTGCTCCTTATTCAGAGGAATTGACTTCAAAGTTTTCCAGTACATCCAAGTTTGGTAGTCACGTACGAGGCATGGGGCCCAATTACTCTGACATTTACTACACAAAGCTAAGTACAGTTTACTCTTTAAAATTCTCATTTCACAATAGCAAATACTATTCTGGACTACGCTGTTTGTATAGTAAACAAATGCTGAAGGGACCAGATGAGGAAAACAAGTGTAGCTTTTGGAGTACTGGATTTGGGAAGTTGTGCGTCAGTAGAACAAGACAATTTGTTCCATGGCATTGCTGACCAACTGTGCAGCTCGAATAGCCAAATGATTGCTGGGACAGCTGGCTGCTGGGACATAGCACAGGCAGGCAGCTCATGTATTTTAAGACATTTCACAATTTTTACAACCACAGTAACTTTTAGCCAGCAAGATTGTCAAAATATTTTTTTTCCTTTAAATTGAGGACAGGTTTTTCAGTATCAGCTGTAACTGATAGTAGGTGTAAATGTATGTGCCTTATAAAGATATTTTGGTTATGGAAAAATACATGGAATGTATTTTAAATGCTTTTGTAACAGAAATATTCCAGATTTTATTCTAGATACTTAAAAGTAGCTAAGAAAAATTGCAGGCAAAACTTGGACTGATACCACACTGTCATTTATTGCCCTTCTTTTGGCATGAGGAGGATTTCCTGGGCTACCAGTATCCTACAGGCACTGAGCTCTAACTGCAGCTTGTCAAGTTGTCACTTGATTTTTTTCGTGGTTCCATCTTCTAAATTCTGGCTTTTCAGTTTTCTTGATCCTGAGTAAGCATTCCTCAGTTCAGGGTGGGGCAGGGTAGGGGGCAGCCAATTCAGATCACCTCGCACTCTGTTACCTTCTTGATGCAATAAAGCAGGAGTTGCACATTCAGCAGTTGTTCTGTAAAAGTTTGGTTCTGTGACTGCAAGTACCTTGGGAGTCTTAGCTGTTAATAATTTAAGGAGGATGAACCAGTACAAGCCTTGGACAAAACTATTTTGAACAGCGAATTGTTGATGATAGTCTGAGAATAGTAAGGAAAATCAAATGGTTGGTCTCTTTTTACATTCCAGGAAATAATTTGGATAAAAATCTTCTTTCTGGTCCATCACTAATCCTTAAAACCCAAAATCTGGAGGATTGGTTTCCTTGCTGCACACTAAGCCCTTGTGATACTTTGTTATTCTGGAGGATTAAAATTTGCAGCATTTTTGCACAGCTCGCATGTTAAATAGGAACAAATATGGGCCAAAATGAAGAACTGTCAATCCCAGTCAGCTCTATCATAGGAAATGCTTAAAGGGTGAAATTGAAGGACATGCCTTCTGACCCCTCACCTCTCCCTCTCCTCAGTTGCTGGCAAACTGCTGCCTGGTCCCATGCTACTTCTGAAATGTCGTTTGGCTTGATTAAAAATGTTACTGTGTTGGTTTTTCCCCTCTTCTCTGGAAATGCATCAGTCAAAATATTTGATGCATAGTGGGCATCTCTGATTAAACAATGTTTGGCTCTCAGATGAACACTTGTGTACAAATCACACACGTTTTCATTAAAAAATACCTAGCAAATATTTGGACCTCCATTGCAAGGGGTTTGCAGTTTGCAAGACTGGAATTAATCCTCTAGGTTTCCTATTTCTGTTCTTGGTGCAGGGACAGTCCACTTAGTGACGGTACATCTGTGTTTTCCTTGAAATGTATTAAGTAAAATAATTTAACTCAGTGTGAAATAGCAATTTGGAAAAAACCTCTGGATTTGTTATGGAAGTGAGATGTTGCCAGTGAAATGTGGCTTATTCTGTTAAACCCTGAGTAATATGGTTTACTGACATCAGTTTATGTCCCCCTGAAAAGGGAAGAGGCGTAAATGTGTATGTATGTATGTGTGACTGGATCATGCAGGCAATGAAAATGCCTGGTTAGCTTTATGTTTAATGAATGTAAACCAAATTATTTAGTTTGCTGTCTGGCATTATAGTAAAACCTGAGAAACTTGAGGACTGCACGAGAAACTAAATTAACAATGACAAAAGAGGAAGTCTTCTGCAGGGCCAAGTGGCTTAAGCCAGAGGACGGTATTTGCAAACGTGATGTGACACACAGTAGTCTTCCTGGGCCTTTTTGTTTGCCCCCAAAGTTTTAAGTCAGTCTTTCATTTTTATGTACAAAAAATAAACGTGTTCAAAATGGCATCTCTCTCTGAGTCTTTATTTGAATTGGAAGGATAAATACTTGGAAGCCTTCTTTCCATGTGTCGTAACTGGTGGAGGAAAGCTGCTTTATGAATCGGTGTAGTGCTTGCAGAACTCAGATGCATTTTACCTGTAGTAGCTTGTGGGTGTGGTGCTGTAAACACCAAGGTCTCTTTCTGTAGACTCTGGGAGTAGAGCCTTCCCTTGCCTAAAAACAAAATGTCCAATGCTGGGGTGTCTTTCTCACCACAGGAAATCTTTGCCTAGAAAGAGTTACTTTTGAGCTGCTGTAGCAGGATTGGCCTCCAAAGCTGTGAGAGGTGATGTGTTTTGAGATGCAGCCTGCCATAGTCCCTCTGAGGCCCAAGGAGATTTCTGCAGTGCTTGTGGTTACATATGTAAGGAAGTGGTTTGCTGGACTGAGACCTGTACCTGAAACTCTCCAGCAAGGATGTTCCTTATACTGTAACATGGAAAACCAATGGCTTTCCAAGAGCATTTGCTCAGAGGCAGTAGTTGCTCCAGGGAACTCATGAGAAGCTGTTTGGTGTTGACAGTGAGCTGCAAACCCGCACCCCTTGTTTTTTTTTTTTTTTTTTTTTTTTTTTTTTTTTTTTTTTTTTTTTTTTTTTTTTTGTTGATTTTTATCCCCATACTCTGTACTGAATCGGTGACTTTCTTTTGGTTGTATGTCGCAGGCCGAGACTGACTGACACCTAAGCCTTCAAGACTTGTGAATATTCTGCAGCTATAAACTGCAAATTATTGACATGCAAAGCGAGACATGACCCCCCTCTTCGGGAACAAAGTGAGGTCTGTTAAGTACCAAGAAGACCTCAGTTATCTGTTTACAGCGTAAACTGCACCGAGGGGATGAAGACCACCAGCAGCGTGTGCTACTTTGCAAAAGGAAATAATTTGCTATCTTGTGTTTTTATAATGCCTGTATTAATGTAGAAAGATGTAAAAGAAATGAATTAGGAAGTATTTTGTTTTGTACTGCCATTCTTATTGTATTTTTATACTTTTTGGCAGCATTAAATATTTTTTTAAATTGATGATGTGCTGTTGTGTGCGCGTTATGTTAGGGAGAAGCTGTTAAGTGTGTGTTGTGGAAAAGGAAGGGTTTTGCCTTAAGGTTTCCTGATACCTGTCCTAACTGGAAAATGGCAAAATTATTAGAGTGTGCTTTATGCAAATATTTTCATTAATGCTAAGTACTGTAGTTTGATTTAGGAGGAACACTTGCACATTTCTTTTGTGATACACCACTAAGAATATTATTTTATTAATCTGACCAGTTGGTTTGGTAATTCTTTTTATGTTTGCTATAAAATATGCACAAAATGTTCAGAGTAACTTTGTGATGGTAAAGTGTTCTGTTGGTGATGCTTCAATAGGAAGAAAGAGGTTGAACGTGACCTCTCTTGACCCACAGTCCTGTGTAGTTAATGGGAGCTGAGGAACAAAAACGCAGCGCACAAAAGTCAATGGTGTCTGTAATTAAACAGGTTTTTGATTGTGCCATCACCATGTGTTCTATGTACGGGTATTTTCCTTCACGTCTCCCACCTTCTGTCAGTGTTCTTGACGTAGGCAGGATGGACTGGAAATGGTTAAGCCAGAGTGCTGCTTTAAGGAGTTCTTCCAATGAGGTCAGCAATGTTTCTAGCCCTGTGCCTTCTGTAACAGAGCTGATCTCAATTCTGCACTTGTTCTCTTGAGGGTTTCAGATAAACCTTAACTCAAAAAACTCTATATATTTACTATGACTGTCTAAACTGGCATGTGGTGGGGTTTTACATGGAACTTGCAGCTTGCGTATTTTTGTAACAGGTTTTTGTACAAGTCATATAGTTATTGAAAGTGAAGTGTGGAAAGGGGGCAAATCTAGGCCAACTGAGGCAATTTTTGCTAAAAAAGGCAGCAGCCTGAAATCTTTTCAGTACTTGGTCTTGAGGCCCATTCATGAAAGCAGTCATACTCAAGAGTTGTGTTGAACTTGAAGGGGAAGCTGAAGCAGGGGGGTACTTATTGCTATTACTTGAGCTAAAGACATAGTCGACACATCCTGAAATAGTCTGAATTGCCAGTCTGGTTTGTCCAAATTTATTTTTCTTTACGATTACTATTCTGAGCTTATGCTGGAGAAGAAAACAACACTGCAACTTGATTCAGTTTTGATTTTCTAGTTGGTGCAGCTGTGAAACCAGGAGTGTTTATAGCAAGAGATCAAGCTCTGCCAAAACCACTGCAACAAAACCTGCTGTTGTTGATTACAGGAACAGGGCCTGTTTATACCACTTGGGACATCTCTGGATAAGGCTTTCAGCTGTTCATGCCTTTTACCTTTAGCTATGCTTTATGCTTTCATTATTTTCCCCATCTTGGAGTTGTGAGTAAGCATGCAGTGGATGACTGCTGGAAATGTGCATGTGCCTTATTATTCTACCTGCTGCTATCACATGCAACTGGTTTATCTTGTGGGGCATAGAGAGCTGAATATCCTAATAAAAGTGCTGATTGCCCTTAGTTTTTAAATGGTTTTCAGCTACAGAATAAAGCTGATGTCAGCCAACTTGATCAATCGACAGAGGAGATCAAGATAGAGCAGTTCTGAAACCAGGGCTTTGTTGGGTTTTGTTGAGTGCTGTCTTGTGACAGGAGAAGTCTTGCTTTCTGACCTGTACACTTGTTTGGTTATTTCTACACAGGCCCCAATTCTTGACTACTGTTGGGAAAGTGTATTTAAAAAGGTGAAGGAAGGGGAGAGAAAGAACCAGTGAGTGTGTAATTATAATTTAAAGAAATGGCGTTAAAATTGTCAGACTTGTGGAGGGCTTTTTTTTACAAATGAAGAAGCTGTGATTTACTGACTGCCATTTTTTTCTCCATATTTAAGGGTGATGTTACAGAGGTGTTTTTATTTTTGCAGTCATCTGAACAGCAGGGCAAAAGTGCAGCCTTTGTCCTGTGGGAAGGTTTTGGTGTGTGCAGGGGCTGTGCTCACCTATCCCAGGCACTGGAGGCAGGAGTGGCTCGGGGCCAAGGGCAGCACCACCCGCGGAACTGCCGGCCTTGGAAAAGCTGCATCCTTGTTCCTCCCACAAAGATCCGACTGCCCTCTACCTTCTTCACAGAGAACAGGAAAGCCCTGAGGATTTTCTCTTTCACAAAGTACTCCCAGTGTTCTCCTTTTCCCTTCTCAAGGTTTCGCTCAGCTGTGCCTCTTGATGAGGTAGTGAACATCTTTGGCTCACTTAAGAAAAATACTGTGAAGCAAGTAACACCCCTTTCATCGCTTCTCTCTGGTCCTTCTGCCCCTCAAGACTTAATTTCCTCTCCTCTATATACACCCCGTAGTCACTTGGCTCAATTTGAATATGGTTATTTTTCCAAGTAGCTTTAGGCTTATCAGACTTGCCTTGTGCTACACCCGGCCTTATGTCTGCATTCCCTGACTGCGTCTGCATTTTGACTTGCCAGCTTACCAGTCTGGGGAGCTTACTTGTGGGAGCTCCTAAAAATATATTTTGGTTAATTCTCACTTTTCAACTCTGGAACTGACCATCTTGCATCCATGATTTCAAGTTGTTTTTAAATCAGCTGATGTGACCAAGCACTTCCAAAAGGTCAAAACTGAACACATAGCTAAGTACTATAGTGCAACAGGTACTGTGACAAACACTGAACATGTGAACTGTCCATCATACAACTGCTGTCTCAGACTAAGCCTGTAAAATACACAGATAACAGACTGCCTGTTATCAGACAAGGTTCCCTGATTCCTTTATATTTCAGAGCACTGTCTTAATGTTCCGTATAAGAAGGCTCATTGACCTAGAAAGATTTCGTTTCAGCATCTCAGCAGCTTCTGGAAATGGAACAGAAGCCTGAAAAAGAGAAGGCTCAGGGGTAACCTAATTGTGGCCTCCCAGTTCCTAGAGGGACCCTACAAGAGAGGTGGAGAGGGACTTTTTATAAGGGCATGCAGTGAAAGGATAAAGGGAAATGGCTTCAAACTAAGAGTAGGTTTAGGTTGGGTATTAGGAAGAATTTTTTGAGGCTGGTGAGATACAGGCTCAAGTTGCCCAGAAAAGTTGTAGATGCCTCATCCCTGGAAGTGTTTAAGACCAGGTTGGCTGGGGCTCTGAGCAGCCTGGTCTAGTGCAGGGTGTCCCTGCCTACAGCAGTGGGGTTGGAACTAGAGGATCTTCAGGATCCCTTCCAACCCACACCGTTATATGTATAGACAGAAAAGACAGAACAGCCTGTTACACTTCTTCCAGTCTCCCCAGTTGAAGCTACCACAGCAGCATTGGGAAAAGAAGGCAAAACCAGATCACTTCTGACCTTCACTTACCTCCCCAGGAAGTCTTGAAAAAAAAAAGTTAAGATCCACAGTTGACATGGAAGTGGAGGTTTTATCTTCCCAGAAAATCCATGCCTATACATCACTCTCAGTTCTCAGCTGCATGAAAAAGGAGCACCTTAAGCTTGTCCATAGCAGTAACACTTAACCAGGGAAAAACGTTTCTTAAAAAATATTTTATTAGAAAAAACTTCCAACCAAAGTTACTCAATAAACAACTGTACAAAACATATTTCTTTGGTGAGCTTGTGAAAGTTACCTTAATTTCTTTAGCTACCCACATACACAAAAGGAATTTTTCTTAAATAAAGCATTTATGTAGACACCAAAGCAAGCTGCTGCTCCTTGGCAATTTCTGTGTAATCACCACCCCAACGGATATCTGCAACTGCACACGTGACTCACAGCGAGTTCTGAGCTGATCAGAAGAGGGCAGGTGGCAGACCATTCCCAAAAAGTAAGCGCCAGGAACTCGGTACCTTCCACTGTGAAGAAGGATCTGTGGAATTGTTGTTCTGTAACAAACCCAGAATAATTAAGTTTTAAGTAGTAATGATGTAACTGGGTATTAAAATAATGGGTAGCAGTATAAATGTCAGTGTCACGGTGGGTTGCTTTAGAGAAGGGCACTGGAAGAGAGAACTCAATTAAACCTTTACACAATTTTTGCCCACACCAGTCAAACAAAAGAACTGGTGTTCAGATTTGTTTTTTCAGATGGGGAAACTCCCAGTGAGATTTTAATACAAATATATATTTTATTTGACGTATTCTTGATGACCAAGTGCCAAAATGAACCTATCTGGACTGAAGAAAAATGAAAATAATGGATATAAAATATGACAGCAAGAACTTTGGATCAAACAGTACTTACTTCACTTTTAATTAGCTGGAGCCATTCATTAAGATAGTTAACAAGAACAAATGCATCAGGGATGTTGTCTCCTTCTGAGCAAAATTTCAGAAGAACTGCCATTTGGATTCCCTCTGAACAGCTGCAACAAAAATGAGCATGCATTTATATTTCGTTTTTAGATCCACAAAAATTATATTTATATATTAAGAGCAGCAGCAATATGCATGTATCTTGTGAAAAGCCAAAGCCAAAAAGGAAAAATGGATGGATATATTTTTTTTCCTCCAGATTTCCTAGATCACATTTTCACATATCATGCTCTTTTGCTTAGTCTTGAATTTGTTCTTTACTTTGCAAGGCAAGAATCCTACATCTTGCAAGATTATTCAGGCCTTTTACATATTTAGTTTGCATTTTTGTGCTGGTGAGATGCCTATACACATCCTTTGATACAATCACTCCTTATCTTTCTGTGTATTTTAAACCAGCAGTTCTGCTGGCTGCATATCACTACTTCACTCAGAATATTATAATTTTTTAGTTTAGATATTAAGAGGGTTATTTTTATTTTTTTTACCGCAAGTCCTAGCAGGTCTTTTCTTCTGCAATTGTATATTCTTTCCATACTGAAGTCAGTATAAAGGTAAGCATGGCATTAGTAACTTTGCTGCTGTTTAATGCAACAGTATGGTCAGGTGTCAAAAGTAAGA
This sequence comes from Dicaeum eximium, assembly GCA_013396995.1. Lineage (NCBI taxonomy): Eukaryota > Metazoa > Chordata > Aves > Passeriformes > Dicaeidae > Dicaeum > Dicaeum eximium. The sequence continues at coordinate 350,951 of VWZP01009912.1, read as the reverse complement.
ATTAAAAAATAAAAATCAGTTTTCCACCTGACACAGCTCATCTTTTGCAGAACCACACAGTTGTGCTATAAAAAAAAGTATTAGTTTCTAAAATTAAAAAACTCAGCTTTCAGCACAACTTTTGATGCACTCACCTTTTAACAAAACCCCCACATCTCTTTTTTTTGCTGGCCCTGAAATCTTAACTCATTCATTGCACTCAGAATTGTTGGTGGGTTTTTGGAGGTTTTTTTGTATAACTGACATTGCAACCATTTGCTTCAGGAAACAGTTTTAGTTGAAGTAGCACAGGTACAGGAATTCTATTTACAAATTGTGGTTTGGATAATATCAGATACCAGATTGATTGTGATCAAAACTGTAAAGACTTTATTATTTTAATTTAGCCTATTGCCTTATATTTTTAATTCTGACTTTACGATCCAGGACTCCCTACTTCTCTTCCTCCTAATTATGGGTCTGACCTGAAAGAAATTCTATTCCTATAAAGCCCTGTTCTATAAAAAGAAGGACTTTTCTTTTCCTGTAACATAGCAGTTTATAAGATAATTTTACCCAAGTACCAAAAACAAGACTTCTGTTACCTTTCTGTGCTTATCTTTAGGTAACTCACCTCTCAGTAAACAATAGTTTTGTGATGCCACCTCCAGGTATATGCAGAACTTTGTCTGTATTACTTATTCCAGGGTAAGCTGCTACTTTTTCCATTTCTTTCCAGTTTAGCTCCTTCATGCGGCCTCCAGCTGCTTTCTCCAGATCAGGTGTGAGGAGGTAGCGCAGTGGTGTCCTAGGAACAAGTCAAGGATGCATTCAGTCTGCCAAGGAAGGACACTACCCCACTTATCACTTGTGGCAGACAGAAGGTGCAAGAACCTGAACACCTGCAGGGAAGAACTGCTCTGACATTCACTCCCTCTTCAGATCAAAGTTAGAAAGTAAGTCTGTGGCCTCAAAACTGTACAAACTACTCAACTTCCTGCCACAAAAAAAAAAACTTAGGTACCCTTTTAGAGTCTCAAATACCTGGCAAGTGCCAAATACATAAGCAAATAAATAGGGAAACTGCTTATGGTTGTTATAAAATATGCTTTTTCTTCCTTGAAATAGGAGGTGATTAATTCAAAATCTGTTAGGGTAAACTTGGAGTTCACCATGATACAGATTTTTAGTAAGCTCACACTACTAATACATTCGGGCTTTAGTCGTATTTTCTGAATGCAGTACCCTCACTCTTCAGTAAATCTGCTCTAAGGGAGTTGTTCTGTGGTGCTGAGGCAGCTGGGAGGGTTTAAATCACAGCTTATGACTTAGACCTCATTAAATAACCATCAGTCCCTCTCATTTCATTCCATGTTAGTTGGCCATCCTTCAATTGTATGGATCTACCACTATATTTGGGATGTGCATAGATATAAACTTCCTTGAGGCCCTATATATTCATAAACATCCTGAGGATAACAACTGCAGAAATACTGGTTTTATTTGCAGAAATAGTGATTTTATTTGTTTCTTATTAAATCACCAGTTATGATGCCCTCAATCAGCAATAAACAACTGTTTTTTGGATGGGTAATATCTATTTAAAAAATACTGCAATTGCAACCTTGCAGTTGCCTCACAAAAAATAATAACTGATAACTTCCTATTAAAAAAAAAAAGAATGACAACTTACTGTATCAAAGAAAACCTTTCAAATGTAGAATGATGACAAAGAGGTAAGAAACAAACCAACACTGCAGTCAACTATTAAAAATCGAACCTGTGACCTCTATGTCAGCAATAAATCCCTGACATTGCCTGCAGCCACAGGAAGTTAAACCTGAGGCAATGCAGGCTAAGTGCAACTTGCTTACAGCTTTTCATTTGATCAGTACTTTTGACAGTAGTAACCCAGAAAATTCAGTGACTAATCCTGTATTACATCATATTTTAGTAGTATACTAAGCATTTTATGACCAGTGCACACATGCAAGCAGAAGCACCCTGCCAAAAGTACTCAGTACACGGAAGTAGAGGGAAATATGTCAGTCAAAAAACCCCAGAAACATCAGTTGGATCCTTTAAGGACACAACCATACCCCAGAAGCTGCTCATCATCGCGCTGGTACGCGTGGCTGCTGGACAGAAGGACAACCCTGGCACATTTGCTGCTCTTCACCCAAGAAAGGAGGGTTTCACAGAATGGCCTGTACTTGTTCTATATGCAAAGACACAGACAAAAAAGTGAAAAATGTCATAATACTAGGTGTTATATATATTGTTTAGCAGTCATGTAAATTATTCTTCATATCCACTTAGTCTTCAACCCCAGATATATTATTAGACAGCAGAGAACTGCCCTGGTTGTTTACTTAAGCAAAACTACATGTAGAATTACAAGAATTATCATTAAGATCATGTCAGCAACAACAGTACCACCTGTTTTGTGTGCCATAAATACCAAAGGAAAAAACTTTAGAGCAAGATGGGATGGCAGGATCACACAGTATTTTTCCACACTTTTGAACTGCTAAAATACTGCACCACAATTTTTTTTTTTTTCTGTCATGATCTTCTGCTTATTTTAAATTACAGCCACTGCCCAGTTAATGAGTAATACTAAATTCCTCATTTTTACCAAATTAACACTCTTAAAATGAATATAGAATACTATGAAATAATTAAATTGGCATGACACAAAAAAGAATAAAGCTAATGCAAAGAACACAGGAAAATAATAAATGTAAAAGAAAAAAATAAATGGACAAAACCCAGACCATTTTGTATTGTCATGACTGTTAATAACTAAGGAGATATTTACACTAAAATCTACCAACACAGGCAGCTGTTGTGGGGCTTGGAAAAAACAAAATGCAGAAACTGATGATGCAAAATGCCTCAATGAATGCAGAAATCAGTAAAACTTTACCAACTGAAGAAGGTGTTACACCATGAAGTAGAAAAATAATTTTGCCAGGCCACTTAGTATTTGCCAGCAGAACTATTCAAACCAAAAACTGAAGTAAGAACAATCAATGAACATACATACCTTTATAAAAGGTGATCTGATCTGCAGAACTACAAGTTTCTTTGAAGGTAAGGAGTACACTACAAGAAGAAATCATTAAGTCTTGTTAAGCAGAAACTGATAAACAGATGTGGGTTTAGATATATCAAGAATTACCCCTTTTAAAAACTTTAGGACAGTAAACCTTTCAGCTATCAATTCATCCAGAAAGCCTGACAACATCCACTGTGTTAAAAATATATATTTCTGTGCATTATACTTTCAGTTGTACTAAATTCAAGGACTGAATTATGAAAGATTTATGAAGACTCGCCTCCTGTAAAGATTCAGATAATGTATGCATCTTTGCAAAGGTTGACAGATTATTCTGAGATTTTTATCATTTAAGAGTGTAAAAAAACAAAGATACAATGATCAATGTAGAGAATAAAACTAAGAATTTGTAGGGGGAGTGGGAGAAACACAGGGAAAAAGGCACAGGTATGTAGGAAGGAAGAAGAGTGGGTAAGTATCCTTCTAAATCAGAAATTCAACTTGTATTCCAATAATTTATTTAAAGTATGTGCACACTTGATATTGCTTTGGATTAACATCACAGAGAGTTTTAGCTGCACTGCAATATGATTCGACATTTCTTACTGGTTCCAAATGTCAAATTGGTTTTCCAAAATAACAACAGGAACAGTATCCTCTGTGAAGTGTAAATACATTCCCATCTGTAGTTTTCTGCAGTTGTTACTACTGACCTTAATTTAAGCACATCAGCAAAATTTAATAACAACAAAAAAAGTAAACGTGATGTTCTTGCATGTTATGCGCCTTGCAAACACCTTCAGCTTTCAATACCCACCTTCAGCATTTATACTCAGCTCCACTGAATTTTCCTCTGCTGTTGCATATGGGTTGTTCCCAACCATTGGCACCAGGCAATCGGTGTAGAAGTAACCAACTTTAGTCATGTCAAGTGTGGAAATCACCAGATCTATTGCCAGCTGACCGACATTTCCCACGGACACTGCTGGCTGAAGTAACAGAATGAACCAAATTACACCGTGCTTTATGGATGGCACAAGGTGCTCTTCAAAAATATCTTAAATTCCTTAAAATCTGGTCAAACATGATTTCTAAAAGTGGCTGCTCATCCTCTGGCAAAGGTGACTATTTCCTACCAGAAGAAGTGGTAAATACAGGATTTGGTCTCTGTCCAACAAAAAACATACTGGCCACTTCTGTGAATAATCCTGTCTCATTGTAAACGGAAAGAACAGCCTCCTTTCCCACATTTTTTGATTGGGAGTAGGTAAAAGCCACTCAAGCAACTGATGTGAGACAGGCAAAAATCACATGATGCCCAAAGGCAGCTCTGACATTACAAATTAAGCTTCTAAATCTCAGACTGACTCATAGAGTAGGTAGTTTGTTTTTTTTTAAGGATGAAAATTATATGGGTGCCCTTAAATTAATTTCATAGGAATTGCTGTGGGTTATCATCAATCGGGGCAGATGCTGACCTAATATGATGGCAGGAAAAGAGAAAGTCAAGAGCCTTTGTCATTCCAAAGAAACTATTACAGGAAAACAACCATAAAACGTTCGGTTGCTTTCCTTTGATTTATAATCAAATCTAAGAATTGCTGCTGCTGCCCACTGCGGAAAGACACCGGATTTGAGGCTGGCAGCAGGCGAAGGAGGCCGCGGCAGCTCGGAGTGTCCCCGAGCCCTGGCTGGCCCCCAGCTCCCGGCCAGTGCCACGCCAGGAGCTCGGCAGGGATGTGTTTCCTGCTGCTGGTCAGCTGAGCGGGAATGGCTTCCTGCGCAGCCTGCACAGTCATGCCGGGCTGTGCAGCCCTGCAGGGAAGCGATGGGGCTCCCTGCAGCTCACCCAGCAAGGGGAGGAATGACCGGGTTTGCCCCTCCGCAGCCGGCGCTGGAGCTCTCGTCCCACACTGACATCGTCACCTCGGGCACATGACCGACCATGATGTCACACCATGTGTGAAAGCGATAAAAACACTTCCCAAAACAACCCTAATCCGAGATTTAAATGTAGCAGAATGTTTATTTATTTATTTTTATACTGGAAACATTTAGATATCGCATCTAAATGAAAAAAATCCCAAGCTTTTATTGCAGTGGCGACCCACGGGTGCCGCAAATCCAGTAAAAGCACATAGGGCGCATTAATTTTTAGAGCAACCGCATATAGCTATAGCTCCGAAACAGCATACAGCTATTGCTCTAAAATAAAATATAGCTGTTGCAGGTCAGCACGGTCCGTCTTGACAGGGGCAAACCCGGGGTTCTGAGGAGGGAAAAGTTGACAGAAACGGAGAAAACCGCGCTAAGCTCTGCTGCAGACAGAGCCCTCCAAATCCTCTTTTCCTCGGCAGAACACCCCACAGATTCCACACACACCGTCTGCCCTGCGCCTTCTCCGCTTATCCTGCGGCCAGGAACCCAGAGACGACGCTCGGGCAAGGCAGGGACAGACACCAGAACCCCCCGTGTCCCGTCCCACAGGAGCGGAGCGGAGCCCTCAGCACAGGGACCGGGGGCAGCGACCCCTCAAACCCACCGAGGGCGGGGGAAAGGGGGAGCAGGAGCGTGACTCACCATGAGCAGCGTGAAGCCTTTAAAGTCGGGGGCGGCGGAGCCCCCGCCGCGGTCGCATGGAATGAACATGCCGGGAAGGTAGGAGGGAGGCAGGCAGCGAAGAAAGGAAGGAAGGAAGGAAGGAAGGAAGGAAATAAGGAGGGCGGGAAAGAAGGAAGCAGGGCGCGGACGCCGCACCCACGTGCTGCCGCCAGGGGGCGGTGGCGGCGCTGCCCGCGCTCCTTGCGAGGCGGTTGGGGCGCGTTCCCTGTCGGCTCCGCCATGTCGCTGCCGCCAGAGAAAGCCTCGGAGCTGAAGCAGATCATCCACCAGCAGCTGCTCAAGGTGGGACTGGCGCCGCGGCCCGGCGCCGGAGAGGCTTCCCCTGGCCCTCAGGGGGCTGTGCCGGGCCCCGTGCCGGTGTCACCCGGCGGCGGGTGGCGGCAGCGCCCGCTGAGGCGGGGGCGGCGCGCGCCCGCTCCGGCGCCCCGCTTTGTTTTCCAAACTCGGGTGGCTGCAGGTGGTTTCCAGGCGCCGCTTTGTCGTTTTCTTGTTGCTTTTTGAGCGAGGGTCTTGAACTGACTGGGAAATAAGTAAGGAGGCTGTAGCTCCTATATCGCTTGTTAGTGCAGTGGTGAATATTCCTGCTTGTCGCACAGGAGAACGGGGTTCTTGGAGCGAGTCCAGAGGAGGCCAGCGAGATGATTCTGGAGGGAGATAGCACCTCTGCTTGTAGGAAAGGCTGAGAGAGCTGGGACTGTGCAGCCTGGAGTAGAGGAGGCTCAGTGGACACTGTATAGCCGCCTTCCAGTACCTGAAGGGAGCCTGCGAGAAGGAAGGAGACAGACTTTTTACCAGGGCGTGTAGTGACAGCACAAGGGGAGATGGATTCAAATTGAAAGACAGCAGGTTTAGATGAGATATTAGGAAGAATTTTTCACTGTGATAGGTTCTGAGAGACTGGGACAGGTTGCCCAGAGAAGTTGTGGATGCCCCATCCCTGCAGGTGTTCAGGGCCAGGCTGGGTGGGGTTCTGAGTGACCGGATCTGGTGGAAGGTGTCCCTATCCATGGCCAGGGCTTTGGAATGAGATGATCTTTAAGGTGTTTTCCAACAAGGTCATTCTGTGATTTTGTTTTAGGTTCCGGTGGCTGTGTCCTTAACATCCTTCCAGTGTGAGAGTCAGCTCTATAAATCCATCTGCTTTCACAGCTCAGATGATGGGCAGACATTCTCAGACTTCCCTTTGAGCATAGGGAAAGCTTGCAAGGGAAGTCTACTACTTTTGTGCCTTACCTATATAAAAGCATATTTTTTCCCTTAAAAAATAAGGGAATATTATATTAAGCTTGAATTTTGAGGGAGATGAGAAATTAGAACAGTGACCATTTTGTAATTGATGGATTTGCAGACCTTTTTGTAAAGGGGGAAGTTCAGGATGGGTTGCTGTCAAAGAGCACTGAAAACACCTAGGTTTTGTATGCTTTTGTAATTATTGTTATGTAGTTATTTTTAATAATTTATTTTTAAAAATAATGTAATTATTTTTACTGGAAGAGCTGCTTTTGTAAGAGAGTGGCTCATTTGATTAGTTCTGCAAGGGTCAATATTTTGGTGTAGTTATTTTTGTGTTCCTAGGCCTTACAGACTTAATTGGTGAGTTGTACCTGCTGCCATACAGAGAGCTGGTGTTTGTAACACATAATGAATTTTCTTTCAGATGGATGTCCATGGGAGGATACGAGAAGTTCTTGCTGAGACTATACGAGAAGAGCTGGCACCTGAGCATCAGCAGCTGTCCACAGAAGATCTGATAAAAGCCCTAAGACAGCGGGGAATCATTGATGATGTTATGAAGGAACTTAAATTTGTAACTGTAAGTAGCTTTTTAAGAGGGGAAGTATTTCTGCTTATTCCTCTTACTGATGTGGTGTTTTGACAGTGTGAAATTATGCTGCTTCTGGAGGTTTTGTAAGGACATTACTGATTTGAGACGTAGGAGCAGAGAAAATTAATGCATATGCTGAAATTGGATTGGTGATAATACTGCACTGAAAATATTTGTTCAGTTTTAGAAGGGAGCGTACCTAAGGAATGGCATCAGGTGGAATGGAGGATCCTTTAATTTTTAGAAGACTGTGGTAAGAGCACTGTTGCATCCCTTGAGTTCTTAAAAAGTCTTAATTGTAATTCCAGGATGTGAACGAAACAGAGAAGACTTCAGCTCCAAAACCATCAACACATTTTGTTGACAGAGAACCACCAGTTTTGAAAAAAAGTATGTTTCTTGTTTATTTAAATGTTTGGATCATAGTTTTGAAACAAATTTGAAGTCTATGATTTTTGCACTTTGAATTAGTAGTCCAGTATGAACTGGCATGAAGGTGGATGTTTCCTCTGTTTATCCACAGGGAGTAAACTCATGTAAGCAGCAGCAATCAGTGTTGCATTTAATATGATTTATTATTATTATTTTATTTAATTTACACTCAGATAACTTCCATATATTTTAAAATCACCTTTTCCAAAGTGTGTTTCAAAGGAGTTTCTTTTTTTGCTAGTCTCCTGTTAATTAGCTGATGTTTAACAAATTAAGCTTTCTAAGATCTGTTTGTAGTCTCTTCATTTTTATTGCTACGCTTTACAGCTAACATTGACCCAACACGGAGGTATCTTTACCTTCAGGTTTTGGGTGGAAAAGCTTTTCTGGAACATCTTCAGGAACCAGAGCCTCTGCCTGGCCAGATCTGTTCTACCTTCACTCTGTGTTTACATTTTCGAAACCAGCGCTTCCGTTCCAAACCTGTACCCTGTGCCTGTGAGCCAGATTTTCAGGATGGTTTTCTACTTGAAATACACAAGGATAGCCTAGGTAAGGAATATTGTGGGTTTAAAGTTGGTGCTGTTGGGATTTTTCTGACTTGAGTTACTGTGAAATATGTTTGATATTATTTAGTGGATTTCTTTCCTGGTTTTTGTCTTGTTTTCCTGAGGAAACTGATTACTGTATTGGGTTATGCCGCTTGTAGATATTTCTCTGCTCTTGCTCTTTTCCTTCTTTTTTACTCTAAAATAACTTGAAATTGACCAACTTTATCAATTCTTAAATGTTAATTCCATTTTAATTTTTTGTGTATCTGAACTAGTTGCATTGCAGTACTCAACTACAAAAATCATTTTATCTTCTCTCTAATCTCTCTGCAGCTCTGTCCTAAAAGGAGTATGGTTTTAGAGAGGGGACCATTGCTTAGACTTCTGGACTCAAGATCTTTATGCTTATTACAGACGTTGCATTTTGCTACATACTGTTTTAAAATTCTGAGGAGAACTTGGGATGATAATAATCTTGCTGTCTTATTTTGGTTTAATAATGGCAGGTGACGGAAGTAAGATGGTGGATGCAACCACTATGTTATCTATATGTGACCCAGTGCATATGGTTCTGATCAAAACAGACACATTTGGTGAGACCACACTGGTGGCATCCTATTTCTTGGAGTGGAGGTCTGTCTTGGCTGCAGAGACTGGCATAACAAATGTTGCTGTGGAGCTCCTGGGTGTAGGTGAGGATGAAAAATAAGCGTGTTATCGTGACTTAAAGTATTGGGTACTGAGCTTGCTTACAACCTTAAAGCAGTATTTTTGATCTAGGTAATTTTTTCTTCCATTCAGAAGTAATTTTTTTCTTCAATTCAGAAATCATGAAGTTTCTTCATTCAGAAGTAAAATGCCTAAAAGGCTTAATAGTGAGATTTTTCTGTTACCAAGCTGCTAAAACTGGGTATTCTAGATCCTGTGTAAAAATGGTCCTCATGGCTGGGAATTCCAGCTATTGATTATCTGCAAAATCTGGTTAAGTTATCAGAATCAAACCAACCAAAAATCCAGTAGTTCCTCTCCAGGAATATATCTGATCAGTGCACTGGGGAGTAAAATCTAGCTTTTGTGTCTTTCATAGCAAACTAACAATTGCTGGAGAAAGGGATCTCTGCCCTGCTCCCATTTATCCCAGTAGCTGGAAGGGTTTTTTTCTGAATGGCTTGGTTTAGGTGCTTAGCAGCTGGTACACACGTGTATTTTTGTGTATCACTTGTCCCCAGTTGTCTTCTCAGGAGTTCCAACCCAAGATTTTAGGACATGGTTTAGTGAATAAAGACTAGGTCTCTCATGACTTCCTACAAGACTTTTTACAAGAGCAGGTAATGACAGGACAAGGGGAGATGGATTCAAACTGAATGAGAGTAAATTTAGATTAGATTTTAGGAAGAAATTCTTTCCTTTGCGGGTGGTGAAGCACTGGAAGAGGTTGCCCAGCGAAGCTGTGGATGCCACATTCTGGGAAGTGTTCAAGGCCAGGTTGGATGGAACTCTGAGCAACATGATTTTGTGGAAGATGTCCCTGCCCCTGGCAGGAAGATTGGATATAGGTGATCTCTAAAATCCCATCCAACCCAGGCCATTCTGATTTTAATTTTCTATTATGACTTGGAAATTCATAGCAAATAAATTGTGTTTAATTCTCAGATGGATGATGTAGCATGTTAAATTTAATTCTCATTAGCTTTTTTCCAAGTAATAAAGTATCAATCCAATAAGTCCAGTGCTTGTTCTGCTCTTCAAAATCCTGTCATTGAGCAAAAAGCATCAAGAGCAACAAAGGACCCTGCCATCTCAGATAAACAGATAAACTATTATGTGAGGTTTCCATGGCTTGTATTGCTTATGGACCCATCTGTAATCTGTTTTGTAATGCTTGTTGTTGTTTATGTAATTTAAAATTTTCAGCATTAAGAGGGGGATATTGTTCCTTTGTTTGTTGTTTTGGGGAGTTTTTTTAAGTTGATTAATCTCTTTGTATGACAGCCAGGGTCCTTCATAATGAACTGTCCCCTGGAGGAAGATCAGCTTCACTTATTTCCACCTATTTAAATTTGATCTACTTGTGTAATCAGTAGAAATGGGCACATTCACAGTGTGTGTTTCTCTGTCTTGATTTTAGATGCCTATGCTAGACATTTCTAGAATACCATTCTAGAATTAATCTCATATGTCCCAGTACTGGCTGCAAATAGAGCCTTGGATAATTGTTTGGGATGTAGACACCTCTGCTTTTTTTCGTATATTATGCTTGTGAACAGCCTCATTTGAGTTTGAAATTTAAATAAAGATAAGAACTTTGCCTATGTTTAAAGAAGTTTAGTTACTTTTTGTGATTATTTAAGGCTAATATACATATTTTAATGGTTTGCCCCTGCCTGGCTGAAATAATCTAAGCAAATTGAATATGAAAGAACTGATGAAAATTTATTTTGTTTCAAAGGTACAGAATCAAAGGTTTCTGTTGGTGTTTTAAACATCAGACTGGAAATGTATCCACAGCTTAACAAGACACTTTCTTCAGAAATAATTAGTACTCAAGTAAGTAATTTCAGGGAGGGCTAACTTATTATTTTGTTGGTGTGGAGGAAAGCGCAATGTAGAATTGTAGACTTGAGGACTGTGGGGTTTTTGAATGTTTAATACTTCTTTTTTTCTATTAGATTTAAATGTAATTACCTTTTTTAAACTACTTGGTCTATACTGAATGTTACTCAAAATATTACTGCCATGGGCTTTTCTAATTACTTATATCAAAACCTCTGAAGAAAAAAGAAATATGCAATATATCTAATTTTCTTCAGGTGGTATATATTTTTTCTTGCTCTTTCCCATATGAAACAGTAATTTCAAGTTAGCTATTCTGCTTGGAGAGCCAGTAAATGTTGGCCTGAAGGTGCATGCAGATATTTTTCTGCTCATTAAAATCTAAGCAATCCTTCTATGCAGAAATGCATTACTTAAAATGAGCAGTACTTTGGTCAAGCCTAATATATGAATCTACAAACAAGGAATACAGCTTGAAGTTTTTCTTAGTTAGATTTCTATTTAAAAACACTATGGATTTGCATGACACATTTAAAATATTAAGCTTTATTTTATATAAAACAGGATGTGGTATTAATGTACTTACTGGTTATGATGCCTTGAGAGGCTACCTAGAACAAAGGCTAGACCGTGTTAAAGGAATAAAGTAAGTATTTATTAAAAGGCCTTCAAAGGATACCCCATGGGCAGTTCAAGAGCCTGGCCATGACTACACCCAAGATGGATGCCAGGTCAGTAGTTTTCACACTTTTATAAGTTCTGGTCCATTTACATATTGGTGTCAGTTGTCCAATTAAAGCCTCAGGTTATGAAGTCCCATCCTCCCAGATTGCTCTCCTCAATTCACTGTTGTTTACACTTTTTAGGCCTGAAGCTGCAACGGTGTCCTTGGTTCTCGGGCTGCAAAAGGATTGTTTTGTCTAACTAAACTGTGAAAAGAACTTGCTAAAACTTTATATGAAGTTCAGAATTATATATTAATGCAGTACAGAATCTGGAAAATATAAAGCTAAAACTTATGGCATCATTAATGGGGTTTTTTCTCCTGTTTGGAATTAGTATGTGTAGGATTGGTTTTGTTTTTCCTCCCTACAGTTCACTTTGGAACGGCAGAAAACGGCAGAAAAAGAACGTTTATTTCTTGTGTATGCTAAGCAGTGGTGGAGAGAATACCTGCAGATCAGGCCTACCCACAACACAAGGCTGGTAAAGATCTTTGCACAGGTTTGTAAATTTTACAAATAGACCAATCCTTTCTTTAACTTACCTTTTTATTTTATTTTGAACTTTTTATGTATGTGGAATCTGTATAGATTTATGATGTGGTTGTGTTCAGGTCAGGACTAAATGTGGTGTATTGTGCAAAAAAATTAAATTTGTAAGGACTGAACTTCTGTTTGTCTATTGAAGCTTAATAGAACGATGCAGACAGGAGGGTTGCTCTGACTACCTCTGACATACCAAGTGAAAAAGCCTGCTTAGTCTTGCCCTTGAATACTCACAAATGGCAGAGGCTTAGGTGATCTGTACAAACTATTTCAGATAAGTTTAGTACCAGATAAAAGAGTTACCAAAAAATGGACTTTCTAGATGTATTAGAACATATCCTCAAAATATTTGAACTCTGTGTCGTCTGCAGTGCAGTCTCTCTGGTTTATGTCACACAACAACTACAGTTATAATTACTTGAGTCTGATAAATCACTGTATCAGTTGCTCCTCAGTAACTGTTCCTCAGTAAAAGGAATGTATGATCCTTGCATTTTTCATGCTATGAATTTACCCTGCATAGTAGCAATTTTCCTACTACAGTAATTTCTTATCTCAAAGCAGTGTCCTGAAGCATTCTGTGCCTCCTCTTCAGTGAGGCAACAGCTTCCCTTCTAGCTGTGGCCTGAGTGTGCAGGAGTGATGTGAACTTCAGATCCCAGCCAGCAGCTGAGCCCCCACCCTGTCACTCGCTCACTCCTCATCAGTGGGATGGGGGCAAGAATAAAAAGGGCAAAAGCAAGGAAAAATCCTATGGGTTGGGATAAAGGTGGTATAATAACAGAAAACAAGAAAGCAAGCAGGAAAACAAGGAGGGAAGAAAACAAGGAAGGAAGGAAGAAAAGACAAAGGAAGAAAGAAAGGGAGGAAAAACAGTGATGCAAAGACAGTTACTCACCTCCTCCCAGAGCAGACAGATGCCCTGATAAGTCTCCAAGCAGGGGCAAGTTTAGAAAAAGTCTGTTCCCCACCCCCACTGTTTTTATTGCTGAGTAAGACACTATATGGCATGGAATATCCCTTTGGTCAGATCAGGTCAGCTGTCCTGGCTGTGTCCCCTTCCAGCTTTTTGTCCACCCTGAGCCTACAACTGTGTGGTGGCAGAATGAGAAGAAGAGGCGGCTTTGATACTTTACAAACCGTGCTTAGCAGCAGCTAAAACACTGGTGTGTGCACAGCACTGTGTTGGTCACAAGTCTAAAACACAGCACTATGAGGGCTGCTGTGAAGAAAGCAAACTCCATTCCAAACAGACCCAATACAAAGGCTTAAGGGTTTCAGGGCAGGGTAAAGAGAATCAAGTCTGTAATTAAATAGGATAGGAACTAGGCCCATGCTAGATTAGTACCTATACGGGGCTTATCTTGAGTTTCCCATTGGCCATAGCAAATCTTAGTAAAACTTTCTGGGAACAGAGATTAGTTTATTAGATTTGTTTGATAATTTAGTTACCATCAAGTTTCAGATGAGAAATGCAGAAACAGGCATTATATATATGAGACAATACTAAGAAATCCTGGGGGTTTTATTAAATTGCTTTCGATCTGTGAAATAATTTTCAACAGGATTCCAGTCAGCCTCAAATAAATGCTGGGTTTTTGGGTTTTTTTTCCCACCAGCTTGCTGGAAAAGCATGACAAAACCTTAATGGGCACAATATGTGACTACAGTAAAAATATGAGACCATAATCTCCTGAAGCTGCAGAGATTCAAAAGGCTTTGATCCCTTTTAAAAATATATGAGCATAAAAGTACCAATTTAGCCCAGTGAGAAACGAAGACCTCTATGCTTCTTGAAATAGATTTAATAAATGATAATCATAGTATTTGCCTGCAGCATGTAATAAAACAGACTTTTAAAAGCCTTCTTATTTTTTTCATTTTTACAAGAACTTAGAAATTCTTAGTATTATTGCTTAATTTATATATTGTTACTAGATCTAGTTACTTAATAGATCTAGTTACTTCGTTTTGAGTAGTTTTTATTGCTTGCTGTTATGAAAAGGGGTAGAGTATCCAAAATCAGAAGCAAATAGACGCTTTTTAAACTCTAGAATCAATTGCTGAATGTTTAATGCTTTTGGGGGGAGGTTTTTTGGGGTTGCTGTGGAATTTGGTGTGTGAGATTCTTTCTGGCTTGTTTTTGTACTTAATGATAATGTGGAAATGGATAGTGGATAGAGCTTAAACAGTTCCTCACCCATTTGAGAAAATTAATTGCAGCCTGTGCTGTTCTGGTATTCAGACATTTAGTCCAGAATGCCCTGTGAGTGACAGAGCCAGAATGAAATCTGTGATGTCTCTAAATGGGTTGTCTTAATGGTCTTGTGTCTTAATTCTGGGGGTATTTTCGTGTCTTACTGGTTTTGAGCGATACTTACTGCGGGGAGGATACATCCCAGAGGAAGAAAGTCTCAGCTAAAATGAACGTTTTGCGACACTTGCTTGGCTGGCAAATAACCCCATGTGACATGTTCAGGATGAGAACGGGGTGAACCGGCCGGTGTGTTCCTACGTGAGACCCCTGCGGGTGGGGCGGCTGCTGGACACGCCCAGGCAGGCAGCGCGCTTCGTCTGCGTCCTGGGCCACGAGAGAGCCCCGGTCATCGGCGGCGGCGGCGGCAAACAGGAGCAGTGGTGCACCCTCCTCGCCTTCCTGTGCAGGAACAAGGTGCGTGACAGTGCCCCGTGAGTGGCACTGAGGAGTAGGTGGCCT
The DNA here is from genome assembly GCA_013396995.1 of Dicaeum eximium. Taxonomy (NCBI): domain Eukaryota; kingdom Metazoa; phylum Chordata; class Aves; order Passeriformes; family Dicaeidae; genus Dicaeum; species Dicaeum eximium. The sequence continues at coordinate 335,944 of VWZP01009912.1, read as the reverse complement.
GTTCTAACCGAAGTCAGGAATTTAAAACAGGCTCCAAATACATGTGTTAAAATTGGATTTGGAACGTGCTGTTACTGTCACTAGAGAACGCGACATGAACACGAAGAGACAACCACTCTGGACTAGTGAAAGGTGGAGAAGAACCCAGTTTATTTTGATTTACACATTATATAGAGTTTTCAGAACAGCTGTGGATTGGATAGGGAGGTCACCACCTCTCCAACCACACTGGTCAATAAAAAAGTCCATCAAACCTCTCTCCTCCCGGGAGAAGGAATAAAAAACAAAGAGACAGTTAGCAAAACATCTGTGTGTTTACAGAAAGAACCTCGTGAAAAACTTTATCATAAAAACTAAAACATCAGAAGGCTAAAATTCAAAACAACACTGTTACAGTCATGCTTGAGGTGTTTTTAAACAGGTGCTAAATAGTAGACAAGAAGGCTTTGGAGCAGACTTCCTTTACTACTGTAGTCGGGTCCATTTGTCAAAGCATCTCTTTGACACTGAAATTGCTTCTCTTCTGTTGCATTTCTAAGAACACGTATTATCATCCAATGAATCCCTGCTACTGTGTAGGACACTAGTTAAAATTCTGGACTAATCCACAAAGAGTAGAAAAAGTCTCTTTAGTCTCTTGTTTTCTTTGCTGATTTGGTGGGGGTTTTTTTGTTTGTTAGGTTGATTTTTGTTGTTGTTGTTTTTTTTTTTTATGTTTTGGGTTTTTTTGGGTTTTGTTCTTTTTTTTCAGTAGATGGGCTAAAATATGCTGACAGTTTTTATGCTACATTTTTGCAAGATAAGAATTTTCACTAGAAGTTTCAGCCTAGTTCTTGGTGGTCTAACATTTGTATCATGTGATGTAATAAGCAAAACAAATTGCTGGCTCTGGTTTGTAGCTCTTCTGTTTTATGAGTGGAAGTAAGAGTGATTGCTTCTGATACGTCTGATTGGAGTTGTCAGTGCTTTTCATTGCCATGCAGACACTTCTGCCTTAAAAAATAATGTCACTGCTGTGTTTGCATTTAAAAGATGTGTTCAGGGCCGCAGGAGCTGTATCCCAGATTTTAGATCTGCCTCCATGACCACATAGAACAGGCATTGGCTGTTGTCTCTGAGTATCAGATGATGCATAGGTGCTGTGTAAAGGCAGCTCTGGCTATCCACTGGCTTTCAGATGGAGATGGCAATAGGGACTTTGAGGGCCACTGTGTTTGGAGGCACAGAGAAAGGTGTTCCTTCAAGTCAGAAGTGGAAAGCTGTATGGCAAATAACTGAATTTAGCCCCTAAGACACCAGCTGGATCATTATTTTTTCTTGTGGAAAGTGGTATAGTATTATTAAAGTTGTTTAATCCTACTTTCCTGCATATTTCCCATTTATGCTGTGGTAGGGCAAAATTGTCTTGATACATCCAAGAACTCTGTATTTTACATTTTCAACATTCTGAATAGTTATTTGACTGAAGAGCCTTACTGTTCTGCTTCTGAATGCTGTACTTTGTGTTATGAAGCCTTCATTGTTTGAGCAATTTTTGTTCTTACTTTACAGCTAACATTTGTAAAGAACTCAAGAGACAAAGGATATTAGACATTGCATTTGGAAATTGTTTTCTGTGAATTATCAGTGGTAGTAATGTGTTTATGAGATAAATGTTTTTCTGACTGAAGGAAAAAACAGCTGCACATGATTCCCAGCTGTTTTACAGTTAGATCTGTGGGGGTCCTTGTTTTAGCTTTGTCTAGTTTCTGAAGTTTGACAGCACATTCAAGAAAGTGAAATACCAGTAGAATTACATCTCATTAAGTGAAAAATTTTGTAACTGTGTGAAAACACTGCATAATTTGTAGTCTTGCCTCAGGTGTTTGCCTTATATATATTTTTACATTTAATTAAAACATCATTTTTGTTGTCGTGGGTCAATAGATTCTGGTTTTGGGTTACTTGAAGGTATCTTTATAAATGTAAGAAATGTTTCCCAGTGTTTATCTTACACTATACTTTAACAAACAATATCAACAGTCTATCATTAGAACATGCATTTTTAACTCACTTATTCTATTACAGAAAACTAAAACTTATCTAGTTTAAATGGTAAAGTCCTGGATTTTGATACATGCTTTAGATAAATAGGAGAGTAACATGACTTGTTAAATGGTGGTTTGAGAAATACCACGATTTTCTTTCTTTAAGGTTTTATTATTAATATTAATAATACTTATTAATATTTACTATCTAGGGTGACTGTGAAGACCATGCTAATCTTCTGTGCAGTCTTCTTCTTGGATTTGGATTGGAAGCCTTTGTGTGTGTTGGAACAAAAGCAAAAGGAGTCCCCCATACTTGGGTAATGACTTGTGGATCTGATGGAACAATTACTTTTTGGGAGAGCTTAACAGGACATAGGTGAGTAAAAACAAAGTAAGAAAACAGAGCAATGTATACTGAGGTTTGTCTAGGACATTTTTGCTGCTGTGTTTTTTTTTTTTTTAATCTTCATACCTTGTCATATAATCCAGATGATGTGTGTCTTTGAATATTTTCCATCTACTGCTTTTGCTTGGAAAATAACTGATTCAGCGTGAAGGGAAATATTTAATGAGTTTGTAATATATCAGTGTATTACTGTATGGTAACTGTTCTGTGTCTTATGGCAGCTGATTGCCATCGATGTTACCGCTGCAATCATTTGTAAAGGAGATGAAATCTGATATGATTGTTTAGGAGCCCATATTTTTTGCTTGATTTCATCAGCAAAATCAGTGTTGCATTACTTTTTTTCCCCCACGCAGAAATCTCTCTAAGTTCTCTGAGATTTTCTCTTGGCTTGGGTCATTTGAGAAGGGCACATGTAGTTGTTTGGTGTACTAAAGCTTCTTCTACTATCTTTTTCGGTGTTCAAAACAAGCAGTTCTGTTTTGCCACTGTTTGTGTATCCTGTGATTAGCATTTGCAGGTGTATTTCTCCAAATGTGATGAATAGCAGGGAAACTGTATGACCATGTTCTTTTAGTTACAAAATTTAACTTCGTGATTAAGCAGCTTATTTTTCTAGATTTAAAGACTAAAAATGATGTATTATTTGATTGTATATTATGCCTCCAAAGTGTAATTACATTTGTTACATTTCTGTAAACATAAGTTGTAACATTTCTGTAAACGAATGCCATTTTGGAGGGAAAAGGTAATGACAAACTTGGCTTGTATTTTTAAATGTGAAATGGCTATATTTGTCCCATCAAAGTATTTTTACCTTGCCTTGAAATAAATTGTATTAATAAGAAATTGAATATTTTTGATTAGGTACATCCACAGACCTATCAACCCTGATGACCCTCCCCTAGCTGAACAACCCAAGCCACTGTATCCATATCGCACAATAGGTTGTATCTTCAACCATCAAATGTTCTTTGGAAATTGTCAGCCCTCTGATGCTGTGGAGGTGTGTGTGTTTGACCTGCATGATGAATCTAAATGGAAACCCATGAGTGGAGAAGCAATAAAATCTGTATGTGCTCCTGGAGCAACATCTGCAGTTCCCCCTTTTCCTCCTCTGTGTGCTTCTACAATAGATGCTGCTGTAACAAGCAATGAGATAGAAGTGCAGCTGAGGATCCTGGTCTCTGAACACAGAAAGGTGAGAAAGATTGGCAGTGATCTGTCATGGTAATAGAGGTTCATGTGTTAATTGTATACTTGTTTTGGATAGCCATTTGTTAGTTCTCATACTTGTATCTTTGCAAGGTGTTTTCTGTCAGCTTTTGCAGAAATGTGGTATAAGAGAAGTGAAACAACTGAAAAAAAATGTTCAGGAAGACTGTAATGAGCTAGTTTAGACATCATACTTACTATTATTTGCAGTGGTAATCCATAGCCTCAGGTATGGGCTTTTCCCCCTACCCTGCCTTTGCCACTCATTCTAGGTCTGTGATCTTCAGCTTACTGGCACCTGCAGACCACCCATGAGGGGTCTCTAAAAGCACCAGGAAGATGAAATCTGGTTGTTAGTGGGCTTTGCTAATCCAGCACAAAGGTTTCTGGTTCCTAGGTAAAAGCAGGTTTTCAGCCTTCATGATCTTACTTTGACTGCTTTACAAAATCGAGATATTTTTAGAAATAAGTTTTATCCTTTACCAGGATTTTTACAAGGCATAATGTGCCAGAAATGTTCCTGTGGTGAATATGAAGGCAATGGTATTTTAAGTCCCTGTTAGCTTATGTCTGTTTTTAATGAAGTTTTTTGATTGTTTCTGTTTTATCTCCCCACACGATGCTCAGCCTTCAGGGTGGCAAAATAATTCTCAGAGTATGACTCTCATGCAGTGTTGAATACATACATGGTAGATTCTTCTATTTCTTTGCATTTGAGATGCTGGAAGGAAGGTGCATGTATGTGATGGGAAGATGGATGGTAGAAAGAAGGTGCCTTTATGTTTTGGGGAGCTGTTGTGCATAATTTTTTCAGAAACGGTTTTCCATGAGACATTTGAAAAAATGTCAGGTGAATCTTAGTTGATATTTTCCATATTTTTGCTGTGTATTTATGCATATCTTACATTTAATGCAGAGATACTGTAGCTGAAACATCTGGTTTCAACTCTGCTGGCCTTATGTTTTAGTCTAATTGTTTAACTTCATTCCTTGATAAATGTTTGATACTTTTGGTGTCACTTACTTCTGGTGGTGGTGTTTGCTTCTCCCAGTTGGTGTGTGACTCAATACACAAATCTCACTGCTTCATGAGTTCACTGCCACCAACTACCAATATAAAGATTCTTGGATTTATTTGAATCTATACAGTAGGCGAGTTTAGGCATATCCTGATGTAACTTCTGCACAGTTGTCATTGCTCTGTGACTTGCCTCCCAGGATCTTGGCCTTTCTACTATTTGGGATGACCAGCTCTCCTATGTGTTGTCACCAGCATTAGCAGCCTATGAGCTCGAACGCACAACAGGTGTTTCTGCAGGAAATGAGGAGTTTCAGGATGCTGTAAGGAGAGCAGTACCCGATGGTCACACCTTCAAAGGGTTTCCCATCCATTTTGTGCACAGAAATGCTAGGAGATTGTTTGCCACATGTCTTCGGTAAGTCTAAGTGTAAAGATACAGGTATTTGTTAAAACAAAATAGCAATCCTTAATTGCTAATTTCAACTCATTTTTTTAATAATGAATTTTAAAGAATATTAATTTCCTTAGGTTAGAACTGCAGGAAGAGTGGTGTGGTGTGTGTAATGGACCATGAGGTACAGAGCTATTAGGTTACATTGGTGATTCAGTGCTGATAGACTTCTTGTGTATTAAATTGAAGAATGAGGAGTTAATTTCATTTCTCTGTACTTTTTAAAATTATTTTAACTTTTTAAAAAAAATTTATTTATTTTTTAACATTTCATTTCTCTGTACTTGTTAAATTATTTTTTTTCAGTGGTGGTGTCATTTTCCTCCAAGGCAACAGCCCTTGCACTATAGAATGATATTGTTATTTGTAATGACAGACTCATGATACTCGTTTTTACTTAAATACTAGTCACACTTTTAAAAAATTGCACTGTGTAATTAAAAGCTTTAATAATATGTTAGGATTGTCTGTTATTCCTGTGTTTCTTTTTGTCATATAGGTCTCCTTTTTGTGAAGAAATAATCTGTTGTAGGGGAGACCAAGTGCGCCTTGCAGTTCGTGTACGAGTGTTTGCATACCCTGAATCTGCGTGTGCTGTTTGGATCATGTTTGCTTGTAAATACCGCTCTGTCCTTTGAAAAAAATCCCAAATTATTCATACCTTTTTAGCACTGCAAAATAATGTATGTGGGTGTAAAATGATTCAGTTAAAAACTAATATAGTATTTTATATAAATGCCACTGATTTTGAACACCACGATGTGTGTATTGAAGGGGATTGTGTACACAGGAATGATTGTATTTATAAAGAGAATTTATTCTTTGTAATAAAAGTTACTTTTTATATTTATAGGAATGTGGGTCAAGTTACTAAAATGCGTTCAAGAATTGTTGGCTTGTTTTTTGCAGTTCTGAATTGGTTTAAGAGTTTGTTTAGAAGTAGGTCTGCTTTACTTCTGCAGGGAAAGAGCCTCTTTTCTACCTCTCCTTTTCCTGTAGTGTACAGGGTGTACTTTGTGAGTGACTGAAATCCAGAAATACTAGTGTTTAGGCAAGTGTCCTTCAGACAACTAAATTTATATCTGCCTCTTGTGGATCTAACAGTAACTTCTATATTCAGCTTCTGAGAACAGTTCAGTCAGATAAAGGTAAGCTTGTTAATCTGTGAATTCAATAATACATAGATTTATTTTTAAAATATACATTAAGACTTGGATACCTGAAGATGTGAATAGCTATGGTGGGTTAGATAAAGTTATTAAACCTGATGTCTTTTACCTCTTGTTACCTTAAGAAGTTTCTGAGGTAGAAGTTGTAGCCAGGCCAGTTTTCTTGACAACTGTTCATCATTTTGTCTAATTCTGATGGTCAGATCTATACTTAATTAGCCATCTGTGTTTTCGTCTGTCTTAAACCTGTAGGGTGATGATTTTGCTGAGTATCTTTAAGCCTTTATGCTTTCCAAAATGGCAAGCTGTTGTACTGAACTTTTCCATACCATACTTCTCAAGTTTTTCCCCATATGGACTCCAGGCATCTCTTGTGGCTGGAAAATCTGACACTATTTGGTTTCTTCTGTAGAAGCCATTCTGTGTCAATGATAGCCCATGACCACCTCTTTGATTGTCCTTGTAAGAAAGAGGCAACTCTTTCTGCTGGTGCTGGACCAAAAAAATTACCTGATCCTAGAGAATCTTACAACACACACAGCAGGAGTGAATGTTGGCATTTTGCATGTACATTTAATCAGCAGCGTGGCAGTGTGACACCATTTTTGTCTTTTTTCTTCAAGAGGTGTTAAATACTTCCTACGGAGGCACTGAGGTTTTTTAAATTTAGGACTCTAATAGTACCTTATGTACTTACTGGCCCTGCTGCTAAATGTATAAGTCTGGTTTTGTGTTACCTTTCTTTGTATACCTGAAAGATCAAAATGCATTCGTTTGCCTGTTATACAGCACATAGGATGCTGATAAAAGCTTTTCAAGTACAATTTCTCCTGCAATTTCCTTGTATCTAAATGTACCTGAAAGGCAGGATCATATTGCATGGTCAATATCGCCAAATTTAGCAGCATTCTTTAAGTACCAGTAGTATCTTATATGCACCGCTGTATGTTACACAGGAGGAAAGAGGGAAAAAGCAGCGGCGTTCAGTGCAGCTGGAAGTGAAAGGGGAGAGGAGCTGGAAGTGGAATGGGAAGAGGAGCCGGCCGCGGGGGCCCTGCCCAGGTGCATTACCGCTCCTGTGCGGCAGGGGGCACTCCCAGCGCTGTCCCTCGCACCCTCCCGGCTCCTACTGGATCAGGTGCCAACGGGAGATTTTTAGTTTCCTTTCACATCTGCGAGGTAGAGCACTAAAGAGAGAAACGCCGTGTGTTTCGTGTGAGCTCCAGCTTATTTAGTCAGATTTTTTTTGCGTGCAAGTGCTCCTTTGCCTGGGGCTGTGCCCTTCTGGTGCCCAGGTGTGTTTAGGGGCATGGACGTCAATCCCAGTTGCTTGGAAGATTCCTTTGCTCCCATTCCAGACTGGGCTGGTTTAACTCTGTGTACCCTGGACGCTTCCAACCTTGCTGCTGCCGAGGATGGAGCTTTCCCGGAGGAAGTGTTTGCTTTGAGAGGGCAGACCCTGTAATTCAAAGGCACTCGCCCTCCCGCTGTGAAAGCGGGGCCCTGCTTATATGTTTCGCCGCATCTGTGATGGCGCGGGTTGGTGTCGAGTGTTTAACACTTGGAGGTGCAGGGACTGTCACCCCGCGTCCCGCCGGGAGTTGTTTGATTCTGAGAGTGGAGGTTACCAGCACCCGGCTCAGAAACAGCGGCCCGAGGGCCGTGGGATGAGTGCACCCCGTGTGTCGGTGTCTCCGGCGGAGGTGGCAGCCGAGCGGCTCTGCCGGCGATGCCGGCGCCGTTGCCGTGGCAGCCCCGAGTGGATCCTCCCCGCGCCCGCCATGGCTGCCGTGCCGGCAGGGGGCGCTGCGGCGGCGGGCGGTGCCGCGCGGCGGGGGCGGGCGAGGACGAGGACGCCATTGCGTTGCTATGAGCTGTCGCTCCCCCTGCGGCGGCGGCGGCGGCAGCGGGCGGACCGGGCGCCGATCCTGTGCCTGCCTTCCTCCTGACTCCTGCCTGTTTCCTGGCTCTTGCTGCCTGCCGCGCGGGCCGGGCTGTCCGTCCGGCGGCCTGGTGGCACTAGCGGGGCGGAGAGGATGAGCACGGCGGGACCGGGCGGCAGCAGCAGCACAAGCGGCAGCAGCAGCAGCATCAGCGCAAGCAGCAGCATCAGCAGGCGCTGNTCCGCGTCTGGCGGGACGGCGCCGTCACCCTGGAGCAGGACGAGCCCGACCGGCCGCCCCCGCCCGCCGCAGGTAAGGCCGGGGGGCCGCCGGCACCGACCCCGCGCAGCCCCCGGCGGCAGCAGCCGGGCGTCGGGCGCGGGCGGCCGCCCGTCTCCATCAGCCTTTGTCCGGGACGTGACGGTCCTTCCCGCCCGAGGAGGATCGCGGTGGGCGAGCGCTGGGCTCCCCGGTCGTGCTGGGGGCCGTGGGGGGTCTGTCTGCCTGCGTGTGTGCGTTTGTGTGTGTCTGTGTGTGTGTGTCCCTGCGGCATCTCGCTGTCGTGCGTGGAAAGGTTGAACCCCTCGCTTGTGATGCGATCGCCTGCTGGCGGGCAGGGGCAGGCGAATGCGGGTCCAGTTTTTATAATTGCGTCGTCTCCTGGTGCGTAATCAATNCCCCAGCCCGGCGCCTCCCGCGCGGCCGCCGAGGAGGAGGAGGACGGCGGCGGCGGGTCCGGCGGGCAGCCGGAGGCGCTGTCGCTGGAGGAGATCCTTCGGCTCTACAACCAGCCCATCAACGAGGAGCAGGCGTGGGCCGTGTGTTACCAGTGCTGCGCCTCGCTGCGCGCCCGCGCCCGCCGCGGAGAGACCCCCGCCGCCAGGCTGGGGGCGGCGGCCGCGCACCTCCGCGTCTGGCGGGACGGCGCCGTCACCCTGGAGCAGGACGAGCCCGACCGGCCGCCCCCGCCCGCCGCAGGTAAGGCCGGGGGGCCGCCGGCACCGACCCCGCGCAGCCCCCGGCGGCAGCAGCCGGGCGTCGGGCGCGGGCGGCCGCCCGTCTCCATCAGCCTTTGTCCGGGACGTGACGGTCCTTCCCGCCCGAGGAGGATCGCGGTGGGCGAGCGCTGGGCTCCCCGGTCGTGCTGGGGGCCGTGGGGGGTCTGTCTGCCTGCGTGTGTGCGTTTGTGTGTGTCTGTGTGTGTGTGTCCCTGCGGCATCTCGCTGTCGTGCGTGGAAAGGTTGAACCCCTCGCTTGTGATGCGATCGCCTGCGTGCGGGCAGGGGCAGGCGAATGCGGGTCCAGTTTTTATAATTGCGTCGTCTCCTGGTGCGTAATCAATCCCGTGCCATCCGCACACCCGGAGCGCCGCTCCTGCGGGCTCCCTGCTCTTTGGGTTCCTCCGGCCGGGCCGTGCATCCCGCAGGGGCTCCCCAACAGTTTGGCATCAAAAGGCACCTATTAGAAATATATCCGTTTGAATGCGTGCTGACACTAAGTAAGTGAGAAAGCCGTGTACAGGGGCTTAGCACCTACCATCTGTTTCGTTAAAATACCCAGGAAAGCGTAGTTTGCATAGGAGGGGAAAAGGAGGGTGCATGTCTGTTTCTCAGCCTTTCAAAGCTTCTGATTTTAAGTGTGGAAAGCAGTATTTTTTTGTTGCAAGTAAAGCTCGATTTCTGAAAAGAAATCAAAGATGGGCAGCAGAGGGATGTGGTCTATACACGATGGTATTCCCCAGTATCATCCTAGCCCACATTCAACGTCACAGAATTTTCAGGGAAGACAGTGGTTTCGGCATTTTAAAGTTGTGTGAATCAGAAGGCAGTGGTAAATTCACAAAATGGGATTAATGGAGCCCTCAGCATTTAGAGCACGAATATTATGGCTGATGTTACAATTTGATGAAGCCGTTTGATACAGTGCCTGTCTGAAAAGTCTTTTGGCAGAGACTTGCAGTAATCCAGTTTGGATCTAGTGGTAGATGCAAATATAAAAATATATTTAGTGGAAGAAAGGACATAATTTAGTTCTGCAATTGTAATGAGTCTAATAATGACTTCCATTTAAATGTGATCTGGTGTGCTTTTAAAATTGTATTAAAAGCCAGGTCTTTGTAATGTTAATTAAATGCCAGACCAGCACCCAGAAATTTTAGGAAAATGCTCTCCTCACCAAGGCATCTGCATGTCACAAGCACATTGAGTTCTCTGTTGCATGTGGTGTGCTGCTTTTGATGTCATGTACAGTGTTTTGGGATGACATTGAGACTTTTTCTTTTCTCTTTCCTATTGCAGGAAATGCATTAGTTTACTATGTATTTCTTTCTTTTGTGGCTTTTTTCTTGCTATTGGTGGACTTTCCCTATTTCCTCTTACAGTATATCATTACTGGCTGTAGGAGGGTGTTGAGTACACTTGGATATGAAGTTCAGGCCCCTCACTGATAGCCAACATGTTTATTTTATGCTAAAGCTTTACTGTGAAAATGTTTTAGTCAACATGTGCTAAGCTGTGTATGTTGATACCACATCTAAATTTTTGGATGGATGAGATTTATTTATTTTTAAAATATTCCAGCCCTATTTTTCTTTTTTTTCAACTTATTAGTGTATGTGTTGTTTTGTATAACACCACATGTGTGTTCTTATATCTTGAGAATCTTAAGAGAGTGTGTATATGTATCTAACCAAAGATAACCAGTCTGCTAAGACCTCCCAGGAAAGCAGGAGGCAGGAGCTATCCCAGGGAGAGTACCCCCTCCAGTGCTTATAATAGAGAAGGGGAGGCAGGGATTTTTCTGCCAGCTGTCCATTCCTATAACATCCTTGGTGAACCTGCTTTTCCATCAGCTGTGGGCTGGTAGGTGCCTGGATTTGAAAAGAGGCAGGATTCCTCTTGGGGTCTTTTCCCTGCCCCTGGCCTTCCTCATCTACCTAACTTTGAATAGACTTTGGAAACAGAGGCCACTCAGCCTCCAAGGTTTCACAAGGGATTTTATGTATTCTTTGATTTGTGAAACCTGGAGCAGATTGTCACTGGAGATTGTTATATATGTGATACATTGGATGTTGGGAATTCACTATACTGAATATTCAGGAGCTGACAGAAGGCTTGCTTCTTGTTGGTATTTTTTGAACTGTTCCTATTCTTTTCCTTATTGCTCACTGCATTCTCTTTGGGTGGTGATTAGTGAGCTTCCTCAGCCAATTACAGCTTGAGCCTCTGGAATGGGTATTTGTTTGTGGGCTCCTGTATTCTCTTTTGAACCAGCGAAAGCTTAGGAAGAACCAGTGCCCTGGCTCTGTGGCCTGGGGAGCAGCACAAGCACAGGCCCTGAAGCTGTCTGGTCACAGTAATTTTGCTTTCAAGATACAAATTAGAGTTCTCTTAGAAAGAAGTACTGATTATGCAGAAACCGATGGTACTTTTCCAGAGCAGTTTCTTGTGAAACAGTTTACCAGTTCATGCTCAATACTTGAAATTTCAAGTAACAATACATAGAAATCGAAGCAAAATGCCCTCGAGATAGGAAAGAGATGAGTTTCGCTGATAGTGCGGCAGAAAAATGCCCTTGGAGTTGAATCCCAGTCCTTAAACAAAACCTGAAAACAAAATCAGAGACTGATTTTCAGATTTTTCCAGTTTTATCTGTATGATCTACTAATATTTTGTTATCTTAGAAAAATATAAGGTTTTGGTTACATAGAAGTAAAAAGATGAAGGATGAAAATGCCACCCAGTTGTTAATTTTCATGTCACCATTGATATCACCTGAATCCCTGACAAGAGGAGGATCAGGAAGGATTCCTGCTAATTGTTTTCCTGCCTTTGTATTTCAGACAATTTGGATTTAAATGCCTGTGTCAGGAGGTTTGTTAGAGCAATAGGGGTTCTGCAGGTTAATGCTCTGAGTTGTAAAGCTATTGTTCTAGCAATACATAAAAAATGTATAGGTGTAGGTTGGTGCATAGGTTTGGATAATTCACAGGAACAAATATTGGCTGTTAGTTTCTGTTTTAGTAAACAACAGAATCCTGTGTGGGCAAATAAAGGAATCCCTGAAGAATGGTGTCTTTGGGTAGTGAACATTCGGGCTTTGTCCAGGGTTGTGGCGAACGATGTGATCAGTCACGCCTGTCAGTGGGGCTCGGGCGATGTCAGGAGCAAATGCAGTCCTGTCACAGAGTTTGCTCTAGAGATGCATATGAAGGCATATTTTTACAGAGCAGTGCAAACCTTTTTCCTTATCCAGAACCAAAGGAAGAAAGAAAGAACATTTTGCATGAATATGCAAAATAAACGTAAAGGTCACTGTCATTGTTTTAGTGACATCTAAATACCACAGAAGTGTGGGTTGCTTCAAAATACCCATGGTGAAATTGCAGATAAAGTGTAGAATTTATTTTAACTAATGAGTGTTTTAGCAGTCTTTGTTACTTGCAATTTATATGAAAAGAGCTAATGGTGGCATCCAGTAAAGTGCCAGATGCAATAAAAAATAACTTCTGAACGAGCTAAAATGTTTGGGGTAAACGTGTGGTTTGACTCCTCCAAGCTCTCTTCTTGCAGAACTGCATTTACACGTGTTTTTGTTTTTTACACATAAACTTGAAGCAATAATGAAATGACAGATACAGGAGCAGAAAATCCCACAAGAGCTGGCAGTTGACATCATGCCCAGATTCCAGGGGCACCAGGATACTGCAGGGTGCTGGAGGCTGTTTCATTGGGGTTGTGTCATTGCTGCAAGCTGGATAAGGAGCTCTTGCTTTTCAGCACAGAGGCTGTGCCACCTCCTCCACAGAGGTGGGAAATGGAACAGTTTTGGGGGTAAGCAGGTTTGGTAAAATGAGGGTTTCCCCTGCATGTTTTGTTAGTGCCGGATCTCTGTCTTAGCAAGGGTGACGGCCAACTTTGGGCATTGTACTGAGCTCCTGAAGAAGAGCAGCCACGAGGATCTCGGAAAGTGGCAAAGAAGGGTATTTTGAACACCAAGTGGGGCTCAATTCCAGCTGTTGGCTGTTCAGGGCTGGCATGAATGTGGCACTCCTTGGCCTTCTGTCTCCCTCCCAAGACCCTGAACTGTGGGTAGTATTAGTGGCCCTTCTTTTGCCTCATCCTGCAGCCCTAGGAGAGGAAGCACACACAGGGAAATTACTGCTAGTCTTACCAGAAGTGAATACTATGCAGATTTTTCTTTTGGAAATCTGCCAGGCATTCAGCAGGAGGGCATAATGCATGGAGTATTCTGGCTTTGAATCAAAAAGATCACAGAAAAGTTGACTGCATGGTGGCTTTCATGGGACTTGGAGGACTTAGGGTGAGACATGCTGGAGAAGAATAGTTTATGTTGTCTTGGCAGTTTTAGTGACTTTCATGTCCCTCTTATATCCTTGTGTGCCCAGGTTTGGAAGGCAGGAATGGAGAAACAGGATGAATAAATGCAAATTCAGGTTGTGTGCATGAAGACATTCTTATCTGTCAGTCCCTGGTGGATTACTGAGGAAAAATATGCATGATTTTTAGTGGAAAATGGGTGTACTACCATTTTTCTTCTAATTTTGTTGACCCTTTTCAAAAATTATGAGTGGGAGTGCTCTTTATTGATGTTTAAGTTTTGAAAGAGGTGTTGCTATGAATAGTGCTAAAAATATAGTACCTTTAGGATGAAGACTTAATTATATTCAGAATTCAAATCTAATTCAAGGATATTCAGAAACATCTGTATTTAAAAATAGTAAGGCTTGATGTATTGCATCTCACTTTTTTGTGCAAGAGTTTTCAGATAAATACCTACATAGATATTTTAATATAGGATGTCAAGGTAGGAAGAAAATAGTACTGGACAGCAGAGAGGGGCCTTGGTGAATTGATGCTTTAATCTCTTCTTGCTCTACTGATCTGTGGAAGAGAGAAAGCTTGGCCTTATTTATGCCAGGCTTTCTATCATGAGTGTGGTTCCCAGTATGTAAGCATGAACTGTAAGGCTTCCAGTCATGGCTTATGCATCCCATGCACTGGGGGTTGTGTGGGCTCTCTGTGAATATCAGCAGATGCTGAGCATCATATTGGCAGTTGTGGTAGGGGAGGACAAAATAAGCAAAGAAAAGATCTCGGCATAACAAAATAGAGTATTTGGTTAAAAAAAAAGTGCATATTTCAAATGCCTGCACAAAAGAAATGGAAGGAAATTGCCAGCAGGGATAAGTGACCTTAGTTGCCTATATTGGTATGGAGAAATATTGAAGATGGTAACTATGCAGTGAATGAATGAACTCTGATTTGATGTTGTCTGAAAACTGCATTTATTCCTAAGGAAAACATTGAAATTTGAACTTCAAAAGAAGAACTTTGAGGAATTGTGGGCTCCTGGTATTAACAATGACTTAAAGTAAAAGATAAGGCTTTAACAGAGATTTTCTTGGTTAATGCAGTTAAAAATGTTGCTTTAGAAAGGAAAATGGAATTTTAGTGTCATTGTTAACAGCAATTGAAGAGGAGAGCAAAAAATTAAACATCTGCCATGATGTTGCAGAGAGTTAATATCATGTCCCTATGGGACATTGCTGGAGAAAGAACAAAGATGCTTTTGCAGGGGAATGGGGTGGAATAGGTAATGGAAAATGGAGTCCAGCTTCAGGACTGGCTGGAGGTGATAATTTACCCCACAGCGGCTGCCCAGTGAGAGATGATGGGTGGGACTGGGGGAGCACAAGCAGAGCTTTGAAAATGAAGACAGTAGCAGTGTATGATGTGACAGAGGGGAAGAGAGAAAGAGAGACAGCCCTGAACAGGATGATTCAGAGCAGGACAGGATCAGAGTGACAGGCAGTGCAAATGCCCTGCTCGGCAGCAGAGCTGTGATTGAGTCTTACCCAAGCCTAAGTGTGTTTGCCAAGTGTGCAGTAGGAATGTTGCAGGTAACAAGAGGATTAAAGGTATGTAACATCCTGCATCCATGTTGGCCATGAACATATCTTCATGAAAGTGGAGAAGCTTTTTTATAGTATCTGTTAAAAGGAAACTGAGGAGTGTTTGCATTTTGTTTCTGAATTAGTTTATCACATTACAGCATCAGATCCAATAAGGAGACAATATTGTTTTATTCCTGATAAAACCTTAAAACAGGTTTTAACAGTTTTAACAGTTGCATGACACATGCAACTATGATTGCATTACTGTATTTTATTACTGTGCACTTTAAGAGGAACAAAATGAGATGAGTCACTTTATATAGTGCAAATACAAGACTCTGAGGACATAGCTGAGGTAGAGAAGAATTAAGAGAACTCCTTTTTCATTTACTTGAGAGAATTTATTAACAGCTGGTGGCAGTTCTTAACAGATCCAGTAGTGCTGAGTTACCAGTTTAGAAAAGCTGTAACCTGCTTGAAGCTCTGGATCCATCAAAAATGGTGGGAGAAACTGCTGGTGACTTGAATGGAGTCAGTTCTGTCAGGAGCACACATATGTGTTGAATGAGCAGGCAATTGGGTAGTTCCAGGAAAAATTAGAATATGATCAGAGTAACAGAAATTTAAAAAAATAAAAATCAAGACTTGTGAACTCTGTGAATTCACACTTTTTTTTGGGAAGAGTTGGTACCTGTACAGGCTGGAGGAGGATGAGTACAGTATCTGTATTTATTTCAGCATCTACAGAAGAGACTGGCAGCTATGAATGGAGTCCAGCAGCACTTGGAGATGCTACCACAGAATTTATCTTAGAGTAACAAAAGTTGATGTGATCCCAAGGAAAACTTACAGGTTTGCTAAAGAGAGCAAGCAGTGGAACATAGAAAAATTGTATGTTGATCACAGCCTTGTGCAGAATAGAAATGAGACAAGACAGAGAGCAACCATGTCTTAGGAGGTAGCACTAAGGTAGCATGGGTTTGTTAATTTGCAATTTAAAATATTTTTACTACAAAATTTAACAGGGTATTAATACAGAAGACCTCTTAGTCATTACCTTTACTTTGTGCAATAGACAAAAAGTAAATGACTGCTCAAAATGAGGAGTAACTTCAATGAAGTGTTGAATGGAGAGAAAAAAGAAGGCACGAAAATGATTGGCACAGAGAAGGAAAGTCCTGATTTCCATTGGTCTAGAAACCTCTCTTAAGAATTTTCCTTGTAGTTTCTTAAAATTTTTATAGTTTTCTCTTTCCTTTCCTAAGCAGAAAAATGAGGCATATAATTACTAACTCATCAGCTGTAGTCTGATACAGAAATCATGAGTCATATCCAAAAAGCCACAAGCTCTAAAATGTCATCTCATTTCTTGTTACCTTCTAATTACAGTTTAAAGGAAGGATATTTGATCCTCAAAGCCTCAGTATTTTTTTTAAGAACTTGGGTCTCTGTACTGCCTGCTCAGATGGGGTCTCTACCTCTCCTAATCCAGTTCTGCTTCCTTCTACTTCCTAATGTTCTTGCTCTTTTTGACCTTCTTCCCTGCATCCTGATGTGTCTTACTCCTAAGATATCCTTTGTCTATATTTATCTTTATCTTTTTCACTTTTTCCCCTGTTTCTTTTTATCATGATGGTTTGCACTCTCTGTCCTCAGCCTGGCTCACTTTTCCTACATCAATGTTTTCCTCTCCCTTCATTTAATTACAAATGCCATTCTTTGCATATTTAGCTCTTTTCCTTCTGTGGCATGATTGCTGTTGCTTTCTTCTTTCATTCCCTTTCCTTTTATTGGTGCTCATCTTGACTCTTATATTGATGAACTTGTCATTTTTGGTAACTGATCTGACCAGTTTCAGATTAGTTACCAAAACTCCAGTTTCTGGATGTTTAAATGTGAGTCTGATTTTTTTTTTTTTAAATTCTAACTAAGGTGTCTCTTGAAGATGTAAAAGCTGGAAAGCAAATATAAATTCAGTTTATTGTTAATTTGGGGGGTGTGACTAAGGACCATTTAACTCAAGGAACCTGAGTTAGTGACTCTCATGTTCTTCCTTGCTCCCTTTCCCTATGTTAGTCCTCATGTTCCTTCTTCATCCTCTTCTTCCACTGTCCTCCAGTACATACAGGCAGTGTCTGTCATTCCTGAGGGCAACTTGAGTTCTGTTAATGTAGCAACAGCAGCTTGATTTCATTCCACACCTGCAGAAGTGGGCTGTGACATTTAATTATAATATTAATCTTTAACACAAAATGAGTTTCAGATTTGTTGCCAATATGTGCGTCAGCCACAATGTTACCAGAAAAATCAGTGCTTATCATTTCAATTCTGGAAGAGGCTGTCTTGAAGGTTCTGCCTGTGGATGTGAGCAGAGGAGTCTGAGACACTAGAGGAAGGCTGGGGAGATGCTCTGAGCTGCAGGGCACTTAGACCAAGTGATTATAGCCGAAATGGTGGCTGTGTGATTGTGGTGTCACATCACTAAAGTCAACTCTGTAGCTTGATTTTTCTTCAGATACAGGAGTGCAGATGGGCTGGCACATCCCACATGTTGTCCTACAAATACCCTGGGTCAGTCCATTCTAACACACTGAGTTATCTATGTTGCTTTTAAAACTCAGTCTTAAATGTGTGCTTCTTACCATTGGTAGGAGTACAGGGAGCTCCTGCCCTAAGGGGTGAGGGAGTCTTCCCTAGTGCTTGAGGAAAGTTTATCATGACTCCTCTTGCTGAGGGTTTGACAGAATAATACTTTTCAAGTAGAAATTTTGAAGAACAAAACATGAATGTGAAGGTTTTGGGTTTCTTTTCAATTTTTTTTAATCTCAAATGTCTCTCTCTGAAGGCTGTTTTTAGAAATATAGGAAACCTCCAATGGAAGTCACTTTCCTTCTTCCAAAAACTCTTCAGTTTTTGCATTTCAACAAACTGAGAGTGAAAAAAGATGAAATTTTCCAAACTGTAATTTGTTTATAAACTGAAGTTGACAGTTAAAGTTGTGCTGTTTACTGGTAATGAATGCATTAACTTTTATTTGAAAACTGTAATGGAAAATTACTGTTGAATATTTTTTGGCAATAAGAGTGGTAAAAATGCTGCACAAATGAGTATCTAGTTGAATGGTTCTGAAGTCTGGAAAAGTCTGTGTTTATGCTAAGAATCAGCAGCTGAAATAGTTTTTAAGACTTCACCTATTTACCAGAGAAGCACTTCATCCTGCTTACAGACAGAGACTGTTCTATGACTTATGGGGATTTTTTTTTCTCCAGTGCTAATGAAGGGAGTGTGACCCTTAGGCTACATTTATTAGTTACTGCTTTTTCAGTCATGTCAGCTGAAGAGAGAAGAAATTCCTACTCCCAGCCACTATAGATAAACCAGTATAAATAAATTGGCTCTCAGGGGCCATATAAAAGCAAATTCATTTCAGTCTCGATAGATCATCAGTAAGTGCATCAACAGTATTGTTAATAATCTCTTCAGAAATGTACTAAATTCCCAATGGAGGGAGTCCACAAGTGACTGTGAACAGCTTTGGGAAATCTGCTAAATGTATAGCTGGTCTCAGGGTACAGAGGTATATGGAATGGTTAATAATTACCATAATGCAGTGTATATTAAAATGTTGTAAGTCAGTCACTTGCACCAGCTAGGATACTGTCTGGGTGCATGAATGACTTGTTTTTCCCCCTTCCTGCCCCAGCACGTGCACTCATGACAATACTATTGGGTTTCAAAATGCTGGTGTAAATAGGAATAAATAGTTGAGTTTAATAAAAAAAAGCACTCCAGAGTTTGAGAGCTTTTCCTTGAGGAATAGCTGTCATGGAAGCTTATCAAAGGAGCTGCAAGATGAGCTTCTTGCTGTTACTTTCAGAAATTCAAATTTTATCTTTCTTGTTTTGGTCTGGGCTGATTTATTTGTTTCCTGTGCTTCAGGATTTGTTTGGGACTTCTGCTAAAAGGATGTTCATAGGATCTCAGCACTGCTGTGAGGTGCAGCAATGAGTACTTGGTGCTACTCAGAGCATCTAGTGGACAGCTTGGCTCCCATTCCCTTAGACCATAGGAGATACAAGTCCAGATATTTTAGAGTTTAATCGATAGTTTACAAAATGTTTACAAACTGTTTACAAAGTTTGCAAACATTGGTGGCCTACTGTATGCACTGCACTGCTATAGGTTTAAAACTAGTACTTTTTAATGAAGTAATAATTGTTTTTAAAAAAGTAATGTCTTTTTAAAGACACGATGTGCTTTTTTCTTCCCCTATCTTGACTACATTTCTCTGAATTAATCTTGTATCATCTTGTATTGTAAACAATGATGATCTTGATACATTGTTTTTATCACCTGTCATTTGGTTTCACAAAAGTAGCCCCTAATATTAATAAATCTGCTAATAATCCTAGCAGTTAAAAAACATTCTCAGCAAATTTTCCCTGTTTATAGTTTGTAACAATCATGTGAATGTCACCATTTTAAACACCAAAAATGTATTATGTGGATTTGAAAGTGAATGAACCAGAGGTACCAGTCCTTTTGAAAAGATAATATGCGATGCAAAAGCCTTTTTAAGTCACTCTTCTGCTCTTGGTTTTGAAGTCAAGCATTAGTTGTAAGCATTAGCTTGCTTTGGATGCAGTTCAAAAGGAAAGTAAACAACTTTCGCTGTGTTATGGGGATGTTCCCTTTTCATTCAGGATGTGTTTAACCTTTAGTTTCAAAGGGAAGTTCAAAGGGAACTTCCAAAGGGAAGGTGATCAGTTCAGTATGAAAAATTAGGTTTTTGTGTGCAGGTGACTCTTCCCAGAGCTGAGCATTTTGCATGCTGTTCACATTTGTCATATGAAGTCAGTGTGATCACTTCTCTGTGCAAATGTTGTGCTAGCCAGTTGGTTGAGCTTCCTTGGGCTTGTCAGCCAGTCTGATAAAATACTCTTTCCAGTTATGGGTATATTTCCAAACTATTGCAGTAAATCCTTCCTAATCATCACCTGAACATGCTCATGCATCCTGTTCTAGTTTTTGAGTATGTGGGGTCTCAGAATTATGTCACATGTTTTGTAGGCTCTATGCTATTGGGTCCAAAGCTGCAAATTCTAAACCAGCAGTGTGAATGCAATGAAGGTGAAAAGCTAAGACAAAAAATGTAAAATTTTTTTATGCGTGTGTTTTGAAATTAAAGTTTTGGGTAGATCCCCTTTCAAATGGAGAGATTTCTGTGGAACAATTAACTTTCTTGAATAAATTTTTTCCAGCAGGAAATCATCCTGTCAGGTTTCCTTCAGTCTGCTTTGATAAGGATTATTAAGACAAAATGATAAACTTGCTGCTTTTTGTGACGTGATACTTTCCTAATGCGCTGTGAAATTTCAGTCTTCTTTTTGCTAAGCCTCCAAGCCACTTTGGTATAAAACTGTTTTGTGTTTCAGAAAATTAAGATTTCAATTTAATGAACAGTTCAGAAACTTAATTTTTCTTTATTATGCAAATTCCAAAGTAATGTTTCTGAACTCAGGAAATGCAAAAATTGACAAGTGGACTTACAAAAGTAGTACTGTAATATTTTAACTTTAATTTGCTTGAACTTCATATTTCTCTTGAACTCTTTGAAATCCCAGAAGTATCAGATGAAACAGTGGATTTTCCCTAGTTTATGAATTAATGCTGCTTATTCTCATGAAATAACTATTTGCTACTGCTTAATTTAAGCCAACATGTTTTCATGTTCCCTCTGTGGCCAAACATCAATCATACGATTTAAATAATGAAACCAGGCATTAAAGACACATTATTTGAAAAGCCAGTATTGTGGAGGATCCAAATAAAAAGGGTATAGCCTTCTTGTTGTCAATACCATGATGCATAAGTAATAAAAACATTATTGAAATGTGTGATTCAAGTAGGATGAGGAATACTTGGCAATTTCTTAAAGAAGTGACTCAACTTTTTAGTTTTGTTCTTCCATCATCTCTTTATCTGAAAACTTTTTTTTCTCTTACAGATAAATCAGGCCGTTTACACTGCACAGAAATGGAGGTAAGAGAAGTATTTTGTTTTCTCTGTTAGTGGTGATTTAGCTCAGCTCTTTCTCATTAATTGATAGCGTAGATGTAGTATACTTACAGTGTGGAGTTATCATTGCAAAGTTGTACTGTTTGTTGTATTTATAACTTTCACTGGCAGCTGATAAGTGTGTCTTATCATGGGATATTTAGTCTTATGTTCAAAAATACAGGAAAGAAAAGCTGTGTGGTTTTCAAAACCAAAATTAAAGATTTGTGATGCAGCCAGTGTAATCTCATTTGATATTAATCTCTCAAAGACATATGTGTATTTTAAAGAATATTTAATATAGGTAATTTCTGTTGGATAAATTAATCTGTTATACTCACTTTAGAAAGGATTAATCAGTTATGGAATAAATAATTAGTCTTTATGGAATGGCTTGGTGATTTTTCACAACCTGAGAATTTGGATGGAAGCAGAGAATACAGGGTTGTTCATTTAAAAGCATCCTGATTGCAGATACTTTTGATATGACTTTTAGATTATCACTTGGCAATGTTTTGGAATCCAAGAAATATTGTTGTATGTTGTACTGGGGTAACAATAGAAACGCAAATCCACTTAAATCTGTTTGATTTATATCTTGACCATTATTTAAATCTGTATTTTTGATAGTAAACCGTGATTAGTTTTGTAATTGTTTTATATGTCAGATTCATAGATTTAATCCAGGACTGAATGCAAAACTAAGTAGAATATCTCATTGGACAAGATGTGGACTCACAGTCTAATTTTTATTATCATACAGAGTAAATAATACAGTCTAGTCAAATAAACTTTTCCATCAATAAATACAAATTCTGTGTCCTTTGCAGGGCAGACTTTTCTCACTGCCTTTGAACTTTCTTTGAAATGTAAAACTGAGTTTTTACTTCAACTGCTCCATCTGTACCTCAGGCTGAGCCTGGAGATGGGACAAGTGGTGGAGCACCTTAACTGGCAGCTTGTCAGCTTTCTCATCAATAATATATGTGAAGGTGGCAAAGTATTGTTACCAACTGGTTTATTCATAGATGAACTGTGCATGATGATGGCTGGTTATAAAGGCAAAATGAAAGGCCACCTAATTCAACTACAGGTGGTAAAATGCTAAGGCTATCCAGTTTTTTTTCAAGTATTAATAATAATAAAACCAGAAATGTTCTTTCTGCAGGATACAGTGTAAGGAGTAATTAATAATAGATAGAAGTAGAGAAATTGGAAGTAGGCATATTTTATTGCTTTGTGTGGTTTGGTTTAAACAAATGCATCCTGCATTTGTTTCAGGATTTGCAAAATCTCATTTCACAAATCCAGTGCCTTATTTACAAATTATAATCTAGTGTGTCATATGCTTTGCATAGTAAATATGTTTGCATTTTGCTTTGTGTTTTTTAAAAGGAAGGTAATCAAAGGCCCTAATACTAAAAATACAGACAATAAACCACTGTTAAAATGCTTTTAACAAAACATAAAGAACTTTTCAGAAAGTAGAAGTGTTTTTGCTTCAAATGAAAGTGTCTAGTAAGAGTCAGTTCAATATGCTATATTTCACCTTCCATGGGACAAGAATTTTCTAAGTTTGATCTTCTAAAAGTGTATTTGTTGATAGTTGAAAAGCAGATTGGAGGTTCCCATGAGACAGAGGCTTCACTTTAGAATGTGTCTAATAAGCAGCACTGTGACCATTAGCATATTGACTCTTCTCTTTATCTTTGTCATTTTGAAGGAGGCTGTGAAGGAGTCAGTAGCTTTTTTCTTTTCCAAAATTCCTTTGGGGTTGCAGTGTTAGACTTGAAATTGATGATGTTTGTGTTTTTCAGAACTAAGAATTCAGCAGAGACAGTTCATCTCACTTTTTCTGATTCCTGTGGAAGAAAGTGTGGGCTAAATGAACATACTAGGATATGTGGGAAACTTCTTAAAATCTTACCAAATAACAGTAATAACTTTTCTTTTGCAAAACATGTAAACTATCCAGAATTGGGACACCTTTTATTTCAAGCCAGCAATATGATAGGTGTGTCAAGTTCGGAGTCCAGGTGCCACAACCATAGTAGGAGGATGGGAGTAAGGAATAAGGTGACCTTGTTTAATCTGCACCTGCCTATAACTCTGTTATGTACATAATGATAGCACTCCTTAGTCATCTCAGCCAAGGGGGTGAAATTATATAAAATATGCCAGCCTCATTTGTAAATATTTAGTGCTCACATAGAAAGTATTCTGTGAATGCAAAATGATTCATATGTAGGAGGGTTTAATTGCCATCTATGTGAAAAGACCCACCTAAGTGAGCTCAGGCCTGTTGTGTGTGATTAATTGTGATTAATTCAGTTAAGCAGGACGCGCGCTAACACAGAGACACACGCAACCTCTCACGTTGTTTGAGAGTCAGAAGGGAATTAAATGGCCTGTCCCAAACAATGCTGGAAAAATTACTCAATGCCACTCAGTCCAAGTCAAATCACAGAAGGAATCAATTGTAG
The DNA here is from genome assembly GCA_013396995.1 of Dicaeum eximium. NCBI lineage: Eukaryota > Metazoa > Chordata > Aves > Passeriformes > Dicaeidae > Dicaeum > Dicaeum eximium. Next base: position 312,313 of record VWZP01009912.1, on the reverse strand, counting down.
AAATGTTTTGGGGAGACTGTGTGCTGTCTATGCAAATTCTATTCATGAGCTCTCGGTATCACTGTTAAAAATCCTAACATACATTGAAAATCACCGTACTTGTCTATGGCGCTAATTTTTTTTAACCTTTTCATTGGAAACTTGAAGCATTGACTGTAGTTTAGATAATAATTCAGGGGAATAAATATACAGGTTATAAGAATACAGCATTCACTGTCATACAAATGAGAATATACCTGTTAGTTCAGTGTATTGATGCAAATAAAATTAACCACTTCTCTCATGCAGATGAAACAGAGAACAGGTATTGAATAGCACAGAATGTTAGGATTTCAAAAGAGGTGTGATAATTTTGCATTAAAAGCTATGCCACACCTGTATTAAAGTGTGTTACCTGCTCATAATTCAAGCAGTGTTAAATGTGTATTTAGCATATGGTAATATCTAGGGTTCATTTTTTTATCCTCATTGAGTGTAAACAAAAGTAACATTCTGATTGAAGAATAATTGCTGCAGCAAAGAATCCTTGTCATTCACAGTAATAATCACTTTGTTCTCCTTGAGCATTAACCTTATGATGACAAGGGAGAAGAAATGTCACTGCACAGAGGACAGGCAAAATGATTGAGAAATAATTTTTTTTAGTAAAATATGAATGCGTGTGATTTCCAGCAAAATAAGTTTTCATTGTGTACTGAAAAAAAAAATTTTCTGTGAATGCTTGGTTACAAATCTGGTAATTCTATGAAAGCTTTTGATTCCTTGTGCTTTTAAGAGGAAAATTAACAAGAGCTCAGGATTACCTTGTAGAAACCGAAGCAGAATCGTGCATCTTTTCTTCCAAGCATTAATTTGTGCTTGAGCATTATGTGGCAATTCTGATAAGTGAAGCACTCATCCCTTGCTGATGGAATTATCTCACAGAGAAGCTGCACTCCAGCCTTTGAGGGACCTGCTATTTTAGATACCTGAAAGCCCATTATGCTTGTTCATTGATGTGGGGGTTCTGTGGCAGTCAGTCTGACCTCCTGATTTTCCTGAAATACTCCATAGTTGCAAAGAAGCAGCTTAACTGACAATTAAATAGCAAACGCACAAAAAAGTAGAGTTTGGGTTTTGGTCTTCAGTGTTTTGTAATGAGCTGCTTTTTCAAGAGGAGCTTTGGTTTTTTGTAATTTGTATGAGTTTCTAGCATATCAGGAGGAGACTGGTCTTGAAGAAAAATGAATTTCTGATGTTTACTTGCTATAAGCTTGGCACATTGCCCTTTTCATTCAGCAGTTTCATTGGGAATACACAGCAAATATTGGGCTGGAGAACTAATAATGTATTTGACTAAGCTGATTTAGTGATAGTCAAATCCTGCCATCTGTCCAGAGTTCTCTAAGAGAATTCAGCTGTTCCTTGTAAAGGCTTTGTAATTTTGCAGTATATGATGTGCCTTTATTAATCTACGCACCCTGAAGCCACACAGGATTTATGATGAAATCTCCATTCCAGTGATACCACCCATAAACCTTTCAGTCAACTAGGGAAGAGTCCAGAGGCAGTTTCAGCCTTTGGTCTTCTGACAAATTCAGATAATGCATGGTGGAAAACTAGGTCTTACAGTAACTTGGGCCCTTCCAGGGAACATTTTGCCTGTAAAAACCACAAATAATAAAGCAGAGAGCATTAAGTTAAGTGTTGTTGCTGTTTAGTAGATGTTTTGGGGGTTTTTGTGGTTTTGGGGGTTTTTTTCTGTTTCTGGTAACTACAGAATTCCCTTTTTTTCATGGGATAAGATGGAAAAGTCTGCAACTATAGATTATATGAGTCTGAAAGAGGACTCAGAGTTTTGGAAGAATAAGATAGTTTTTACAGCTCTTTAGTTTTGCAGAACTCCTTCTATATAAATTCTGTTAAATTGTGCTTGAGAAGATATCCATCTAATCAGAAGCATGCTGGCATACCTATGGCAGCAATCATAGGTACTCATTGATAGCTATCATGTCAATAGCTTTAAGGTGCTATTTTTTAAGTAAACCCATGCTGTTGGATGTGTTTGCCTTGTTTGCATACCAACAATTTAACAGCCCTTTGTGTTGTTGTTCTTTGTTGTTCTGTATAATAAAAGACAAGTTTAGAGTATCAGTATGAAATAAGAATGCTGTGCCTCATACTTTTTTTTCCTGCTAAATCTCTTGAAGCCTTCTGAGGTTTCTTATGACATTTTTCTATGAACTGTGCTACTTGCGAATTTTCTGTTAGAGATGCTGTTTTCCTACCTCTTTGCTAATTTCCAAAAAGTTAATAGTCAAAGCACAATAACATAAGGAGTACCCATTCTTTGGATGAATGAAAGAGGATAATAGTGTGGTTGCATGGTGGGAGCTCTTTGTTATAGCTTGAAGGATTTTGCGCAGGGCAGTGCTGAAACTGAGGTAAAATACACCCTGGAGTTCAGTAAGTTCAGTTTCAGTGATAAGTTTAGCCTGATAGTATTAGCTTTTGGATCTGTAGGGGACAAACTCCAACTCAACCCCTGTTCCTGAATGTCTCTATTCACTCAGAAGTTCAACATCCATAATATAAGAAGTGCAGGAGATACATAGGTGATGAGAATAAAATATATAAAATGTTATATATAAAAGCTTGAATGGCAGATGAAAAGCATACAAAGCAGTTCAGTCTCTGAAGATTTCCTGTTGTTTACAGCTCTTCTTTCCCTGCTCCACTTCAGCCTACACAGTGCTTACACTTGCAGTGATGAATTTAGGAGTACTGAATAGTTTGGTATTTGATTTTTGGAAAGCCAAGGGAAATGAGACTTGAGCACATTTTCGGGGTTTTTTCAGATGTACAAGGAGCACTTTAGTGGGCTGGTTAAGTATCTTAATATATTGCATTCATTTTGTGCTGCATTTTTCTTCCATATTCTATTTTTGATGTTGTAGGACATGAGTAACTTCCTTTGACTGAAGTGGATATTCACGGTGTTTCATGAAGAAAATGGGATTTTTTTGTTTTTGTAAGATGTTACAGTCTTACTGGATTATTAAGTCATGTTAGGACAGAAAGTTGTTCAAACAGACCTTTTGTGTCTGTGTGTTTCTAACACACAATGTCTAATTTTTTTATGTTTCTGTGTGACTGGTTTAGAGGCTCTCTAACAAAGTTCCTTGAAAATCTAAGCAGCATTATTTCAACAATAACAGGTATTACTGGGCATGGCTAATTTTAACATAGCTAAGATAGCCTAATTGCTTGTTAATCAGGTTTGAATTTGGTCAGTGGTCAAAGAAGACAGGAACTCAAGGGAGCTAAACACTTTATTTCACTTCAGCAGTTCCATTACCAGGCATCAGTTTCCCAATTTAAAAGCAAATGTTGTTTTAAATTTAGCCATTAAGAACATGAGGTAAGGACTGAAAGACAGTATCAGTAAGTTTGTTTTCAAAATGCGAAGAGATTTAAAGTGAGAAAAACAGTTGTTTATGAATAAGGTGAATTCAGAGTGCTCCCACCTACTTTGTTTAATACACCTGTGCTCTTCTTCCAAGTGATAACTTAATAACATTGAGTCATTCTAACATTCCTTCTTTGAATGCACTTAGAAATATTGATCTAGTTCATCTAAACAATTCTTGTATGAAGTAGATAATATTTTAACATTTAAATTCTTGTTAGTCACTTTGTACTTCACATGTATCAGACCCCTTGCAATTTATACTTGGGAAAATAACAAATCCTTATGAAAGGCCTTTTTTTAAAATGCAGCTTTAGCTGACCTAATGGAAATGAACATGTGGAATTTTTAATGAACAAATAGACAGTGCTGTTAATCTTTATTTGGTCTTCAATTTCTCTTGCTGCCTTCTGTTATTTTGTCTCTCTTCTGGAAGCAAGAACTGCTGTCCTGTGCTTGTGAACATGAAGAAGCTTCATTCATTGCAAGAGAAGGGAGGAGAAATATGATGTCCCTCACAGGATTTCTAAAGGTTACCTAGGGAAAGTACTAAGAGTAAAGCTTAATTGAAATTTTAGTGAGATAAGCATTTTCAGTAGGTCAATAACAGGGCAGGTCATGGTGGTTGGTTCAGAAATTCCCAGTAACACTGTCTTCGAGCATTCAAATATCATAAGGCTTGTTCTTGCATACAGTGAGATCAGCAGAAAACAATCTGTTGAAAATAACATGGTGTTTTTAATCTAGATTTTAGTTAGTACATACCCAAATAAGTATATTTTTTTCTTTGCACTTCTATGACTAAATGTTTTTCTTCACACAAACATTTAACATGTAGCTTTTTATCTAAATCACTTGACCTGAGAAGTTGAGGCATTAAACAAAGCAAGATTTGCAGTTGAGTCGTGAGAGTGTGCAGCTCTGCGTGCTCTCTTTGGCAGAGAGGATCCTGAGTTGGTCTTGGGGCTCACTGAGGCAAAAGGGGGTTTTGTTAGTTTTGTACTTTCTTTTGTTTGGCTCGACACAGTGCAATTCATTTGAGCTTTTGTTCCAGAGCGAACTTTATAGCAACTGGTAGGTTTCTGTGCTCCCCATGACCTACCAGTGTGAACATTTTCATCTTAAGCTCTTTGATTTTGTCTGCCAGTTACATGTCTGTGATGTCAAATCATGGGAAGACAAAGCAAGCTCCAAGATTTCTCCTTAATAGCATGAAGGAAAGAAAGATGTTCCATGCTGAACTGTTGGATTGGCCTTTAGTGTTGCTGTGTGCTGTAGCAGGTGAAGCAAAATTCTTTTATTTACCAAAAGGAAATGCAGAGGGTAAATTAAACACACAGGTAAAATTAGACTAAATTCTAAATGTGTATTTCATCACATCCCTTTCTTCCATTAACCAGTGGCAATTATGAAGCACCTGTAATGCTTTTAGTACTTCACCCTCAGCAAGAAGTACAGGTTAAATAATTAACTAGGACAAGGCAAGCTGTTCACACTTAGTAGATTTACTCCTGCTTCATTTAAGAAAGTAGGGGTACTCTGTTAAACTGACAAGTGTTTCTCTTTCACCTGTTAGTCCCTAAGACTGAAACATCCTTGTCCAAGTCTCCCATCAACATTTCTCACCTTATTGTACCTTTACTTCCAAGTGTCCTTGTCCTGCTTTCTTCCAAAATCTTTTATAGTTCATTCATTAACTTCCTTTATTTCTGTTTCTCCTTAACCAAAAAGTTAATCATCTGCTTTTGCAGGTGTGTGTTACTGCCTCTGCACAACATTTGATCATTCTCAGTGTTACTGAGATGACTCTCTGCTCCAGATGTGTGCTTTCACAGATCTCTGCTCTTCTGCTTGTTTCTTCTGTTGGTCCCAGTGGATGATGTACTACTATCTGAATTAATTATTTTTCTGCTGTGTATTTCTCATTGTGTCTTTATCTTCCTCTGTTATCTGGACCTATGATACTGGCGTTATCTTCAACTTGCACCCTTTCCTTTCCTCTAGATGCTTGCCAAATCCTTAATTGCTGTCTGCTAAAAGCACCCCTCTCTTCTCTGCTGCCAAGATGGTAATTCAGGCTTTGTGGTTTTTTGTATTGGCTTGTCTTAGCTAATGCAAACTGCCTGCCACCTACTCCTTTCTTGGCAATAATGGGAATTATTTCTTCAGAGTTTTTTGGATTCTCCTCTGGCTGAATTGTGGTTTTGGGATTGCCATATGTTGCTTTTTGCTTCACCTGTGACCTACACATTCAGGCTATCATCTTTCTACTGTTGTAGATCTGAAGCAAACATTCACTGCATAGTAAACAAGTTACTCCGTATGGTCTGTTTGTTAGGAAGATGTGCCATGCATTGTTTGCTTTGAAGGGAAGCTCTTACAAATGGTTCAGGGAACATAGATGAGAAACATGTGCATTTATCCTTTGACTACATATTTCAAACTCCTTCACTATTTGGTGATTGAGAATCAACACTGTGTTTTGAATATACTTTGTAGCATCACAAATTACATTGTTTTTCTGAGCATGTTGCCTGTCCTTGAATATTTGAGTGAAAGCTCCATGGAATTCCTAGGTCTTCCTGAAATGTTTCATGTCACTGGGCATGGAGAAAATAAATACAGTTGAAACTGCATGAAAACAGTCAAGTAATTGTGGTCTCTAGCCCTTGGCCACCTTTTTGCCTTGTAATTTTCCAAAGAGCTGTTCTTCTTTATAATTTTGTATTGCTTGCTGTTGGAGTTTGCTTTAAATCTACAACTAGTAAGGCATGTAGAAAAATAGTTAATTTCCCTTTTCTTCTTTGTTTTTTTAATCTATCTCTACAATGACAGAAATAATATCCTTAGTGAACTTTGTTGGCCAGAATAATAACATTCAGCATTACTTTATCATAATAGTTTTACCTTTCATTGACCAGCTGAATGTACTCAAGAACTTTTGATTTTATTTAATACACAAGCTTTTTGTTATAGTGAATTTTTCTTCAAAATTGAAAAAGCTTCAAGATTTTGTGAGCTGTCATTTTGATGTGATAGAGAGCGAGCTAGTGCTGAACCTGAACCTGGCTTTCTTTATGCAGAGTCTGGTGCTTCCATTGCATGGCATAAAGGGCATTTGAACAGTAGCATTGCATGTTTCTGCCTGTAAAGTAGTCTCCTGTAACAGAATCAGCTGCATGGTTATGCCTGTAACATTTAAACCATTGGCACTGGGAAAATGTGTTGGAATACTATTTGTTTTTCATGTTTTGGACTCATTGTTGGATGAGAAATAAAAAGTTAATCTGAAAAATACAGCTAAGGGTTGTTATATGAGACAAAGGAAGAAAAACATCCCATTGTGATGGGGAGAGTTTTACCTCTTATTTAGAGACATTATAGCAAAATTATTTTTCAATTTAAAGTACTTCATTCTCTTACAGAAGGAAAATGTTTGTTTAAAAGTTAAGATCTCTAATCCCTGACCTCCTAGCTTTCTGGAGTGTTGCCTGCTTGCAGCTCTCAGATCCTTCAGATGATTTCTCTGTCTTGTTATGCTAGTTATATACACAAATGTAGTAGCAGACTTCACAGCTTAAAACCCAGACCAGGAGTAAACGAGTGCATGATGAACTTGTGGTTCTGTGAGTTGCCCCAGTGACTTAATTATATGGACACTAAAGGAGACTAGATGAATATTTTGGTGGGAGAAAATAAATGTTCTCATTTTAGAGAAAGAAAATTTAAGTTTGAAGACATCAGGCAGATTGCCTGTTGTGACATTTGGACTATATGGTGCAGCCAGCATAGAATCTGGATTTTTTAAGCCTTAGTCACAAACTGCAAGATCTTTCTTCAGATTTAAAAAACTACCCAAAATAACAAGCCCATTACTTTACTGCCTAGAAATTACTAATTCCCTCAAGTGACATTTCATCAAGATAACTAGGAATTTACTTTCAGGCTAGGCTATTCTTTATTTCTTGTGTCAACTTCTTAAATACTTTAAAATTCTATAGAAGTAGTAGCCTATTCTCTTTAAAAATAAATTTCTTATTTTTTAGGTTTATGCATGTAGGTGTTGCCATCCTAGTACAAAATCAGACTTTACTTTCTATTGTTCCCTTTCTGGAAATAGATAAACTGAGCTTTGTTCCTACACAGAAGACAAACTTACCCCTAAATTTCTTGTACACATTTCAGTCAGAAAAAGCATTTCAAAACAGACACAGAATGTTTGGAAAAGATAAAAATGAACAGTTTCATAGAAGGAAAAAAGCAAACATGGAGAATTTGAAGTAGGAGTCATATTCAAGTGTGAATAAAGGGAAATTTTTCCAGTAATAAAGAATAGAAACATCAAGAACTAATACAAAACAAGGAAGCTTCTTTACTGCAGCGTTTGGAAAGGCAGTGAAACAAATTAAGCCTATTGTCATTTAAATGTGGATTAAATAATACTTAGCTTTGCTGTGTGGTATTACTGTAATAATAAGTAGTAGGACAAAGAACTTGAACAAAATATTCTGTTAGAAGTGAGCAAGCTTGGGGTCTTAAAAACAGAATTTCATTTCACAAAGTCTGCTTCAGAGGACAGATATTATTTTCTTCTTGCACTTGTATCATGAACAAAGATGCAATCATTAAATCTAGCCTGAACCTCACTGTGAATTTACAGTGTAAAACAACATTTTGTGTTGTTCTAGCATTTAAAATGTCATATGGGAACACAAAGTGTCAGACTAATAAGATTGCATGCACTTTCCTGTCAGTGGCTTGTCCTTTTGTTTTTGGAAAAGGTGGCTTGCATATATATGAAGATCTCAGTTCTTCGATCTTATGTCTGTGTGAGTATCTAGATAAATGGATTTTAGCAGCCAGTAGGCACTGCAGAGGATACACATATACAGTGCCTTGTATTTCCTAGCATGGAAACGTGAACATTATGGATTTACAGACAATTACATTTGTATTTTTGTTTTGTTGTTACCACTGATTGAATTTGTGTGACACTGGGGTTTTTGTTTGACATGGCCTATTACAGGTGTTATAAAGTAACTGAAAGCAAGTTTTCAAAAAGCTTTCTGAATAGAAGATAGAAAAGTGTTGTTGCTATTTTCCCCTGTTTAATGGCTACAGGAGCAAAGATCTAGTTAAGATCTTGCTAATGTCTTGTTAGGAGCATGCCCGTCCTTCTCAGTCACCCAGTACAACAGGAACTATGTATTACTTTTTATGATTCATTCTGTTGAAATTATCTTGACTCACCTCTACTCTTTTACATCCCTTTCTCCCTTAAAATAATTATTTTCTAATTACTTTGCTTGTCACCTCTTACTGCCAGATCTCTGTAGCTTCTCTATGAGTGAGGATCCCAGTATGCCCCTTTTTGTTTTGCTTTTTTTAAAATTTCTTTTAAATTGCTGCAATCTGCCTCCAGAGAACAGACTCGTCAAAGCATTCCTCTTGTCATCCACCCACACATGGAGTATCTCTGCTGCTCCAGAGAGTTCCAATAACGAAGTGTAGAGCTGTCAGTGGATTCAAATCCCACAAACAGAGGAAGCAAAGCCCACATCTGCATAATCCTTCCTTGTAAAGGTGATGGGTGGCTGTTTAAACCATGTTGGCCCCATTTGTGTTCCAGGCTAATTCCATTGTTGTCCCTGTCTTGACCCAGTTCTGCCATGGCCCCAGGGGCAGCAAATGGCAGGAATCCTGAGCATCATAGTGCAGAATTTCACCTGAAGGTCTTATGTGAGGGTATCCTGATCTAAAAATAGTCTGAGCAAAAGACTCAGATATGAATGGATACAGCAAACACTTGTCCTCAGACACAAATCCTGCTAAATTCTGGTTGCCCTAAGCCTCACAGATGCTGCCATTGCACCTTCTGAGAACACCTATAGCTGCAGAGAGTCGGGATTCTAAATGTACAGTTGACTCTTACAGGTGCTGTATCTCCCTTAACACCTTGTGCCCATCAGTTTTCTTGTCCTCTGACCTCCAGGACTCTTGTGGGCACTGCGTCCTCTTGGCACTGAAGTGGAGCAATAACTCATGCTGCCACAGTCCGTTTTAGAGATGTAACTGCTGCACAAAGTCTGATTTCCACAGCTTCTTCCACTACAGTGGCTGACTTAAGAATGTCTTGCAGAATTTCTAGGGTCAAGAAAAACAGGCATTGTCCTTTTTCAGCCTGCAGAGAATACTCCTAGGTCATAAGATGCTAAACAATATGATTCTTGTATCATGAGACTGAGCAATGCAACATCTTACTGAATTTGTACCTTTGGCAATATTTGCTAGTGTTTATTTCAATGAAGTTGGTTTTCCTGTTACTCACAATGTTCTTTATGAGAAGACATTGAAGATCCTATGACAACTGTTCCTAAACAGACAATTCATGTTTTTCTTTTGGGTACATAAAATTTATGAGCTTTATAACTTGCTCTGAATGTGAAAAATTGTCTTTTAACATTCATGGGTTTGAGCCCTTCAAATTATCTCTCAGATTTTTTGTCTCTACTATGGAGTGAGTAACTGTGGGGGTTGCCCATCCCTACTCAAATCCTTTTGACATGGCTAATGTGTTGTGCCAAGACAGATTCTATTAGCTGTGGTCTTGTTGGCATTGCTGATTGTGCTTTATTTCATGAGCCTTAGCTGCATTACAGTTGATGTTGGGAACGTTTCCAGCACTGATTTCTTCAGCATGGGCACCAGGAGCTCTGCAGCTTCATTAACTGTGTGGCATTGCTGACAACTCTGGCAGCAGTGCTGCTTGCCAGGGGCTGTGCAGGGCTCTGGGTCCTTGCATGCATGAAGGCCTCTGTATTTTAATGTCTGTGTATTTATTTGTCAGACAGTGCTTGAAGTCAGCCAAAGTCACAATGTTAGGGAATCACAGAATAATATATTTAGAAGGGACATTTGAAGTGACCTCTGGTCATCTGGGTTGGAAGACCAACATGCTGAAGACAATACTAACTTCAAGTTAAATGTGGTTGATAAGGACCTTGCCTAGCTGCATCTGGGGTTGGACATCCCACAGCCTCTTCAGGAAATCTGCTGCTCTTTCCCCACCCTCCTAGTGAAGAACACATATGCAGTCAGCCACCCACCCAAACATAGAAAAATAACTTCTTAGTGGTAGCTGTAGTTACTTGAAAATGTAATTCATGGGTATGAGTACATTCTTTCTGTCTTGTCTTTAATCTACCACCACTTGTTTTGAATTGCAGGTTGAGAAATACTGAGGGCATGGAGGTTAGTGCTCAAAGCAGAGCATTGATGTGGCAGGACAACAGCAAAGACAAAGGCATGAGCTCTGTCTTGGAGTACTGTTGAAGCTAGAGACAATGAGTGATCTTATTTAAACTTTGCATTGTTATTACTATTTTCTGGATACAAAATTCATATTTTATCATGCATAGCAAGCAAAAACACTTAAGAATCTTTGTATGTATTTATGTATATTTATTTTTGTCGTGGTGAAATAGCACACGAAAGAAAGCAGAGCGGACACATTGGTGTTTCCCGTGAGGAGCAGCATGGTATTGCTTGCTTTGCAGGCATGTAAAACATCAGGAATTACTGTGGGTTGCACAAGGGAAAAATGAAGTGAGGCTTGGTAGCTTTTTGTTAAGTAGGTATGGTAAGCAGATATGTGCTCATTTTGAATATGTAAATATCTGGGGTGGGATGAAACAATTCCCCTTTAAGTGAAATGATGATTTCAAGAGTCATAGAACCTTGTGACTGATCACAAGTTTTAGAAGAGGCTTCAGTTCGCTGAACCTAATGTTACTTACATAAAGTTTGTTGTTACTTAATGAGTCTTTGGATTGTAATGTTTGAAATACCCAACACGTGTTACCATAATGTAGCCATTTTCAAATGTTATTTAATGATCTTAAAAAGACTGTTAGGCTGTCATTCTTATTAGACAGCTGGATATATGTCATTTTCTGATTTGGATTGTGTCACTGTTTACCTGCAGTGAAGCCAGTGATGAAATGTTTTCCAAACATATGAGCTCAGACAGTTTCTCATAAACTAAGAGCTCTTTGTATATCCTGGATCTTTCTCCCTTTGTTTTATACATCCTTTTTTTCTTCCCACCTGGATGTCTCAGATTTAGATAGATCTTTGTCAGGGATTATTTGTATAGATTTTATATACCCGAGATTATTTAATGTTTCTTATAGAAATGCAGCTGCCCAAAAACAAGTTATGTGCCATAAACCTTTTGCTCATATATATGCCTATAGAGATAATTCAGTTTCAAAATAAGAAGGTTTCAAGATAAGCAAGTATTTCCCAGATATTAATAATGTTTTCTTAGCTGCTCATTTTGTTAAACCAGCCTAAACATATGCTGTTTGGAACACTTTGGTGGTTTGTTTGCTCATGTTGTTGTAATGAAAGAATTTCTGTAAAAAAGACTAAATCCCCATGTGTAAATCAATTCTTTTTTATTGCTCCTTAAATGCTCTGAGTCCAGGTTATTTTGACTGTGCATTAGCCTCTCCAAGTGTTTGATGGAAAGAAAGTTTGGTTGTTTTCCACGTTCAGAGAGGAGAGAAAAGGAGTCTAACACATGGGAGTCCTGAAATATTTTAATAGCTTGGAACACCCACGCTGGCCTTGCATGGAGAGATGAGGTGTCAGAGATGGTGCAGGGAGGTTTCAGGGAGGAGGTGAAATTGTTGCCCTGGCCTCACAGACTGCCAGCTGACTCACAGAGTGTCACTGGGCGTGTAGGATGGTGAGATGGCTAGGAGGAATGAGCCATCACGTTGGCTAAACCAGGTTAGTGTCTCTAAAGAGAGCCAGAGGTCCTTACAAAGGACAAATGGGAGGAGGATCCTCCTGCTACAGCCCCTCTGTGTGCCACCCAAAATGAGTCTGCCAGTGCAGGAGTCACAGTCATGTGATAACCAAGATGTTTGTGGATGTGAAAATCACATGCATGTTCATGTTCAGTATTTTCTGTCATAGTTGGTGTAATTTCTTTTAAAGGAAGGTCTTGTTTATTTGTTACTGTTGATGGACCTAATTGGTGTTAGTTTCATAAACAATATTGGATTAAAAAGGCCATTGTTCGCTCCCACAAACCCATCAATGACTTGATTACAAACATTTTCCAGGATATTCCCAAATACAATAGACTTCATTTAATTAAAAAATGAACACAACAAAAATGAACAATGTGGGCTTGTGAGTAGTCTCATGGACAGTTATGAAACAAGTGTAGTGAGCAAATTGCCAAATCTTTATTCTGTAGGATGATGTTTCTCTTTTCCTGAAGAGCATGACTGTTATTTTGTCTCACAGGTCAGAAAAACTCAAGATGAATTAAGAATCTGATGCAGCTTTCTCAAAAGTGAACTTTCCAAGTCCATATATATTTCAGTTACGTCTTATATATCCTAGGTTATCTCTGAGCACTGGATTGTTCTTTTTTTTTTACTTTGGACATTTGATTTTTCAGTAATATTTTCTTTTCTGATAGTTGCCACATATGTTTAATAGAATAATTCGCACTTTTCACTCGGTGTTTTGGTATTTCCTGATATCAAAGCACAGTGACCCATGCCAGGATCCTCTGCACACACCTCTGGTATAGGGATGGGTTTCCCATGTCCAAAGCTGGTTCTGCTGGGGCACTGTGGCTATGGAAACATATGGGGCCACTGCTGGGCCCCCCAGCCTCTGCTGGGGTACAGTGGCTATGGCCTTGGATCAGTGGCTATGGAAACAGCCATGTCAGAGCTGTGAAGAAGCCTTGATGCAGGCATTCCACCTCCTTTCTCAGGAGGAACATTCAGTCTGAACTTTTGTCTCTTGAACTGTGCTGCAGCCTGAGCTATGCCCAGCCACATCCCTCGCTGGACCTGACCCACTGGCTTGCCTTCCTGGCCAAGCCTCAGCCCTGCCTTGTCACTGTGGGATGACTTTGGTCATCATGCACTGTGGCTGACCCTGGTTTCTCTCACCAGACCTGCTCTGCTTTTCCTGTTTGACTCTCTGTGCCTGCGTCCCTGGTCAGTGAGGGCACTGCCCCTGCCTCTGTTGTGGTCACCCTCTGCTCCTGACTCGCCCCCTCTTGCGGAGGTGGCTGCCCTTAAATGCTTCCTCACACGAGCTCCTTTACTCATTCAGGAACAGGGAAGCGTGCTTCCTTTCCCTGATCACAGCATGAAAAACCAGTACAGAAAATACAGACACACACAAATGCTGAACTTTGAAGGTGGGTATGCATGCACTTCTTTTCTCTCCCTGAAGCAGTGGCTGCCAACACGTGCATGTGACTACAGGTTTACACAGAATACAGAAGTTTTTTAGGTAAAGTTATGAATGATCTGGAAGGTGCATACCTCTACTGCCTCATCTGTTTTGAGAGTATCACAGTGGGGTATCAAAGAGTTGTCCTGTGTTTATCCCAGTGATTACCATACCCTAACTGCTGGCAGGAATCAGCATGCCCCAATGCCTGAGAAATTAATTCCAGGTTTGTTTCAGTATTTTACATCTGCATCCCCTCCCAGGCTGGTGAAGATGCCATGATGACAGGGCCAGTATCCATAGAAGAGCCACCAACCAGCCAATTGGGTGGCTGTGGCCTATCTATTTTTTTCATCTTCCCACCCTGGATGTGTGATTTATGTGGCCATTGTGAGCTAGTCAAAGTATAAATTTAGATTGTTACTGGGATCTTTGTGCCTGTTTGCTTGAAGGTCAAAGACTTCTTTGTGATTGAGAGAAATTCCTTTGTGGAAAGCGATATGTCTCAATTGTTTTATAGCAAATTATATTTCGAAAGAAATATTTTTACTGTAACTTCTGAGGAGAGAAATTATGACTTACTTTAAATAAGTCTTCTTACTTTACGAGTCCAAAATGAGCAGGCTTAAACTTTTAGGCCAACAAAAAATAATACAATAAATACTAAATCTCCTCTGGCACTCTAAGTGCCCTCCACTTGCTTTCATTAGCAATGTTACTGCCACACAGTACTGAAAAAACAGTTTTAAAGCAAGCTAATACATTCTGTATCTCTTCTCTCTCAAAGAGAAGATATTACATGCAAAGAGGGAGCTTCACTTGCTTTAAAAGAGGAACAGTAGAAGCCTGACCTTTCAAGGATGGATAACAAAGTCATACTATGTCCTATCTTCTCTTGCAGTGTCTAAAATGGGAGCTGTTTTCAAGAAACCTCAGTTTTGTAACTTCCATGGTGTTTATGTATTAGTTAAAACTAGGTGTATTTTAATACCAGAGTTGACTTTGGACTCTACAGAACACACAAAGTAGTCCTTTGCCCATTTTCATTGCTCCCCAAAGAGGAATGAACACATACTTCACATCTCTGTGGAGCTCTTCAGTTAGGAATATGTGTCAGATAGCTTTGCTTATGATACTGTTGTTAAAGTGCTAAGGGAACAGAACACATCAGAAATCTTCCTTTTCTAAATTACTAAGACAGTATTTCAGAAAAGCCCAGCAGAAAAAATGGCAGTATTTATCTGAGCTATGGCTGCTCTATGAATAAAACAATCATATTGAATGAATATGGAAAGAAATGAAAGAATGAAAAGAATTAAAGAATCTGTTACTTAGTCACCTGGTTATATTTAAGAAATCCTACAAAGTGAGCCTCCCATAATCATCTGATGCTACTTTTCACATCTCTGTGCCATTCTGGCTCCTCTGACTAGATGCTGCTATATTGCAAATACAGAAAATTCATTAAAAACAAGAACCTAATATATCCATTTATTACATAAAAACATTTTTTTGGGCCAAAGTACCTACAGATTGCACACTGACTGAAGTTATGAACCAGGGAGATTGGGTAGGGTATGAATTGACATACAGATATTTTTTCAGCAGCTCTTTGCTATAACTGAATCATTTCCTTATTGGTGTGGAGTTGGCAGAAGTTCCCCAGCCAATGAGTCGTAGTTCAGATTCTTCCATCTTGAGCTGACAGATGTATTTGGGCTGCCTTCAAGGCAGTGAAACAGAGATTGCAATGCTTTGGATTTGAGCATGCAGTTTTTCCAGAAAGGAGGTTCTTTTTACTTAAAAAAAGATTCAAATATACACACAGTTTTTTAAACTAAAATCTATGTCTCTGATGCTACCATCTATATAGTGTGTATATACATATGTGTGTGTGTAGTAATATCTAATACAAAAGGACCACCTTAGTTGTATAAATGCTTGATATGTCAGTCTGGAACATAACTAACTCTTGGTTCAATAGCTGTCTTGCAGTATGTTTCAATGTTTGAGCAGGAGTTCTGTCTTGCTGAAAGAGTATGACTGCCACAGTTTCCAAACAGAAAACACAAAACTTAGCACTTGTAACCACAGGGAATACCTGGCTCTTTGTTTCAGCCTGCCTGAGCTGACAGACATGCCCAAAATTAATGGTGTGTCTTATAAGTCAAAAATTGTCACACCAAGCATGAAGCTTCTTTTTCTTCTGTTAGCAGCAGAATGTGAAAGTGGGAAATCTCACCACACTGCAGGTCTTACATGAAATTCTGCAAGATAAATAAACTTTTAAGAGAATTATGGCCTGCTATAAATAAATTTGTCTGCCTTTTAGGAGGAATGGCAGAAATATTTTTTAGAATATTGCTGTCTCATCAGAACAATAGAAACATTCTATTTCTTAGGTCTCATGACATCTTGCATACTCAGTATGGAGACTTTATTATAAAGTCATATAACTGCCTGAAGCTCTACTAAGTACAGAATCATAAACATGCAGACAGAAGGGACTTTTGAAAATCTTGTATAATTCTCCCTTCTACATAGAAGCAGAAAAAAAAGTCCATGTAATTTTTGCCATGATCTCTCACCCACTGGATGGTTTCTTCATAGAAAAGTAGTTGATTTGCTTGTTTATTCCTGTCGACTTGCTTGTTTATTCCTGTGCTGCTCCTCTTTGTTCTTGCTCTTCCTACCAAGGAAGAAAATTAACGCTCATAGTTTAAAAAAAAAAAAAAACAGTAATAAGGAATGTGAATCCTTATCTTTTGCTTTCTAGGTGGTGCCTTTCATGCCTTTGGGTAAACGTAATGCAATAGATCAACCACCTCAACTGTAAATATTTTATCCTGTTGATAATATTTTCTAGTTCTTGAAATCCTTTGGATGCAATAAAGAGCTACCTGGTCTCTGAGGAAGCGATGAAGTAAAAAACTAGCTAAGATTAAGTTTAGGAGAGGTTTCATGTAAAAACTGGAATGATTAATGGTTTTGGAAAAATAGTGTATTTCTCTTTGTATTTCTGTTTTTATTTTGTATGCTACATTAGGTAAATTGCTTGAAAGTTCATGAATTTACTGCGTGTGATTAGAACACAGGGTGCAGCAAGCCTGGTTTTTGTAATACTGAATGTTTTGGCCTTGCTTAGTTAATTACTAGCCAAGTGTTATAATGGTAATGGCTACTAAATCTGCTCATTTTGGGTAAGATTTAATGGCTGTTTAAAACTGGCTTAATGTTTTTAGGAGCGAGAATGTTGGTAGTGGAATAGTGTGAGTTTGGCTTTTACTTCTTTTTTATTTTCCTCCCTAGCACTTATAATACTGGTGTAAAATGTATCTAGAACCTGTGCATCCTAAGCCTCCCTAGAAAATCTGCAGCTGTTAAAGTAGAAGTTACATAATGATTACTATGGGAATAATAAATCTGAAATGAAGCAAAGCAGTAGCATAAAAGCAAAGCATTTGAAATTGGGTCAGGCTTTAGAAAACAATTTTTTTCGCCCCTCAGAAATTCTTGAGTTTTAATTCTTTAATTTCTTCCCTAAAGCCCCAAGCCTTTTAGGATTCCTGGGGTTTGGTTTTTGGTTTTTATTTACTGGAATTTAAAGGCTAAAAAAATCCCCACTTTAAAATGAACAAGCAAAAATCCCTAAACTTTGTTGCACAACTCACGAATTAGAATTGTAAGGAACAGACTAAATTGCATGAGTCTTTTGATGAAATCATAAAAACTGGTAGCTAATATTTCAAGTGCAATTACAAACATGTCTGAAGACAGAACAGGTTTTAGTAGAAATATGACCAGATAGTTTTCTACCTGCTGTGCTACAGTCCTCATAATTTGTCTTAAACCACTATTAGTGTATTTTAAGGGCTTGTCTTTAGATTTACACGAAAAAGTTTTCAATGCAAGTTTTGTTGAAGTCCCAAGGAGCACCTAGAACATATATTCATCTGCTACAACTAAAATATACCATATTATCATAAGTAAACATAAAATTTTAGGGGGAAAAAAAGGGAGAAGAGATAGCCATGTTATGCTACAAAAATTGACATAAAGAACAGCAAAATAATGTATTTGTGATGAAGCCTCATCTTCTTGGGGGTACAGAAATCAAGGGGTTTTTTTTAATTAACCACTTCTGAGTCATATCCAGAAACTCCATCTTCATCTGGCAGAGTTAGAAAATACTGGTATAATTTCTGCTTTTAACAAATAATATTTTTGTGATGCTGGTACAGTCTGGCTGTTCTGGTGGCAACATCTAATGTAATCCATAATTACTGAGAAGAGGGGGTGACCTGGATTTTACAGTATGAATTTATGTATTTCAGAGAGTTGGCTCTGTCAAACAGCAGCACTTCTATGAATCAATTAAAGTATTTTAATTGTTCAGATGGGGAAAACCTTATCAAATTAGTCAATACTAACCTTTTTGTTAAAGCCAGGAATTCTGAATATACCAGAGTATTCCTAGCTTTGTTTCTCTTTATATCTAGTTTATTCCTAGTTGCTGTCCTTCAAATATGATATGGTGCCATCCCATCTTCCATTGAAGTTGAATGTTTTCAAGTTGGTCTTCTCCCTTTGGGATCAAGGAGGATGCATTTGTGTTTGGTACTGCCCAGCAGGCAGCTGAATCAGATGGGACAAAAAGAGTTACTGTGTCAGGAGTGCGTTCTGCATCTTACAGATTTTTACAGATTTTTCATTCTTTGGTATGTTTGCTCTTCCCAAAGACCAAATTATAATTTAGCACAGTGCTTGGAGATTCTGCATAGCACATTGCTATCATCTGGACACTTGAAATACTAGTAGAAAAATATACAGGGTTTAGCTGCTAATATTTGTTATTTAAAAAGGAGGGAGGCTTTTTATAGGTAATTATTTTCACACTATCTGATATAAAATGTTCTTTTAAGACTGTATAAATTATCAATTTATAAATTATGCTTTGTCATGTGTAAATTTTAAATCAGCTTGCCAGGAAAATTTTTTATTCTCTGTTAGTCAGACCAAACAACAATCCCATAAACAGCTTTATTCCAAAATATCCATACATAAATATGTAATGACTTTTATATTTTCATTAAAATAACACATAACAATAGTAGCACCTATGCCATAAAAGAGATAATAATACTGCATGTATGTGCATGAACTTGTGCCCATGGCAAGATTCCATTTTAAAAGATAAAACCTAATAAATCCTGTCATATAAATAAAGCCTCAAAGTTTTGGGTTTTAAGTGACAGGCTTTTTTTTTTTTTTAAAGCATAAATGTATGATGATTAATCACTGTATTTCTAGAAAAAGGAAATTCCTCATTTCTGTATTTGCTGCTGTTGAGGTTGTGGCCATCAGTATGATTGCTTTATGCAAACTGCTGCTTCCTTTGCAACTGCAACATGAAAATTTAAAGAGAAATGTTTGCTTAAAAATTTCCTAACAGAACCATTAGGTTGGAAGGAGCCTCTGTTCAGCTCTCAGTGCAGACTAAGTTACTCAAGACTTTTTGTCTAGTTGGGTTTTAAAAGCCTCCAAGGACAGTGGTTCCATCACATCTCTGAATAGCCAGTTCCAGGGCTTCCTTGACTTCCAGATGTTTTTTTGGGTTTGTTTTTTTACTATAAAAAAACAAACTATACTATACTTTTCTTGCTTCACTATAAAAATATACTATACTATACTATAATACAATATACATATACATATACATAAAAATATACAAACTATACTATACTTTTCTTGCTTTTACTATAAAAAAACAAACTTTACTATACTTTTCCTGCTTAATTTTATTTTCATGGTCTTTTGTTCCCACACTGTGCAGTGCAATGAAGAGCCTGGCTCTGTCTTCTCCATGACTACTTTGCAGGTGTCAGCAGGCTGTGCTTCACTCCCACAGCAAAATTTTCTCTTTTCCAGCCTTGAAGAGGGCCAGGCCCATCTGCCTGTCATCTAATGGCAAGTGCTCTGGTCCCCAACCATCTAAAATAAAATAAGGATAATCTCATCCAGGGATTATTTTCCTTGTCTTTTTAATTCTTGGGTTTTTGTGATTTTTTTTAAACATACTTGTCAAGAAATTGTGTTATAAGGGATTGTCAAATAACGCTAAAGGGCTAATTAGATCAGAGAATGTGAGACAAGCATCAGACAGGAGCACCTCAGAACTCTGTGGAGTTGAACAAAAAGGAAACAGCCTATTCACAGCCAAACCCTGGGCTAAGGAACAGACTGCTTTGAAATGTGGCCTTACAGAGACATAAGAACCTTATTATGATACAGATACAGGGTATTTTAATGAATAAAGGTGAAATCAAATGAGGAGGTGTTTTAAGCTTTTGAACCATGCAGTATAATAGGCTGTCCCATATTATCTGTTCTAAGCAGGCTTGTAATTTTTTTTTTCTGTAGACTTTCTTGGGTTGCTTTGTCAAGGTTTTGTTTAAATGAGCTCTGAGAAGTGAAGGCATGTGAGATATATCAATAGTTTTGAATTAATGCTCATGGAAACAGTATGTCATGTTGTGAAAGCAGAATGTTTGAAAGGAACACATTCTGCAGGAAGATCTGTGTGCTTTTAAAAATGAAAGGTCTTTGTAATTCATTTTGCTGGCAGTTATTCTGATACTGTGTTCATCCTTTGTTTTGAATTCTTTAAACTGGTAATGCTCAATATGTTCTTGGGATTTACTGTTTTTTAGTATAGAGGCAAAATAGTGGAGGTACTTATGATACCAAAAATTCTTCTTTACATGAGCAAAAAATCCTTGGTGCTGGTTAAAAGTTAATGAAGCTTTTCTCTGATCCTTTATTTTTTTGAAAGCAAGGAGGGGGGAAAAATCCTTTTGTGGTGCTTCCTTTAACTTTCTTTCTTCCCACTTGTAAAAACGGAGCTTTGTATTCTTGACCTTTCTGCCCTTGCATGCACCGAGCAAAATTCCTGTGCTGCTGCTCAGTGTGTTTACTAACAAACTATCTCATTGAAAGCCTCCAATAAATCCTCTTTGGTGCTGTCTGTTCTGTATACTTGTAACATTAATGTTCAAGTGATGTTTTTTATCAGGCAGAATATTTGCATATATATATATATATATACACACACAGAGTTATTTTCTCCTATTATCATGCACTCTAATCGTACAAAATTCTGTAATGGTTTAAATATTTTAAACAGCTCTGAATGGAAAAGGACATACCAAATCATCCCTGCCTTTTTTTCCTAGCAATTGCTGGCAAAAGTGTTTGAAATGATGTTGCAATGGAATCCTGCAGAATATTTTGAACTGAATAGGTACATAGTAAAAGCATGTGCAAAAAAATAAGCCATTCTGCTTTAACAAATATTATTTCAGCTTGCTGGTGATGCTTATATTGACTGAAATGTGTATCTTTCTCCTCATACATCTACAGAGAGGTATCCAAGTTCATGTTCATCTATGATCTTACTAAGAGCTGATTTAAAGAAAAATTACACTTCTTAAGTGCTGTGAAATAATTGCTCCTTTGTGTCCCTGTATGACATCATTAATTTGAAAGAGCAATAGAATTTTAAAGATTCATATTTTAACGGGCTTTATGACTGTTCCTTTTAAAAACCCAAACAAAAAAGGAAACACCAAGAACAGCAGTATATTAGATATATTAGCTATGAACTCCCTAGTTCTAGAGACCTATGACTTGGCTAAGGGTTTAATTTCTAAAATGTAATTACTGTGTTCTAGGTGATTATTTTTTCCCAATTAATTTCATATAATACCTTTGCAAGTCACATTTCATAAATGGAACTTCTTTATGTTCAAACTATGATTGAACTTACAATTTGTGTAATGACACCGTAAAACACTTGTAAAGAAGACTTGCTATAATTAAGCATTAAAAAAGCTTAAGCTGATTTTCACAAGCTCTGTGCAACTGACCGAATGCTTGAAATTTGTAGGTGGTACTAGCAGTTGGTAGTCAAGAAAAGCTTGTGTAATTTCTTTAGATTAATTACTTTTAATTTAGAGCAAGCTGCTAACAAATGGCGATGGTTAACATCTGATACCTTGTACTGTTGGGGCTCCCAGCCCCTTCCTCTGCACTGCTGCTTTGGCTGTTATGGTTAATGCTCTTGGTGAGGAGCACTGCAGCATGGTGCCTGCAGCTCACTGCTGCATGACCAAGAGGCCACATGAAGGGGGCAAATGCCAGCTGTACTCTGTGGAAGGAGCACTTAGTGCCATGCCCAGCCCTGCGCTGTGCTGGCCGCCAGCGGCATCCTGGGCGCGGCTCCAAATCGGGCTCCTGTGTTCAAAGCCCTACCTGGGCTCAGAGGTGTTACCACAAAGGCTCCCTGTCTCCTCCACAGTAGCTTCTCCCAGAGAAATAAAACTACCAAAGTACACCTTTGGTCTCTACTTTGTGAAATACCCAGGCACTAGACAGAAGGTTGAACATCTTATGGTCTTTAGAAAAAGACAAACCTATTTTAGACTGGATTTGTGTTTTTAAAGCAATTATTCCCCTAACAGTTCTGGTATAAAACTGCTTCTTGAAATAAGCTTCCAGAGTAAACAGAATAGATTCAGCTCTTTTAAAATAAGCAGCTTAGCTTCAGAGCTATAGGAGGGAATAGACAGGAAAGTGGTTTACTGCTGTAGGTTGTTGTGTAGACTTGTGTGTGCCTGTGTGCATGTGCTCTGTGTGGGCACAGTCAAAACATCAGTGTGGTGGGCTATGTACTCATATATTTTAAATATAATTTTGAAGGAATATCTTAGTGCACTGCTATTTCTTCACACACACATGTTTAAGAAAGGAAAAGCTTATTAGGGATGTACATTCAGGAGTTCACAAACTGAGAATGCCCATAATTGACAGTGATGGCTTTGCAAGAGCAGTTTGGTTCCTTTCAGTGTTTGCATCATCCTGCAGGTTTTCCCCAGGATTTTCACAGAGTCATCCTATGTTATAATTGCAGCATTCAAAACCAATTTCAAAGAAGAGTTGGCTCTGTCATGGGCTTTGCCATTATATTAATTACTGTAATTTAAAAAGGTTTTACAAATGTATTTTCATAATATGCTTTCATTTTATTGTACAGATAATCTAATTTTAGGTGTCCCAGTTTGAATACCAAGGACCCAATTTTCAGAGTACTTAACACTGTACAGCACTTGAAGTTCTGAGCGTGCAACTTTGACTGATTTCCTTCCATTTCAGCTCTGGGGTTCAGTGCCTCTGTCCTTCTGACCTAAGTGACAACTGAGGCTTATTGGAAAAGAGGAGTATAAAATCTAGGGATGAACTAAGTATGTGCAGCAGGTCTTGTGGATACTTAAAAAGGTCTACTGTGGCTAAATGGTAGAAGATTTTATTAAAGCTAAGAAAAGTCATTCCTGAAATCAAAGCCATGGATACCCAGGTATATTTTAAACCAATCTTCCAATCAGTGAAGACTGAAGTTTTACCAGCAAAAAGTTGCCTGAGCTTAACACAATACATCTTTGTTCTTTCCATTAGGGATGAAACAGGTGAAGAATGGGTTGAAAAGCACAGGGCTGGACAAAAGACAGGCCATACAAATTTGAAGCTTTTTTGGGTAGAAATATCAGGGAGACTGCTAAGGATAAACCAGTCCATGTGGAAGGCAGCAGCCTCATATTGGCTCAGGGCTTCAACCCTTTTTTAAGGGTTGAATCTTGCAATTTTACAGGTGTCTTTATAGTAATGCTTTGACAGAGGTCATTTTTGTTAGTACCCAAACCATCCTTTCTTACTTCTTGCTTTGCCAAAATAAAACCTATGATCTCACACATGTGACAGTTGGGAATCAGCAAAATTAGTGTTGCCCCTTCCATCACAATAGGAAATCTCTTCTGCTCGTATAACAAGATCTTCATGTGTCATGACAAGGCATTCTGCTGTCTGAAAACTTAGCCTTCATAACAATGATCTTACATCAGTTACTAGAAACACCCTTGCTGAATCCTCATCTGTGTATTCTTTCAAAAATAAAATTAATTAAAGTGTCCCAGCAGGGGCTTGCTTCATTGCCCCTTGCCTGGTTCACGCTATGCCAAAGGCATAGATTACATATGTTTTTCTGTTTGGTTGGTTCTAATTAAATCTGTTCAGTGTCTATAAGTAACAGCAAGAGATTCAACAGACTATTTTCTGTCCTTTAAAATTTTAAGAAGCCCTCTTTTATTATTTCATTTTTCTGGGAGTAGCTATGAAAAAGACATCTGCTATCTGAAACTAAAATTAGGCATCTAACAGTGCCTGTGGGTTCAGGGACAGGAGAGGGAAGGAAAAAAGACAGAGACAAGCCTGTGTAGCCAACACAAACTTTCTTTCTTTTCCCATTTGCTCTTTGTTGGAATAGGATACTTGGGAGACACTGAAGCTTTCTCTTCTCTTTAACTGCATTTATCTGAGCTCTGCCGGAGTTCAAGTTACAACCAGTCCGAGATATCTGACCTTGACAGCCCGAAGCCCTGCAGAACAGGTGTAGAGCACCTGAGATTGCATCTCACAGGCTGGGCATTGTGAGATAACTACAATAACTACTTGTAATGGAGATTCGTACATCAATGCTGCTTTGTGAGTTGTCCTCATTAGAAGCCTTTATAGTCTCTTGTAATGTAGATTCAGCTTGGTAAACTGTTCAAGGTGATGTTGAACAAACTCTGATCTGCTCAGAAGTTATCTCCCCTTTGGAATAAATGCTTATTTGAGAGGGGTCTCCTTGGTAAGATCTGTGTGATAAGATGGCTTAAAGTACTACATCCACTTGTGTTTCCAATGCCGTTTGTTTTAGGGACCATGTATCACAATTAATGGCTGTATTTGCAGGTGCATTTCACACAGGTTGTCAGTTTTCGCTTGGCGTTTTTATCCTTTCTTTTCCCACGGAGACTCAACAGTGCAGTTTCACATAGGTGTGAGCGGTTGTATGATGTGTAAGTTAGTCTTAAGCATGTTAAACATCCTGTTTCTTGGCAGTTCCCCTCCCCTTTCCCACCCCTCAAAAGCTCCCTTACTCATTACCACATGTGCAGTTTTTTTGAGATGACACATTTCCTATAGGAAATACAGCAGGTTATCTCAGGTGAGGGTCATACAGGTAAAAATATGGGTGTTTTGTCTCTATGGGATTTTAATCTATTGCAACATCTGTGGAATAAAGCAGAGAATTTTTGAAAAGCAGAGTAATCAAACACTGTGAGATGACATTGAAAAATATTATCTCATGTCCAGATTAATCTGATATTTGTTGTTGTGAAGCAAGTGCTTATTATAGTTTGAATATTTTTGCCCCAGTATCATATATCACATCATATTATATCATATCATAACTAACATGTTTTAATCAAGCGTGTCACTTTGTCTTAATAGGTCTTTTCATATGCCTTCTTTCCTACCTTTATAAGGCTATGAGTGTCATGGTTTCATTTTGCAGAGGACAAAGGAAAAACTTTGAGAATTTAACTGCAGTCCTTGTTTGGCTTTCCTTGAGAAGCTGCCATTCTCTCAGCTGCTGATTAAAAAGTTTTAAGTAATTTATCCATGGGGTGGAAAGACAGACTAGATTTGGTGAGATCAGAGAATCCAGAATCGCTCTGGCCTTCCTGAATCCCTCTTTTGGGGTACCAGAAGATGTAAGCACCTTCTGGTTGTAGAAATGGCATAGTCATAGTGAATCCATTCTCCCGTTTTGCTCCCATGTCACAGTCCCTGCCCAGCAGGCAGGGACTAAGCACAGAGGACATCCCTCATTGGCAAGCTGGGTACTATACAGATGAAAAGAATGTTATATGGGGATGGTGGGATTTGGGAAATTATAATTATAGTGCCTTATTTACAGGATGTTCTAAATGTTGAACATTTAACTACAGCTTTTTTACATCCATGTTTCGTTATCTGTAGTCCTATTTAAATTAGACTTGCAGTAAGAAACAGAGATGTCCTAAAAGAAGACAAACAGAGTGTTGAGCAGTATGTATATATACTGGTATTTATTTAAAAAACCCCACAATATTTCCATTAGTTTTTAGTTTCTTTTATTTAACTAACATTAATGTATCCATGGCCTAGCTTACATAGGATTTTTTTCGCAGAGGGCAAAGGAAAGTGGGTAGCAGGTGTAAGTTTGAACTGCAGTATAGGTGTACCTGTATTATTTCACCTTTTAATATCCAAAGGTCCAAATTAAATTTTAGGTCTGTTACATTATGGTGGTTATTACATTCCCCTGGTATTTCTACACTGATGGTAATTACTTGCAGTTTCACAACACTGTAGCAGCAGCAAGAAAAAATCTGAGTGTGTCTGAGCTGCCCAACTGAAACCACAGCTTTTTTGTTACAGAATTTGGTGCAAGGTAATGGCTGCTGTTGTTAGTCTTTCTGTACTGACTTAATAGATTTCTGGTTATTTTACAACTTTTCAGTTGTTTTTAGTCTTGTATTCAGGGTATTTATGACATTTCAGTCTCAACTCAATCTTTTGCATTAACAAATAGCATTTTGCAAGTCTGTAGAGCAACTGAGTTTGTGTCGAGGACCCCATGTCCATGGAATACATATCCCAGTTGCTTTATTTCAGTTGAGCTCTCTTCTGAGAGCCTTAGGCTGAGTGTGCCATCAGCAAAATGAGTACCTTAGATGAGCTTTTGGATTTCACCTTCCATTTTAGCTTCATGCAAAAGGAGCCCCATTCTGCATAACACCCCATGCTGCAAGCCAGAAGCTCGGGGAGGGATGGTGGGGAGGTTCACTTCAAAAAGTCTATTCTGATCAGTCAGCGTAAACATTAAGGTGAGATCCCCAAGGGAAGAAGGTCAGTCAAAAATCTGTTTTATTAAGGTTGACAAAAGCCTATTTTGCTTGAAAAATGAAGTGCTACATTACCCTCTAGTAGCTGTGGGTGCTTTATCCAAGCATGTGCTGCTTCCTCACTTTAGCAACCCACAGTAAGCCTGAAAGCATCATTCAGCTTGGTAGCACGTTCATCACAAGATGGATGATGAATGCAGAAACAGGGTGGTTTCTATGCAGTTACATTGTATATGCAGTTACTTCTTAGTTAGTGAGTAATAGAAGAGAAAGAGGTTTTTTTTAAACAGATCTAGTGTATTTTTTAATGTCGCAGCCCAAAAATATGACGGAGCAAGACACATAAAAATGGGCCCTCGACAGCAAATATTGCAAAATTGGTAAATTGGTGGTACACCTGGTAGGTCTGATAGTCATCACAAGTTTCCTCTCCTAGGTTTAATGGCCCCTGTTCTTTAGAAAACAGTGACAAGTGATCTGTTATGAACAGCTTAATGGTAACATTCAACAATCTTTTTTTAAAAAGCTTTGGAAAAGAATAAAATACTCCAATAGAGAATTAACTGGAAATTTCATAGCAGGATGAGGTATGTTTGGAGGAAGCATCTGTAAATCAGTCCAGAAAAATTAGCTGCAGTCAAGTGACTAGAGAGATGTGGGCAAATATCACATATGCTCTAAGAATATTAAGGCTTGCCTTCAGTTAAAAATTCCTCTGGAATTGTTACTGTCTGCATCTGTGATGGCTGCTGGCAATTCTGCCTAACACAGATTTCATACAGTGTTCCCATAAGAGCAGCAGCTACTGAAGTCTCTGCTCACTGGAGGAAATTTCTCCCTTAGGCCATGCTTTCTAGTGAGCAGTAATCCACCGTTTGAGGTGTACCTTATGCATAAGGGGAAAAAATTTTTTTTTTTTATACAAGTTTCTAGGTCAGACATACAGTCCCACTGGTTCATCAGTTCATGGTGTTTTAGCTGGGAGATGTGTTTAAAATTATTATAAACATTATTCATTCCCATCTAAAAATAGAGAGCTTTCTAGGACAGAGAAAAGCTTAATTTCTTCTGGTAGAACACTTTTATTGGCTTAATTAGATAAGGGCAGTGAGCAGGGAAGGTTATCTTTCTAGTCTGCTTGTTCCTTTGCACCTGGGCTTTGTTGGAATGTCACATATTACCCCATTAAAACACCTTTGAGTGTAATAGAAAAATCCTTAGAAACTTGATTTTAAGAGGTTTTATTTCATTCAGTTCAAAGAAAAATCTAAAAATCTATTTGGAGTGTTTCACTCCGCTTTGAAATTTCTTTTACATTATAAGAGCTCTCTTACTAATAAAACTTAGTTTCAAATATTATTATGATTTGGATTAGACATTTTTATTGTATTGTGTTGGGCTTTTGGGTGAATTGAGTCATCTTAGTATCATATTTTTAAAACAACCAAACGTTTCTTCTTTTAATTTTCTTTTTTTAAAAATCTTAACTATACAAAGCAAACCCTTTTACTTTTTCCTAGATAGCTCAACCTACCCATCCTAGTTATACCTATCATAACAAGTATTCGGTAAAAATCATTGTTCATGGGTTAAAAATGGAGATCAGAGAAGACTACAAACAAAGAAAAGAAAAATTGTTAGAGGAAAGATTGCATTACACCAAGCATTTTATCAAAATATATTAAATTGTTATGGCAAACAATCATGCAGTCACTCCTTGTTAAGGCTAATTTTAGCTTTTCCAGTTAAAGCAGACATTTCTTTCATGGGTAGGAATAGATCTGAGGTTTCTTCTGTGCTGTGCTTTCTTTTGCCCTAAAGCCAGCACTGATGTCTGGTAGCACAGGATGTACCTGTGCAAGCACAGAGAGTTGAGTTTGGGTTTGTTGGGGTTTTTGGTTGGGCTTTTTTTCCCTAAGCTGGTCAGGGAAATGTGACTTTTCCCAGCAAGGTCAGATTTCTGAGCTGTCAGACCACACTGCAGCACAAGCCCTGTGATGTTAGCAAGGCAGGGGGGATGACACCCACCCACTCCTCTGGTCTGGCAAGTAATAGGTACTCCTTAAACGCAGCATTCTCTGAAATTGTGTCATTGCAGTTTGTCTGACGCCTTCTCGTGGGGTCCTCACCAAAGACTCCTCTCCCTTGGGAGGTGTTGCCTTTGCATAAAGTAAAATTTACATGTCGCTGCCTGTTTGGTGCAAATAATCCCTGCAAAAGGCTAAATGAAAAGAAAATAAAACCAGATTCTGCTGTCACTCTCTGCTTCAGAATTCACAGATATAAATTGTTCAGCGGCGCTTGAAATACTGAATGTTTGAGTCCCTGGAGGTAGTTGAGTAGATGCTCTTTCAAACTGATTTAATTGAAGATCTTTAACTCCTTCAAGAGTTCTGATGACTGTGCTCATTTAGTCAGAGAAATCTAGGTATGTGTTTATAATTCAATGGTATTTTTTTTTTCTTAATTTCTTAAACTTTTGGGAGGCTACAAAATAAGAGAACAAGAGAAAAAAAATTTTTAAAAATCAAATTAATATCTCTCCAATCTAAGGACATTACTTTCAAGTAACTTGTTTCTTGGCTAGGCAGGAATGTTTTTGCTATTGCAAAACTGGGGTTCCTTTTAAAGTCCAGCAGAATTCAATGTTTTATCTTTAATGGACCTTCTGACTGTTACATTGTTGTTTGGTAGTTGGGTTTTTTGTGGTGTTTTGGGTTTTTGTTGTTTTCTTCTTGTTGCTGGGAATGTTTTTGTTTAATTTTGGTTTTAATGAATTACATTTTTTTATTCCCTCTAGGAAAATTTTTCCACTCATTAGAGAGCTATCTGAAGAAAGAACCGTTTTTTCATTTTTATTGGTCTAGGAATTGCCAGACAATTTCTGTTTGAGCTGTAACATGAACTGCCATGCTCTGTGTGTTAGAAAAGGTATTCCCAAAAGGGAATATGGATATGGTAGAGTTTGTAAAATGTTAAAATCTTAAAGGATATTAAAAATAATTAGAGATACTTAATTAAATTAAGGAGCAAAATTTAAAGCCACAGTGTAGAAAAATCATTAAAACCTTGCTTTTTTCTCCATTTCTTAAGCTTCAAGACATTAATTCTCCAGAGCGTAGCCTGGTAGGTATAATTACATTGGTGTAACAAGACAAAGGGATGATGCTGTCAGAATTTATTTCCTGTGAAGTTTAGAACAATCTGATATTCTGACCTTAGTAACTGTTTTCTCTGGCTACCTGTGCTACTTAAATTTAAATAAACCTCTCTTACATCTCGCTTTATATTCTCAAAGAAAAGCAGCTTTATGTGTTGCATTGCACCCAGCTGATAAGCCTAACCATTAGCCTCAGGCATGTACTTTTCTTCATTTTCCCTTCCTCTAGTTTATTGGGAACAAAAGTCATATGGAAAACTGGATGATTAGAAGCACTTCCAGCTGTGTTTAAGTCTGTGTGCATGTCATGCAGAAATATAATTTAGACTTGCACAGAGCTTCTTATCCAAAGCTTTTCAAATGGGTTAATATCCTCATATAGCAGGTGGTAAAATTATTATAGGTGAGGGAAAATTATCAGTGTGAGGTTTCACAGTGAAGAGTGATGAGGAAAACCCCACAGGACAGACCTTCAGCCTCATACAGTTCCTATATTTGAAACTAGCTCCAGTACTCCAGAAGAGATAATGCCTGTGCTTTGTGATGTGTTTAGGAAGGGCACTGCAGCTGATTTTGCTGGGGAGGTTGAGGGTGTAAAGATGGGACTAAATTTAGGATTTGAAGTCTTTGGCTGTTTTGTGTCAAGAAAATTGTGGGGGCAATTGTATTCTGACTTTGAGGCCATGACAACACCTACCTGGACATTATAAACCCTTAATTTTAGTTTATATTTTACCCCAAAAGTGTGGTGTTTTCAAAAAACTCAAGAAACTCACCACAATATGAATACAATTCCTTGACTTACTTTTTCTGGGTTGGGATCTCTTTTTGTCATTTAACGGGTAATAATGTGGTTAGAAAGGCAAGGTAATATTGTGGCATTATTTTAGTTCCCAAAGCATAAGAAGTCCAAAGGGATTTATAATTCCTGTACACCTGAGCTCTCTTCTTTACAAGCCAGTGAGGAAGCTTTGGGGAGCTTGTGAATCCTTGATCCAGGGGTGAATTGTGTAGGACTGCATTAGAGCTCCTATGGATGTGACAGCTCACTCTGTCCTGGTGTTCTCCCTTGCCCTTGCTACCACATTACCTCGGATCCATCTTTACCTACCTCTCTTTTCCTTGGGCTGAGCACAGGAGAGTGGCTTCTACAGGAATTTTAGCACATCCATTAACAAGGTCTCAGCACGGGAGAAACTCAGGATTGCCTCTTTTAGGCCTAAATTTATGAGACTCAATTTTCCCAGGCAGTGTAAAATGCACTGAATGGAGCAGATAATTTTATTATAGTTTTTTGAGGCAGTAAATCTATTAAGTGATATGCATATAGCTTTTTTTATTGTGTTTGGCTTCCCAAGTACCTGTGTGTCTTACATAGATGGAAGTGTTGGAATTAATCCCCCTCCACTAATTGTTGCATATATAGTAACTTGGCTGCCACCTAAGCAGCTAAATAAGTTATCTGGATAATATCTGTAGTCTATTCAAAGGTCAGGTGAAAGAAAATTTGGCTTTGTGATGGAGGTTTCTGCAGACAGCCAGAGTCAGGAATGCTTTGGTTTTGTTATAGTTTTTGGAGATTGGCTTTGTTGTTGCTGGTTTGTTGTTTGTTTGGTTTTTTTTTCTTTTTAAATCTAAGCATAAAATCCATATGATTTTTTTTTAAATAGCATAACACTTTTGAGCTGTGACTGAAAGCAAATCTATGTTATCATCATTGTACTGGAATACATAGGTATTGTCATTATTGGCAGAGAGCAGTAAAGCAATGCTTAGCAATTTGTAATCCAGGAATATGGCTGTTCCACCAGGATAATAAACTGTCACAGTTCAGCACTTTGATGGCTTTGACAGCTGCCAGGTGCTGGAATATCTTGTGCTAAGGTACTTCATGCCAGAGGGCATAAACTGTGTGCTTTATATATCAATAGCTTTTATCTGTGATAGAGGTGTGTCTTAATATGTATTTCTTCTGTGGTGATTTCATTGTTCAGAGGGAAATAGAAATATGTGAGTGACATTTCATAAATGGATTCTCTGGGGTTTCATGGCCCTAAGAGCAGGTGCTGAGCTTTTGTCTGAGGTTCAGCCACATGTTCTGTTGCTCTTTGGTGTAGGGTAAGTCAGCCTTCCATACAATGATTGTATGAATTTCAGACCTGAAAAAAATAATGTCAAGCTAATGTCTTTTTATAGGTAGATAATTTGTCGACAAGCCTACTTGTGCTTTTTTGAACTATTTTAGCAAATACCAATAAGGCCATTACAAGAACTTGAAGGTAATTTTGCAGCTCCCCTCGCTTGTTACTCAAATATTTTCTGTTCACTTAGGCATTCAGTTTTGGATGAATATTTGAGAGATCCAAATGCCTGTGGCTAGTGATGCTTTTTATGGGTAAGAGGGCCTGGAAGAATATTCATAAAATCAGGGGCTTTACAGAGGCTTTGTCAGCCTGCAGTAATATCTTGCATGACATACTCATGATCATAAATAGAGTGACCTAAATAGTTAATGTGTCTGGCCTGTTAATAATTCCTTGGACTATCATGACAGTCTGTGTGAAAATTTACATGCTTCATAATCAAGGCATGTCCTTATGTCAGGATGATGTTTCCTTACATTTATGACTAGCAAAAAAACTCTAAATAAGAGTCTCACATTTTTTCCTTTCTGGTCACAAGCTGTATGTGTGAATTCCCATCAGCTTCTTTAGGAAAGAAGCCTAGGTATGGCTGAGTGACCTTCCACAAGACAGTGGAGGTAGCTGTGCATGGTTTGTCTTAGGTGGCTACGTGATAAATGCAACATGCCATAGACATCTTTGAAGTTTCTCCTTTGGCATGGATGGAAAGGACAACCTTCTTATGGGTGGTTATGTGACTTGCCATGAATATGCGGTACCTCTGAGACAAGCAGTGTTAAATTAGTATTGCTTTGTGTGGGTTAGTGAATACTCCAGTCACTAGAAAGGAGCAGCACATACCAGCCTTCTTTTGTGGCACATCACTTTGAAGAGAACCTGTTGAGTGGTTACATTTTGGCTTCTTTCTTGACATATTTGATTTTATGCGTGGAATCTTGGAATTAGGACAATTTGACTGACAAGAGAAGTCTGTTAGGAGGCAGAAAGACATATTTTTTCAGGAATGGAGGAAGATGGATTTGAGGAAAGCTAAAGTCAAACCAGGAGAGTGTCATGTTCCCCACTCTGTTTAAATTTGTTCAGGTGCTTCATCTGTCTCTTTGAAATTCATCAGCTGTGAAATGCTTGAAATGCAGGCATAGCCCTGACAAATATGGTGAAACCAGCCTAACTTTTATAAAGTCTGTTGTGAGCTGCTGCTGGAAAGCTTCTAGAATGTACATAGAAATGTAAAACTTTAACTGATCAAGAATTTGTATTTAAAAGAATAGCTTTCGTTGTCCTGATATTTTGTTTGCTTGGCTTTTGTAGTCATTAATTTTGGTGAAAATAAGTGTGAGAAAGTTCTTAACTCAGAGGAGAACAAATGGTTTATATTGCAGCAGGTGTTTACTCACTTTAATTTTTAGAATAATTAAATGTGGGCCAAGCCTATAGCAGGCAGCTGTAATGATTGACTTAAAAGCCATGGGGAAGGCTGAAAAAATCATGCAAACTGACTCTTTGAGTAGAGTAGTTAAACTGTGTAGATGTTTTGAATAAAAGTGGCATTGATTTTGCATTGCTTCATGACTACCATACATTGACCTGAACCAAAGCTCTGGTAAGCTCCTTATTATCTTCTATATCTTGTCTGACAGACCCTAGGCAGGTGTGCAGTGTCAGCCAAACTCCAACCAGTCGCACACGAATTCTCAGGATCAGAGCTACTGAGCTCGTCTCGCCCTCCTTTGTACCAGTTTTCCTTGAGCTGCTTCCTTCTCTCCCTCACTGCAAAATCTTTTGCTGCAGTTCATCTGGTACTCTCATGTAATCTAGATAGAGCTTTATTCAAAAGGCTGATGTGATGAATGGCAATTTCTGTCTCTCACACAATTTGAACCCACTGGTGTTTCTGTGGCCTGGTTATGT
This sequence comes from Dicaeum eximium, assembly GCA_013396995.1. Taxonomy (NCBI): domain Eukaryota; kingdom Metazoa; phylum Chordata; class Aves; order Passeriformes; family Dicaeidae; genus Dicaeum; species Dicaeum eximium. The sequence goes on along the minus strand of VWZP01009912.1, from coordinate 278,551 downwards.
TTTTGGAAGTCAGCTGAAGTCTTTGCCCCTTCTGTTTCCTCACCTGGGGTGTTCACCTAAATGCTTTCTATTTCTATAAAAAATGATATGTATATGTTTAGCTATGTTTTATTAAATAAAATTTTTAAAAAAGACCACAGAACTAGACTGGAAGTTTGTGACATGATTGGATTTTCTGTCTTTAACTTAGGATAAAAAAACATATTCTCCTTATTTAAATGGCATCAGGATAACATGACCTGTGTTTGAAGCCTGATATGAATAGAGGTGTATTTTAGAACTTTCAAATGATTTTCACCATCTGATTACTTAATTATTGCATCTAATTCTTCTACTGAAGCTTCAGCCATTACTGGAGTCTCCAAAGTTAAATTAGAGAACTTAATTTTATTTTTTCTTTGGGTATGAACTGTCAGTATGGTGAAATTCCTTCAGATTGAATAAAGTCTGTAGTAACAGAGTAAAGATTTGTCATGATTTTGGGAATTATAATGTTTGAACAAAAGCTAGAAGAAAACTGAGAGTTTGTTTCAGTTTTAAAATTAAACACTGCAGATAAAATGTAAATTGAGACTGATACAACAGAAAAAAAATCTGCTTTCATTTATGCTAATAAATTATAGTTCTGAGATATTATCTATAGTGCAATTTTAACAACTAAAAACCATGTTTATAATTATCAGAACCTTGAATAAGTGGAAGAGTTGTATTACACTTAATCCTTAATAAACTTATAGTTACATTAGTGCTACACTCCTAGAGGCAACTGTGTCCAACAACATTTAACTGCTTCAATTTTCACATATTCACTTTGAAGGGAATAAACCAAAACAAAAAAGCTATTTTCCCCTTTGTATGTTTTAGGCTTGTTCTGTGTCTTTGATGAAAGCTCTTGCACTGAATCTCTTTAACACACACCTGAATAGTACAAAGAATTCAGTAAGTAGGTCTGTCGGCACTTAGTGCATTCAAAGACTCAGGATATAAAACCATTTTGAAAAACATCTCTGAATGTGGTAGAGAAATTTTCGTAACTCTGAATATATCTAAACCAGACTGAATATCATTAAAAGGATTTATTTAATTTTGTCTCATATTTATTTTCTATTAGACCTGACATACTCTGATTTTCTTTTTCTTTGCTTTCATTACCGCTTTGGCTTAAAAAGCAAGGGCCATTATTATGTTGCAGAAAGCAGCACCTTGTTATTTCAGTAGCAAAGCAACATCACCCAGAAGTTAAATAATTCTGTATCTTATGTCTATATTCTTTGGAAATGAATGATTCGTTTGATTCATTGGAAGTAGTCCAAATCCTTGCTGCTTTCCTGGAAGCACTTGGGAGTTTTTTCACTGTTCTCATTTGACAGTCTGTTGCACGTTGCTCTAATTTAGTGAAGGTCACATTTAAATTTAGCAGTGTCCCCTGCCATTAAAACCTGGATAATGGTACCCCATTTCCACTTGGGAATGCTCTGGTGAAAACTGCATTAATGTACCCGCGGTGTGCAGTGGCAGCAGCACATCTCTCATAGTGTCCTATTTAGACATGCTTTTCCATGAGGTGCTCCTGAGAGTTATGTAGGGCACCTCGGGATGAGCTAAATAACCAAAACAATGTGCATGGGGTTATCCTAACCCCTTTATTTGTTCACCTTTCCTAAAAGCCTGGTCTTTCTCAGTTCAAGAATTGACTGCTGAAGAAACAACGAATTACTTTGTTACAAATGGAAATGAGACCCAGAGCAAAAGCTTTCACCCTCTGTCATCTAGCTAGAGGAGCAAGTTGGTTTTGCATAACATTTTAACATGCCAGTCCTTTGCACCATGTTACAGAAACTGAGCAGAAAAACTTGTGTGTGTTTGTCTTCTAATATGTCACAGAAAATTTAGGATACCCAACTCTTGACTTCAAGGGTGTCTGTGTCTATGTTTATATCGTGTGTTACGGCGTCAGAAGCATTGTGTGGAGCTCCTGGCAGGCTAATTTAAAGTCAGCGTTAGGATAGGTTAGTTTTTACAGATTGACTAAGTGCTGCCTAATACCAGGGGTGATAGCAGAGTTGGTGGTGGAGAGGAGCTCTGCCCTAAGGAGTGCCAGCCCTGAACTCTCAGCACTCTTACCATGAGGCAGAATGATTCTCCTTCATTAAGTGGGTTGGAGATCTGGGTAAAATATGGAAGCACTTAAAAATAATTATTGTACTGCACATTTTTAATGAAAAACTATTGGAATTCATAAAAGTGCAGTAGTAATGCAAATATTGTTGTGGCTGGTGGCCTTATCTAAGGTCCCTGTGGGGAAGTTCAAAGTTAGTTAACTCACCTTAGGAACTGGAGCTTTACAGCATCCTTAATCCAAGTTTAGGGACACAAAACCTGAGTGGCTTTTGGACAAAGGGAGAACTTTAGGGAGGGAGAGGCATTTGAGCTGAAAACCAGTCCTTTTCTGCTGTAAGTACAAGCCTGTCCTTAGGCTTTGTTTGTTTAAAAATTGCGGCAGGCCTAGGAAGGGGATGAAAGCTCAGACAGTGCCCCATTGTGTGTGCCATGAGATGTGCGTTCTGCCTGTTCTCATCTACGCTTCAGCAAGAATCAGGGAGATGTGTATGTTCAGGGGAAAAAAGGCTTTTTCTCAAAGTGAAGTCCTTGCAATAATTGCACTTTTGCAAGTATCAAACCTCTTTGATTCCTGTACAAAGGCTGTATATTTGAAGAGTTCAAGAATGTTAAATTGGCAGAGTTCATTGGAAGAGCATAATTTGGGTTATATGAAAAACCTAAAACACTAATGAACCCCTGTCCGAGAGGCATGCCTTAATGTGTTGGAGGAAGGTATACAGAATGGAAATTTCTGGGCAATGTTTGTGTATGAAAAGAATCTGAATAATTTGGGGTTTGTTTTTGCCACATGTATAAAAGGAATGTGTGAATACTGTTTTTAAAGTCAAAGTGTTCCAGCAACTTTATCACCATCTATTATAAAAACACCGTTTGAGTCCAGATTGGTATAGAAACTGCAGGAATGCTAATGGTGGGACAAAATTGCTCTTTCACTAATGATTTCAGCACAGCAAAGTACAAGTTCAATCTGTGGGAAATGTTTGTTTGGTGGGGATTTTTTTGGTCTGAAGCCATGGCTTTCAAAAGCACTGGATGAGAAGGTGTAAAGCTTAATAATGCAGACGTCCTTGTTTATTTTTTAAGTTTATTTATCCACTGATTGATTTCCAGGGGTCAAGTCATTTGCTGAAATTTAAATCAATCAGGAACAAATATGTTCTAAAATTCAAGGTGCAGGTCTTTATTTTTTTTTTTTACCTGAATTGAGCAGCATTATTCACTATTAGTGATGACACTTATTTCAGTGTTATACGGGTTTTTTTGGGTGTCAATATGCAACTCGGTGGTTTAAAAAAGCTTTTCTTGGTCCATTCTTACCCTTGGTTTTCTTAATATATCTCTGTTTTCACATATAATTTAAAACTACATCAGTACTTGTCACTTGTTAGGTGCCAGAAGTTTTTATTTTGTGCTAAATTGGCCAGCAGTGGAGTTCAGAAAGTGTGATTTCTTTTAATTGATGCTTTAAAAAAATTTTAAAACTGACAGTCCCTGATTATCTAACTCAAAAAACCCTCTTATTTATCAATTCATCCAGTCAGCTGTGAAAAGCTTTTCCTTTTTTTTTGTTTGTATTTGATTTGTATTACAGGTAAAGTGGCAGCACTCATGTGCTGAAGCAGCAATCACTTGACTTGAATAATTTGTTTCCAGTTATATAGACCTAAAAGTTTTATTTGTATGAAGTTGCATTAGTCGTTTTATCCATGGGAAGAAGTGTTGACAATTCTGTGACTTTGATATTCATATGGCAGTTGTGTGGTTTACAGGATCTTTGGTAAACTGACACTACTGAAAACGCTGAATGTTTTCAGTTTCAATGTGAGTCAAAGCAAAGTTAATTAGTTAAGTTGTTTTTTACTTTGTCTTTCAGCAAGAAGACTCTATGATACAGACAATGAATAAATATGGTTTTGATCATGTCTCCTAAATTAGGGGCTAAGACACTGAACTGCAGCTCTGACTTGGTGCTGTTACAGGCTTTGGTCTTGTGTCAGCTTTGCATGTATTATGAAATCTGTTCATAGTACATAAAAATTCACAAACCATATTATTGAGCTGCAAAAGCCCCACTGCTCATACATCAAAGAAAGCAGCAGCTGTCATCCAGTTTTAGCCATGGTGCTTTTGAGTGCCTTAATCCTCTTCCCAAACAGAAGAAGGCAGAGAGAGTGCACTTTCTTTATCCACCCCCTCTTCTATTTTTTTTAAGTTTTGGTAGCAAAATCCAGAAACTGTGTTCAGCAGCCATCACTGCTTGGCACAAGACATAATTTTCTTTGCATCTGATCTGGACATTTCAGTCTTCATGTATGCTAAGCCCTTTTAAATGTACTTTTTATTAAAGTTAGAAATTACTCACTTTGTGTTTATTCCCAGGTGCTCAAAGCATCAGAGTGATTATTCAGTTATACTTCATTTTCATTTCAGTTTCCTTCAAACTGGTATTCTTTGTTCCCTTTCAGTTGCTGAAGGGGTATATGCTGGGATTGTGCTCAGAACCTGAGTTACAGGAAACACTTGTCTACCATTGGAATTAATTGGAATTAATATATTTTACTTTGTGCGACTTCCACATTTTCAGATAATTTTTTTAACAATACAAGTTTTACAAGACAGTTACTAGAAAATAGCTTCCCAAAGAAGTGAGCAAGTATACTGCCAAATAAAAGTTTACACTAACTAAATATAAGTTTAATATTTTAGAGCTGTTTTTAAGGTGTGTGTGGTGCAGTGTCCTGTCTCCAAAGTGAGTCATGGCAGAAGTCAGGGGAAGGGTACGAGAGCTGAGCAAGAAAGCAGTGATGCTTCCCTGACATACTTTCCTGTCTCAATAGCACTTCCCAAGACAGAAGCTGTTCTTTGAACTGAAAAAACACATACAGGTTTTTCTTCTTCCCTAATTTGATTAATCACTTTCCCTAACTGCATTTTTAAATAAATATGTATAAACACATTTCAAGGGAATAGCATGTGCAAAATTTTTATATTGAACCAAGTTGCCAAAATTATTGGAAATAAATTATAAAATAAAATGTTTTATGTATTGGGTTTTAAATTTGTTTTTTGTTTATTAGCCACTGTCTTGCAAAGGGAATTTGCACTGCAAAGTAATCCCAAGAGAGGAATGAAGTACACAAGTGTAAAGCTGTCAGACTACAGCAATCATTAAATTGTCTGTCTAGATAAACTAATGGGAAACGATTTTAAGTCTTTGCTAACCTCCAGCCTCTCAGGCCAAAAGTACTTTGTTGTGCTGAAATAAGTAAGCAACTAGAGTAAAATTTAATCTTTTAAGAATCCCTTTGTGTTGTCCTATTTCCTCAAATAGAATTTCAGAGCTCTGCAGTAAAAAGTGTGTTGACCAAGACTGTACTTAAAGGCAAATTAGAGAAAATGTCATTTGATGACAAGGTTTAGTATATTTAGAAATGCTCCTGTTATTAAAGTTGCTGCTGTGCCAACTACTCCTACACTGGAGTCTGCTAATTTGTGTGACATGCTATCTATCCCAACACACATTGAAGATCAGAGATTACTTGCAATAACTCCAGTCCTACTTCCGCTGTCAGACAAGGATCTTCCAGTAGTGACATTACCTTCTTGTGGTTTACTATTGCAATCCCATTTTCCCTTCCCTCTTCAATAATACCCATTTTCAAACTCCTCAGTTTGAAATGCCATGTATTTACATCTTTAAAATTCCAGAAACTTTGTAATCACTCATAAGGAAAATAATTAATGCCAAGAGAGAAAATGTGCATTTATCATTGTGGGATGTTCATGACAATCTTTTCCTAGTTCACACTGAGTAAGAGGTCATTGGTTTACTTTGCTCTTGACAGGGTACAAATAAGAAGCCTCAATTCAATGAAAAATTGAGATACAACCTCATCACTATGGAATACAGTTGTTGGTAGTTTCAGTGGCATATGTGTGCCTCCACAGCTGAGCAACAGGCAAAGGAGTTCTTGTGGGCTGCTGTCCCAGTGCTCAGTGACCTATCATGGGACATCCACAGCTGTGTCCAGACACCTCTCAGCTGGACACAGCTGTGAAACAAGAAACACAAACAGAAGGGCAGTTTCCAAGTGTCATTAAGCTGTGGGAGGAGGAAGGCATCTCATGTTAGTCTATTCTTTCTTTGAATTTCTTCCTACCTGCCCCACAAAAAAAGATCATGTGTGTGCAATATAGTCTTACAAAGTAGAGTAATGTTACTTTGAGGTTTGGAATATCAGAAAGAAAAAGGGAAAATAACCTTAAAAGGTCCTGCTTCATTTTTAAATGATGAATTTTTATTTCAAATATTGAAATAAGAAACTTGTAGGTATGTGGTATGATCTGCTCTTGCTTGTTCTGTGCTGTCAGGTGCTTACTCAAGTGCTACTGTAGGTATTAGCTGATCATTTTTCTCTTTGATTTTGATGTTTATTGCCCTCTCAGTTGCTGGGTTTGTTATACAAACACCAGAAAAGGTTGTTCCTCACTTGACCTATGCATTCATGTAAATGGCATTAATATATATTTCTTTCTTGTTTTTACAGGTTATCGAATCACTAGGGATTATTATATATAAAGCCCTGGACTATGGTTTGAAGGAAAATGAAGAGAGGGAATTAAGTCCTCCACTGGAGCAGCTTATTGACTGCATGACTAATGCCACAGGAACAGATGGGAGTAGGGATGAAGGATATGATGCTCTGGATGAGGGAGTGGAGGATGACGATGAGGACAAAGAAGAAGTTGAGGCCATTCACTCCTATAAAGATGTCATGAAGGTACAGTAGTGGGCAGTTTATATGATAGTTCTGTCAATGAGAAAATTCTGTTCTGTGTTATTATTCTGTGTCATACTGGCTGTGTCATTTTCTGATTTCCCTGGTCCTTTTATATGGTTTGCTTGTGAAAATGACATGCAGTATTATTTCAAGTTTGACAGGAGACAACAGAAAATCCATTATCAACTTTAGCATTGGATGTGCCATTAATATCACAATCTGATTTAATCCCTGCATTGGATAGTCAGCCTTCCAGTGTAAACATCTGTTGAATTACTTTGTGTACTCTTGGATACTTCATGGTGTGTTTCAATTAATTCACCTTTTCATTAGCAGGTTATTAGTGTAATTATTTCTTATCAGTTACTTTGCTTGCTACCCTCCCCTCCTGAAGCACAGTAGTGATTTTGTACAAGTAGCTTATTTGTATGGAGTGAGTCAGGACACAGTATTTCACTGCTGATCATTATGGTTGCAGCTCTTGACCTGAGTTGTGAAATTCGGAAATACAGCTTATGAATTTTAATTGTGACAAGTTCTTTAATGTTATCTGGGCAACTGTGCATAATCATTTAAAAGTATTACCTTCTGTTTTCTACAGAGTAATCTGTGCATGTTTTAGAGCCCAGTGAGCTCTTACAGACAGAAGTATTAATAAGTGTGGTTGATGAAAAATTCTGTAATTGGTTTAATTCATAAATAATCTGATATTAATGCAGGTTGGAAAAAACATTATGCTAACTTGTACCAGAGGATTGAGCTGTTTATAGTGCTTCTTCATAAATGCAAGTCATATCTAAGGACCAGAAGCTTAGTGCACTGCATAAATTAAGTGTCATGGTGGAAGCTGAGACTAGAAGAATGTCCCAAATAGCCCATCAGAACACACTGACACTCAGGAAAAAGACCCCACTAAAACTTTGAAGTTCTGCCAGGTTAACAGTAGAGACAAACTCATAGGAGACTGGAGAGGAAGTAACTTTCAGACGCTTTTGCATCCTCCTTGCTTCTGAAATAATGCTAAATGCTTAATGCCTTTGTTTTTCCTCCCTCCCTCAGAGAAGCAGAGGCCAGAGGGAGAAATGGATGAAATGGTCTTTTGCTCTCCTGTGATGGGGAGGGCCCAGCTGGCTGAAGTGCTCTGCCCTTAAAGCCCCTGCCAATGCCAGCCTTGCTGAGTTGCTGCTTGCAGGTGCTTGGCTCTCTCCTCCCTCTGCCTCTTCCTGACACCCACCCCAGAGGGTGTTGCACCCTGCTAAGCCCCCATGCAAGCTGCTCCAGACAGTCTAGAGGAAATGTAGAAGATTGATGGGATACATTCCTCTTTTCCCCCCAGTCTGGCAAAATGCTGTGAATTGGTGACAGCTGAAGTTAGATTAAGTGAAAGTTCCATTTCGTGCAGAGGCAGACAAGACCTTTGTATACACAGAGCTGAAGACAGTGGCCTTGTGGAAGTCATTATTTTGCAAGATCTTTACTTGATTTCTGCAAACAATAAAAGATAGATCTGGAAAACTTTGCTGAACTCCTTTAGGTACACTGGTGTAGACATCCCTGAAATACAAAAGCGCTAAGAAAATTCAGCACATTTCAATGGTTAAAGCCATGGAATGGCATCCTTTTCATTTGGCTTTGTTCATATCTCTGCCAGTCTGAGGTACCTGCCTGTTTGTATGTTTTAAAATCAGCATCTTACATTTTATTTCTTCATCATATTTTGTTAATAGTTTTATATCATTCTGGACATGTACTGCTTCTGTGATTTCATCTTAGTAAACTAAAGGTCAGCTGTCATTTGTACATCATCCTAACTTTTACTCCTCCATCCCTCGGAATCCTCTTTTATTTCTGTTGTTGTTTTTGCCTAAATTATGTGCTGCAGGCTTAACTCTTCAAATTGCATTTATTCCCTACTCAGTGTTGTTACTGCATTGAGAGGACTAGAATGGCAGCATTGTTCTGCCATATTTTTGACATGAGTGCAGATTTGCAAGAGCTTTCTTTCTTGACTTAATGCCTTTTTAGGGGTAAGACCATCTTCTGCATGTGGCTTTCTCTTATTTCTTCCCCCTCCCCCCACCCCAGCAGTGGTAAAATGTTAGAGGCTACACCCTTATTTACCCAGTGACTGTTTCACAACAGTAGTGTGTGGTCTTGTGACCATGAGGCTCAATTATTTTAAGTCCCTCTTGGCAAGACCCACTGTGAAGCTTTTTCCTCCACAGTTTGTAGTGAATGCTGAAGCAGATTTGCTCACTGAATTGAGAACTGTTGTTCTTCCCTCCCCTGCATTCTCTACATCACAAGCTTGGAAAATGGTAGAGATGGCCTGTGTGCTACTAATACTGATTTTTAAGGTTTTTAACTACGTAGTCTCTGGTCTGGAAATGATTTTGCCCTTGAAAAGTGATTATATGGTTACTCCTCCAAAAACTGTCATTGTCTGGCCACTAAAACTGAACTTTTCACCATTAATCTCTATCTGGGATGAGCATATTTTGTGATTAAAACACAGAGGTAGTTAAGATATGTGTCAGTTTTTTCTGTAATGTGAAGTAAGCAAGGTCAGTCCTGCACCCTCCCCCTAGCCTGGAAAATGCTGAGTAACATGGCAAACACTGATTCCCAAGAACTGGGAAAAGGGTAAGTGCTAAAAAGTACTGCCAAGATTATAATTGGCAAAGCCAGTGGGGAAGACACAGACAAGCTTTTGTGCTGCTTCTTGGTATATTTGGTTGATTTAGCTTCTGATTTCCTTGGCAGGACCAACCTGCTGCCCAGACCTGACCTCCTGTTTTTAAAAATACATCTGTGAAGAGAGGAGACATTGGTTGCCAGAAGCTTTTAGTCTTTGTTGTATTTCTGATTTGTCAGCCCTGCTGCAAATGAAGGGAGAAACAGAGACAGCAAAGACTGGACGTTTTCAGACAGATGCTTTTCTTGTTTGAGTCCCTCTCACCCCCCCCATCCACTGTGTGTACACACCCTGCTGTGTGGTACAGGAAATCTGCACATGCCAGGAGTGCCAGGTTCTCTCTGCATGCACACAAGACACAATAGTCCCCAGGGATTGGGAACACGTCAGGTTGACAGCACACATACATACACCTTTGGGAAGCCTTGGTCAACAGAGAGTATGGACAGGGAAGGCCTGGCATGCTGGGCAGTGTTGGGCTTGCTAAGGGTGCAGGAAGTCCTGTCATGTGGCATCTTTATCACAGCATGGGGCCCTCCCTGATACTGAGACAAGATAATGCAGTTTATCAACCTCTTCCAGGGTATGCTCAAACCCTAATTCCACTCCTAATCTTAACATTATCACACTCCTTATCCCGCAGATCTCTGCAGTCAGATGGTCTAAACCAACAACATTTTTCATGTTACCCCAGAGGCACTTTCTAAGCTGCTATTTATCAATATCTGCTGGCTTGAGCCCCAACCCTAAACCCAGTTACAGTATTATACTTCATTCTAGGTCAACACCCCTTTCTAATTCTAGATGTAATATTAACCTCATAAGGCTTTGATAGCAGGTTTTATTCTGTGCTGGTATTTGCTGGGCTGAACTGCCATCCTAGCCCTGTCATTTGTTCCAGATTTGAATGTCATTGTAGCCAAATCTCTACTGCCAGTACTAGACTTTAGCTCAGCCCTTCTGCAGAGCAGAGGTGTTGTCAGTTGTGCCTGCAAGTCACGACACTAACCTTTGTCACTGCCTTGCTACTTTTTTCTGCAGGTCTTGTAGAAGGTACATAAAGGAGGCAGCGCCCTTCCTGAACCAGTATTTTTCTCTTATGTTCACCTTTCATCCCAAAAGTTAACTCAGCTTTTAACAGGAACCTTATCTGTAGCTAAGCCACACCTTCTTGTCTAGGACACAAATACAGGTGGATGGTCTCTGCTCAATGGCTTCGGGTCCCAGGTCTTACCTAATTGCTTTTAAGAAGTTCAGTAGTAGTGTTTGTTAAATCTGGCCAAAAATCAGCTGTCAGGCAAGTGCTGCTTCACAAAGGTGAATGGGTGGCCCAGGTCCCATAGTAAATCAAACTCATACATAGAAAATCTCCATGCTGACTTAATTTGCGTGAAATTTCTTTTCAGAGTAGCATGATTGGTATTATGTTATCTCGCTATAAGAAATGTAAACAAGGATGCAGTTTGCAATATTTTTATTGGTAGAAAATGATGTTTGTGCTTTGCAAAGAGGAAGAATAAATTGTTTCTCTCAACCTCAAGCACTCCTCCTCTCCCATTTCAGTTATTTTAATCATTGGCATGATCATGAGATGAGAAACTTGTATGTCTAGGTGACTCATATGTCTTGTTTATGGATATGGCTGACTCCTTTCAGCTGGAAGGAACTGAAATTTACAGTGGTGATATTGATCTGCCTCTGTTTTATTTTGAGAGCTCTGATAGTAGTACAGGTCTACCATCTATGGCATGTGTAGGATTATAGGGGAAAACAAAAGTATGTCCTGTCTCTATGCAATTATAGGCAGGAGAAGAAGATCTACATTTAGATCTAAGTATTTTGGAGACTCCCTTCTGAGTCTGAGGACTATTATCATATAGATGCTGTGACCCCATGTAAGTATAATATGGGAACCTCTCAGAGAGAAACTAGAAAATGCAGTTAAAAATAAGTCAGGGTATTTGTTTATGACAGTCAGTTAGAGTTCATGTTACTGGAATTCAAAGGCCCATAATTTTGTTTAGTCCAAGCCCAGTAAGGTGTAGCTTTCTGTAATTCAGTTTAAGGCTGGGCTGGCTTAAGCATTTTTGTATGAGCCTGCAGAACAGTATTTATGCTTCATTTCAAAACAAGCAACTTGCAGTGTATGCTGTAACTCTGTGTGAAGCTGGTAAAGATTTGGAAGCTTACTGAGATGGTAAAGAAAGTCCCAGATGTTGCCAATTCATTTTATATTAAAAAGGAATGCAACAATGTTGGCCATTTTTGAAAATTCTCATGCTCAAAAAAGACAAGAATTGATCCTTTCCCTCCTCTTGAATCCTGTACTCACATGTTTATGTGCTAGTCTTTATCTTGGTAAACCTCCTGTCCCATCTGTTTGGGTCTCTGAAAATGCAGCCATCTAGCTTTTGTACCTCTTAAGTTCTGAGGAAGGCAGGCTCTCCTTTGGCTGTTCCTTTTTTGCAGTTTAACTCTCTGGGGACTGTCAGCTAGAAAGAAACCCCAAAATCTCCCAAAGTGACTCTTTAAACACAGCCCCATATCATACTGCAATGACAGGACACCTTCAGGTGGATGCCTCTGGGCAGTTTGGGCCTCTGAAGGTGGAGTTTCATGGTGCTGCTCTGACCAGGTAGACAGCTTGTGGCAGCACACGTCCTGGCCACCCTTTCTCTTTGCTGCATTGACAGAAGTGGGAGCTCTGAGTCCAGCAGTGAAGTCACAAGGACCAGGGGTCATCTCCTATGCTCAGGAGGTGAGTGTGTGCTCAAGCATTCCCTTTGGGACTCCTACAAAACAACCACTGAGATTGGGCTGGCAAAGGAATATATGGATCTTGGCTGAACAGGACCCATCCACAGGCCTTTTTTTATTCTTTCACCATGCTTTGAGAGGACTTGGAGTTATCTTAGAAAAGCAGTAAACCTGTTGCTTTTCCCTTGTCCAAGCAAGCCTTGTGCATCATGGTTATTAATTTAAAACACAGTGTGTTTCTCATGTCTGTGCTGTCACCTTTGCTGGGATCTTTGTCACCTGTGTGTCATCAAAGCATCCCAAAAGTTTGTTTGTTTGCCTTTGTTATTTAATCAGTTCCTTCATTTATTTTGTGCTAAAAACAATTGTGCAGGTGCAGAGTAAACAGTGTTCCTGGCTGAGTCATGGCTGGAGCCAGTGTTGGAAGCTCCTGCACTGTGCAGGCCCACGGAGCTGAGCTGAGGACAGACTCTGCAAAATAAAGCAGGAGTGTCTCTCTGCATGTTTGAGTGTAATGTATGAGCAATAGCTCCATGCTGCTGGTATTAAAATAAAAGTATTTAACAATAATAATAAGGCTTTGATATGAAGGGATTATACCTGATGTACTTGCAAGGAAGTTGTCCCTCGATACCTTGGTCTTTCCATTTAAAAAGAAGAACTTTTTGTCTTCCTTACTTTAATTATTCTTGGAAACATTCCTTTCACCAGTATGGGCTTAGATAGATTGGAGTGTCTTACTCCAGGCTGGAAGGCAAAACCAGATGACCTTTCCTGCAATGATTTATGGCTCACAGGAGCACATCTACACTGGTTAAAAACTCCTGTACCCATAATTCACATAATTATACTGGTATAACCTGTCTAAGGTCTGAAATACTCTGAGGAATCGAAGGAGTTGTCCAACAAAAACAGGAAACACAGATGGGGTGTTCAGATTATTTTTATGTATGGGGAGGTTAGAATACACCTGAAATTTGTGTGCGGCCTTTATGCATCTAAAAGCAGCACAGTAGGGCAGAGACTTTTTTCCTCTGTTTCTTTTACGCTGTAATTATTATAAATAATTTACACAAGGGTAAAAATAAAGTTCCGTATTTTAGTGCAGGTGGAAAGATTCTTTGGTGATAATGGTGGCCCATAACATGGAAAAGGCAGAATTTGTTATGACAGAGCTCAAATTATCCCATAAAAAATACAAGTTCAAAAACGTGCAAAGCATTCTTTAAGAAATAAGACATATGAAGTATCACAGGATCTGTGTGAGCCTCTGCTGCCTAAAATATACCCTGGAGACTAAAGTAAATCAATAGAGTGTTTACTTTTACAAGATATGTTCTGTTTGATCAGATTAATTTGAAATTCTAAGTAATGACTGGAAATCAGGGTAATGGTCAATTAACACAATAAAGCTGTAGTGACCCATAACAAAGTAGGAAAAGAGCAGAACCACTATTACAAAAAGGACCCATATCTTCTCTGCCCTGCAGATTAACTGCAGCACTCAGTAAAGCAGTGCTGCCTGACCTGGCCAAAGCTGGAGGGATCTCCTTGAGTCTCCCTCTCCAACTCTTAACCTCCTCTCTTCTCCAGGTGTTAAAACTGGTAAGTTCAGAGAAGGCTGTGATGGGTTTTTTAGATTCAGTGTCAGCCTGGTAAAGGCAGTAGATCTGCTCAGAAAAATTAGCCAGGGTAGCAGCTTGTCTTACGTTATGATTTGGCAAAGGTTCATCTCTTCAGAATAATTTCTACCCACGCAGGCTTGGCAGACTTGGATGTTTGTGGTGTTGCTGGTAGCTTTTTATCTCTGCAGGCTCCTTTAGCTGCTTTAAAAGTGAAGGCACTTCTTACACAGGCTCACATGATATTGGATTTTAGCTCTTTTTTGACCCAGAGATGGGGCAACTGAGAGGTGTTTCAAAAACCTTTTATTCCATTTTTCAGTCTCATATGAAGGGTGAGACAATACAGATGTTACAATTCATGCCATCACAATCAGAAGCCAACTATTTCTTAATTAAAAGACACTATAAGCATTTCTTGGCTTATTAGCTTTTTGCTACTCCATGCTGTAGATGCCTTAAAGTCAATCATTCAAAACTACCTCTTGTGGGTGCTCTTACAATGCATCTTTCATAGTTCTATTTCTCCAATGTATCTACTCTTATTGTCAAGGCCATCTTGTGAAACCTTTTTCTAGCTCCATTTCTCTCTCAACAATATCCATCCTATTCCATTGCATTTCTAAGTCAGCATTTCTTATCTCAAAGTTTGCATACAGATCCATACTGTGTGGGTCTTCTGTCAGGCCCTGAGGGCTTTGTACAAATCCATTTCCCACATCATGACATCTTCTATCATGCCTGTAAGGTACAAGTGTTTGATTTACATTCCATGTTATGCCAGCATCTCACAGGGGATGACCCATAAAGAATTTCCAGTGTAGCTTCCCAGGACCCCCTGGATTACTTACATTATGTGTGGGATATATGCTTCAGTAGACAAGTAAACCATTGGTGACATGCAGAATTGATGGGCAGTTTTCTCATGTAGTATGATGTGCTCAAGATTCCCAGTCACTGCACTCACTGACCATGTTCAAAACAGCAGATGAACTTCTTTCTGCAGTTTTGATGTTGTGCATATGCAGCTCATTTGAAATAGGTACTGTGGGTACCTTGTAGCTCTAGTGCTCTACAGGCATGAGAGAAGTAGGATTTGTGGGATGGGGGAGAACTTCTGAATTAGTCTGATTTAGCTGGGCTAAAATATGTTATGCCTTCCAGGCTGAAAGAAAAGATCCAAAGGCAGAGTCTATGAGTGCTTGTCCTCTATAAATTGAGGAGTCCCTAACTTCTCTGAGGTGTTGGAGCCTCACAATCCATCAGCCTATTCAGAAGAGAGGTTAAGAGGAAAGGTGGCTGTGGAAGTTTTGCCTTTTCTAGTTCTTGCCAGGAAATAAATCACTGAATATGAGTGTGCTAAGAAGTTTATCTTGCTGATAGCAATTATGTAAAAAACTATGTGCATTTCAGTTGTCAATATTGCTAGTCCAGAGTCACTTATAATGGTACATTGCCAAAGAAAAAAGAAAAAGAAGCAGCATAGATGCTACAGAATTACTTAACTCCTTACAGAAGCATATTGTCATGTAACAGCAACATGGGAAAAATAAAGAAACGGAGGGAGGGCCCTTTAATTAAGCCACTGTGATCTTCTTGCTTTTGAATTATTCAGGAGGGAGCCTTGGGCTTGAGGCAAAATTTCTTTTGGTGCATTTATTTCAGTGCCAGTAACAGTAAACATTTGGAGGAAAGTTCGTAGAATTGATTTAAAAGTACCATTAATTGTCCAAAATAATAATCTCTCTCTTTTATCTATGTGATTTTTTAGCATGCTCTTGACTACTATGCTCCCATTATGCTATTTTCTGCTCCCCTTTGCTTAGTGTACTGCTGCATGCTGTGTTTTAGAAAAATATTTGTGAGATAAGGCCATTTGATACAAAGAAATAAACAGTGTCTGCTAGAATGTCCTGACCCCTGAAGATCCACATCTAATAGGCAGGATATCATATTTATCCCAAAGATTGGTCTGAAGACAAGGGCATGTTTTGCATTTCTTAGTAAAAGGTTTTTTGGAGTAGGTTTTCCATGTACTTCCAACATCCCTAAACAGTATTGTAACTGAAGCACTCCTAAGAGGTAGCTTTCCAAAGATTATTGTCTGCAGGATGCATTGCCCTGAGTATGTTTTAAGTGATCGATTTGTAAATATTTTTAATGAAATAACACAATGGGAAAAGCAGTATTCTTCTGGGTGATGGCTTCAGGCACTTCTCGTGTAGTTCCAGGTTTGCCTCACTGCAGACTTTGGGCCATACATTCCAAAGCTTCTGTATACGTGGGTCGAGTATGCGGAATTGTGGAGAATTATTTGAATGTTTTAACCTAGCAGCCTTTCAGATCACTCACACTAATCTGTGCAACTGAATCAAGAGGTCCAAAGAGATAAATTCCTTGAATCTACTGAGCTTGGCAGAGCATTTATGGAAGGGAAGGTGTGGGGCAGCCTGGATGCTATAGAAAGGTAGCAGGCGTGGGAATTCGGGGATTTTATGTGAGGAGGCAAAGCAAACTGGCAGCCCTTAGTAGCAACCATGAGTAGTTGTTGTTTGGAGACCCAAAGTAAACCCTCTCAGGAGGAATACTTAGCTGAGGGATTGCCAAGGACAGGGAGCTCAGGGATTGTGCTAAGGGCAGGCAGCTGCACGCGGTGGCAGAGCTTCACACGCTGCTTGGGGTTTGCTTTGTATAAAGCCTGTAGAGAGGCAATAGGAAGGTTCTTCTCGGAAGCTTGGGTGAATGGAAAACAGGCATTTTATTGCCTCTGCACTGAAGAGAGAACAAAACCCTTTGTTTTGTTGTTATTTATCTATTTATCTCAGAGAAAGAGGCTAGAAACTTGATTTTAAGCGCTAGAAAAAACAGGCATTTGTTTTGTAGTTATTGTTGTTATTTATCTATTTATCTCAGAGAAAGAGGCTAGAAACTTGATTTTAAGCGCTAGAAAAAACAGGCATTTGTTTTGTAGTTATTGCACTCACGTTGGCAGGGAAGAACATGATACTTTGGGCGATTTAAGCCAAAAGAGAGTTGTATGGTTGGGGATTTTTGGAGCAGGTTGGTTAGGTTTGGGGTTTTTTGCCTTCTCTTAGGACAAAGCAGGCTTGGAGTTGGGACAAGAAGGTCCTAATGAGCAATTGTACTTGTTTTTTCTTTTTGGCATGCCAGGATTTCTTGATGTGAGCATTAAGACCAACACTTGCTTTAAATCAGCAAATTCTCATGAAGCCAAATCTCTTTATGAACTGGTCTATTCTAATCAATTCACATCTACCAGTCCATTATATCATACAGTGTGTAACAAGCCCCCATATCTGTATTTTATACAGTCACATGTACTTGCATAGGTAGATGTAAGATGTCACTATCCTCAATCCACCTTTTGAGAAGGAAAGATTGTAAGGTGATCTTTAAGAACATGACGGTGTTAAGTGAAGAAAGTGAGCTATAGGGTTTGTTTTTTAAAAAATCTTCTGTGGTAGCATGTGATATTAAAAAAAAACAAATGAAAAAACTGAGGTTCAGGCCAGTATTAGCAAGATTTCTTAAGTCTTTTCATGTCTGGACAGAAGCAGAATGTCACATTTAGAACTATTTTTAATGTCTCAGGGATAAGAAAAAATAAGGAATGTGTTTTCTAGGCAACACACATTTGGAAATAAAAATACTCAGTAAGTTAATTTTGTCCTTGTGTTTGCCCTTGTGTTTAATTTCTTATAAACCCATATAGAAAGTGAAGGGATTCCTGTAACTTAGCTTGATGAAGAAAGCTGGGGACAGCACGTGTAAATCCCTTCAAAGTAATTTTAAAGCAGCTTTGAACGTGACAAGTGTTTAAGTGAATTATGTTGATAGACAGGTTTCATTAATTAAAGTGATGTCATTTGGTGTCTTAAACAGTTGTCCTGATTTTTCATTTGGGGCAGTGTAACTGGAGGTCAACATGTGGTCAGCTTTACTTTGAAAGTAACCACTGTGCTCCTTTTAGAAGGGTGGTGTCAGTCCTTTCCACATTTGAGTGTGCTGGTGAGCAAAGGAGGGTGGTTATTGCAATTTCTTACCCTGCTAATGGTGCCTGCTGTGTTTGGAGCCAAGGCACTTGGCTGGGGACTTTCCAGTGAAGTCTGGTTGCCAGAGACACTTGGCCTCGTGGCATCACCTTCAGCAGAAGTGCTGAAATCTGTCCGTACCAGAAACCTTTAAAAACCAAAAACCCTTACCTCGGAACACTACCAGTTGGGCTTGCTTTCCTACCTTGGAGAGGGAGAGAGGGAACATGCCTGCTCCTGCCAGGTGCTGTCCTGGTGGCCAGGGCATGGATGGCACCCATCTGCCCTCAGCCTGGCTCTGTGGTCAGGCGAGCAGGTAAAACAGGACGGGCGTTTCTGGTGTGTTCGGGACACTTGGTGCTGGGAAGGTGAAACTCAGGAGGTTTGTAATCTCTGGGCAGGTATTGCTTGTGCCTGGGTGCAGGGCAGCGAACTGCTGAGGGCAGATAACCAGCAAGATAACTAGACACTCCCCACAAACCCCTTTTGTCTTACATGCCTACCACAATAAAAGGATTATTAATTTTCTTTACCACTCTGGCAGATAACCTCTCTTTGAGGGTAATTTGGCAGCTATGTAGGCCTTTTAATGAAGGTACTGCAAGCAGAGTGGTTTCTTGGCAGCTCCTTGCTGGTGCAGAGTTTGAGGGAACTGATCCCCCCTTGCCTGCCTCCCCCAGATTCCTCTTGGAGCTGACTTGCTTGTGGGACACTGATGTGTACTTGAGGATACTGGCAAAAAGTCCTTTAGAAACAGTTTTGGGCTTTTTGACAAAAGAGTGATGTTTTAAATTGTCTTTGCTGACAGAACAATCTGTAGGCTTTAACACTCATCAGTTTT
This sequence comes from Dicaeum eximium, assembly GCA_013396995.1. Taxonomy (NCBI): domain Eukaryota; kingdom Metazoa; phylum Chordata; class Aves; order Passeriformes; family Dicaeidae; genus Dicaeum; species Dicaeum eximium. Next base: position 259,679 of record VWZP01009912.1, on the reverse strand, counting down.
ACACCAGACTCTTGGTAGATGTGATGGTACATCCAAAATTGGGTTCAGAGCTGTTGACAAGCCCCAGTTGAGGCACTTTCCCAATGTCTGAGGTATGTCCCTGTATCCATTGCTATAAAGTTCAATATGAAGTTGATGTTTAACTGCCTTTCATCTTTCTGAAGGTAGCAATATTTGAAATAGATGTATATACTTGCATTTCTAGTTACTGTAATTTGCTCTAAAGTCTTGTTTCTTTAAAATATAAGTGCTCTGACTTTCAGTCTTCAAAAGTGGTTTTATTATGAAAAATGTTAGTGTAGAAAAGAGTTGTCCAAAAGTAACAATTGGTCTTTGAGTACAGGCAGGAGAGTGCTCTACCATGATCACCCCTTTGATAACCTTACTCACTGTGGACTGAGATCACTGCACTATTAATTACCTTCCAGAGATATAATTCCCTTTATATTTCTGCTTTAGAAGGCATTGATAGACTTATCATGTAAAAGCATCTGTTTCAATGGACATGTAGTAGATGCCTCTGCAAGTGCCAGGGATTTTAAAAGTAGCTTTGAAGTTGAAGAACTGAGCTGGGAGTTCCTGCCTGACTTGTAGAGATATATCTTTCATGATGTGTAACTGAGAACAGGCAAATAATTACCTATGGTGCAGGTCCTTAGAGTACTTGGCACAAAATAGTTTAATTATTTTAAGGGCTGTGTTTGAAAACAAAGCAGTCATCCAGCACTTAACTGGAGAACTAGAAAAATGGTTTGCCTACCTCCATTTTTTCTTTTTTCCTTCAGATAATAAGATTTTGATGAAGAGGTGGCTGGTAGCTGGGTTGTGGTATGTGGGGTTTTTTTATTGTTGGGTTTTTTGCTGTTTGTTTTTTTTCCCTGAACTATTCTCTGTTGAGGACACATCCTTTTTAGTGAGGAACATACTTGTTTCTACAAAGTTCTTTCTCAGATAAGACCAGTAAGACTTATCTGATATGGTTGAAATAACCTAAAGTGCAAAATTATTTTATCCTAATTAAAAACAAGGTAATAAGGGTTGGAAAGATTCTTCAAATACTTTAAACTATGTATATGTTTTCCTATGCATCTTTTTCTCAGTGTGCAAGTAAATTCATTTCCAAAAGAATGTTCAGCATTTGAAAGTAAAAGGAGGTTCATTTGAAAATACAACTGTGCTTGGTTTTGCAGTCAGAGATTGGCCCAGGTGGATGGGTTGGCCTACAAGTGGCATATTTTGAAATAAACAAGATAACTGTTAGAAAGAGCAGCCAAGCCCTAAGGAAGAGGAAGAAATGTTCTTGTATTTAGTTTGTTAGCAAGAGACAATCTCTCTTGCTTGCCATCTTTGGGTTCCCATCTTGTGTTGAGGTCTGTGTTCCTCTCTTTTGGAAGCAGGGACTCTTTGCTCTCCCCTCCATGAAGTCATTATGTGAGAAAATTAATATATTTTAAGATTGCAGCAAGAGATCAGCCTTTACAATGTACTAGAATCTTCACAATCTCTTAATTAGAAAAAAAATTAAGGTTATATTTTGTATATATTCCTATAAGTTCAGGACCTTAGATTTCAAGAAAACGATCAATTACTGCAAGATGCTTAATAATTCACTACAGCTGTCCATCCTAAATGTTCACATGGAGACCAAGGTCTTTTGAGCAGATACAAGTGCAAATGGACCAACAGAGCAGGGAAAAAAATGCTGTAGCATCTTATGTGATTTGGTCAGTGATGGCTTTGATCCAGAATTTTTTTTATTTTCCATATCAAAAAAGATTCCTGACCAGCCCAGTGGGCTTTGCATTGCCCTCAGTTGCACTGACAAAAATAAAATTCGTAATTCCTAATATCACAAGGGAGAAAGAACATGTGTGGGCATGAAGTGCAAGGCTGTGACAGAGCCCCAACAGCACAACTACAGTCCCCACAGTGCAGACTCAGCACAGTTTGGGCTGCATGAACTGGCCTTGAATACTTGACAGAGTGGTGCTTTTGCTGCTGTTGCTGCCAATGGTAAGAAACGAGTGGAGGCAAAGTGAAGCAGCAAAGTTGTCTTTCCCTCGAGCCTCTGAGCATTCAGGGCAGTATAAATACCATCTGCTGTCCCTACAGGTGGTTAATCCCACCTATGTACAGGGGGTATTCCAAAGCCATTGGCTCCAGGTAATTCAATTTCTAGTAATTACCATACTGGAGACAATTTCCAGGAATGAAGTGTGTGTAAGGGAAAGGGCAAAAAAGGGCACCACCAATACAAACAGAGGGAACTGAGGAGAAAATAACACTTCTAAAGTTCTGATTTATTGGATATCTATTCTGTTTGAACAAGCAAGGATATATATTTGAATCAAAATTACTTAATCAATTTAATCAATAAATTGTGGGTTAAATAATTTTGTTCATACCTATGTTAGAGTGGCATGTTTAACATTTATGTCACTGATATGCTTGATAAGACAATTGCAATGTAGATTCAGTGGCTATAAATTTTAAGAGAAAAGTGTTAAGCCTACTTGCCTGGAAGAAGAAGAGAAAGAACTTTTCTGTAGGCCTTTTTCATGCAATCAGGGTTCCAAGACCTGGTTTCCCTGACAAAGGTGCTACAAATAAGGAGTTGGCATATGTGAAGGAGTAGAAAAGCTTTCCATACACTGAGGTCTAATGAAAGCAAAATTAGACTGGTTAGAACTTACTCATTTTTTTCATGGGGAGTGAGGTTTAAAAGCTTGTTATGCATAGTAATGCTGTGTATTTGGTTATGTGGCTGGAAAGCTGTTTTTTGGATAGGAATAAAAAAGTCATGCTTCAGGACAAAACATGAAAGCAAATTATTATTATTGTTATTATTATGCCTACTGAGAGAAGTTTCAGCACTTTACATAAAAACAAACAAGCTTCCCACATACACATACACTTTAAAGCTTTGTATGTGAACTGTAAATTGCTGCCAAGGAAAGTGCATCTTTTTATTTTAGTTTATATATTTTAATTGGATTTTAAGTGGCTCATGAATAAACTGCCTTACATTAATATATTGTCTCTCAATTAGAATGTATACAGACATCTGAACTGTGTAGTGATGTGATTGATAGGCATTATTCAAAAGCTGAGAGATACAGCCTCTCTTCTGCAGTACTCTCCCCTTTTCTACGTGTCAGTGATTTGGTTTCTGATTTGAGGATCATTCCCCAACATTTTATGGTACCTTTTGATAAAATTGTTTTCTCATTTAAACTGTTTGGAAACTTCACTATTTTCTACTGTTTTTCCTGAGGTACTCTGGTTTTTTTTCAAGCAGCAGCCAGGGTGTAATCGCTGCTTTATCTGCTTGTGTGGGATCTTGAGGAGAGAGGAAGAAAGAAGGGCTTCTGTCCTGCCCTCATTCTCTGCTGCATATGCCAAGCATCCTGGTACTGCACCAGCTCTCCTCTCTGCTCCTGAATGGAAGCAATAATTCAGTAGTAGTAGAAGGCACCCTCCAGCCCTAAGGAGGGCCTGAGCAACGTGGCAGACAAACCTACAAAATGGCATTACAGGGGTGAAGCTCTTTGCTAGCAGTTGTTCAGGTCTAAGTTATTTAATAACGTGAAGGGTGGTTCCACAGCTTAATGGATTGTTAGCTAAATAACTACAGGTAGCCCTGTGAATTTGCACAGCCACTCCCCTTCTCCTTTAATTATCCACTTTTATCATGTTTTCCCATCTACGCCTCGACTCTGCTTTTGAAGCTGGTTTTCTTACCCAGATGCCTCCGTCTCATCCTTCACTGTGCTGCTCCAGCATGAAATGCAGGTGTGTGAGTGGTACAGATGAGAGTTGCCCAGTAAGCTGTTGTCTACCTGTGAAGCAGAGAGCTTTAGAAAACAGTTGTTGCTGACAGGCTACCTAGTGGTTTTGCTAAATGTCGCAGGGATTGGCATTTCATGTAAAAAAAAAGGAAAAATATAAATGGTAGGTTTTCTCCCTTGCCCATGAATAATCCCATTGATGTTCCACTGAATAGTCAAAGAATGAGAGCTAGCAAATTCAGATTGCTGCATATTTATATTATTAATTCCTCCATTATTCTGCCAAGAAACAACAGAGCACAGTTTCTCTGAAACTAAGAGAGAATGCAGAATTGGTTTTCACTTAATTGTCTCTTTTGAGACAAGTCCCTTTGAGAAGCAGGATGTTGTTAGTCCACTGTGTAAAGACAGTGTAACAATACACCTAAGACATAATCCAGAAACAGCTGTATGCAGGGGGCTGTGTTTGAGGGGTAAAAATACCCTCATAGCTTTCAAGTAGAAATGAGAATTTATAAAAATGCAACTTTGTCAAGAAGTCTGCACTAGCACATAAAATTAGTCAGTCATTGAAAACTTAATACCAAAATGTCCAGTGGAAACAATCATTGTCTCAAAAAAACATAGGTTGACTTTCATTTAAAGTCTGTTTTGATAGTCATGGTCTTATTTCATTCTTAGAAAGCTAATAAAGAGTGAGAATAGTGTTCACTGAGCATGATAAATACAGGATTTGGCTTAAAAATTGAGATGTAGTCAGTAACGTGGAAAATAGTGGAGTTTGCTTTCCTTTTCCTGACACCAGTGGAAGTTTTACGTACCTTCAAAAGTGTTTGTAATTATGTTAAATATTTGTAAGACTCATTTACCTAAAGATGGTATCATATAAATGTAAAAGATTACAAATTATCTTCGCCTTTAATTATCTGTTGTTGGGTAAGGTTGAAGTTTATGGGTGAGACAGTTCAGTGAGGTGTTAGTCTTGCAGTTGTTGACTGTTGAAATTTTATCCAGCTTCTCATCACTGCTTAAATTCAGTCTAATAGCATGGAAAAGTAGTTAAGACTCTTCAAATAGTTGTGTAGTGTTAAGATTTTAAGAAAGAAAATGAGTCATGGTGCTCAGCACCTCAGTGCAATTGGTGCCTGAAGGAAACAGTGTCAGGACAGATATTCTGTTCAGGAGAAAATAGTGGAAGGGAGTCCTTAACTGTGAACTGGTTTCATCCTCAACATTTTGAATCTGTGTATTTTGCTGTGTGTCTAAAACAACGACCGCATACAAAACCTCACAACAGCATTTCCCAGCACAGTCAACCCACATGATGAGCGTCTTTCAATTTTACTTGCAGGCTGACTTAAGTTTTGACTCAGGAGGGCATTTGTAAACATTTGTTAGTCCATTCCTGTTTGACGTTTCAGCATATATATAAATAATTTGCTCAAAGCCTTTAATCCTTAGACTTTGCAAAGCAGAGGGTAGTTAGTGATGATGATGACGATTATCTGATACAGACAAGTGGACATTTCTTTAAGGATCAGGATCCTATGCAAAGCAGTGTTTTCAATCCTTGCATCATCCAATTTCCATTTGCAGTTTTGGCTTTAATTTCAGCAGCTACCTTGTTGTGTCCTTTTCACAGTCCTGAAAGAGAGAACCAACCAAGGCCACTTACTTCTTCAAATTACACCTGTTATTGCTAAATGCAATAGCTTTGCTGCTGCATTTGCAGGTTCATACTAGAAAGGAAAATCAGTAAAGAAAGACTGTATTTATTAAATGATCTTATGGGGAGGATCACTTAAAACTTTAAATTTGGAAATTGTGAGAATAGAGAACTGTATAGTGCTTCCCTTGTCCACCCCAAAGTGATGATTAAAACAACAAATACCAGCCCAAGGGAAGGCCTTACAGAGTACTGGAGAACACTTAAATACTGAGGTATACATGCTTGGTACTAGCAATTTGCTTCAATTTCCACAAAACCTACCTTTTCCTTGAGGTGTGCAGAATTAACTAGGAGCTTGCACATGAAGCAATTGGACATTCCATGACACTTGCAAAAGATAATTTAAATTATCAATTAAAAAGTTACCAAAATTTTGCAGGTGAAGAGTAACTTTCTGTGAATACTTTCTGTATTTTCTGTTAATTTATTTTGTGGATTAATAGCTAACTCTGCTCCCATCCCTTTTGTCTTACTGCAGTCTTTCCTCTGTAGCATTCCCCTAGAACCCTTATCAGAGGGATCAGGCAGTCCTTGGCTTGGTGCTTTAGGTAGCAGAACCAGGGGCAAATCGCTGCCTGGAATGTTTGAGAGCAGCTCTGAAGTGCTGGAAAGCAGGTGAAATGGCTCCATGTGTTGTGAAAGCCATCTCAAAACTTGTACTGTGCCTAATTGTGGGTACCTGGCAGGCAGAAACATCTTACAAACTCATGACAAAACACTTATTCCTGTCAACAGCCCATCTCTCAACCTTATTCTGGATAATAAAGCAAAACAAAATGCTTGGTTGAGTTTTACAAATATGCAGGTAAGATTTCTCTGGTAAGGCATGTGGCTCCTTGGAGTTCATATTCATATGAAGAAGGATATATAGAAAAGGAAAGCCTAATCATAAACTCTAGTTTATCTTCATGGAGATAAAAGCTTTCAGAAAGTAGCCTTGACTTGAAAAGGCATCTCAAGCTGGTTTTATTTTGTGAATTTGTTGCAGTACCATACTGCAAAGAATAAGGCAAATACCTAGTACACTTGCATGTTCAGTGATCTGTTAGTTAAAGTAATTTCTTCTTGTTCCTTAAGAAAAAGTACATCTTTTAAGTCTTTGTTAATACTCCAAGGCTTTCAAAACACTTAACAAGCCTGGCATTTGCAGGCTGGTAATATGTTTTGCATAATATCAATGGGCTGTCTTTGTGGCCCATGGGAAAAAGAAATCTTTTTCTTCTTTGTGGTGCATTCCCCAAGATAATTACAAGTGGAAACACTTTTTGTCTTCTGAAATCTTAATTCCAGCAGCCCAGGTGTTTTGGTGAAGCTTCCAGGATACATCTAGCCAAAATGGTTTTGCAAAACTTAGCTGCATTTTACTGGGAGAGTCAGTTGGTTTTTTTGTAACTTTATGGAGGCCTTGCTGGAATATATTCAAACAAATGCAAGAAATGCTGTTTGATCTCTTCAGACGGTTAAATTGTGATTCCTGTTAGCACTGCTTTGGCTTGGTGCACTCTGTTTCCTAGTCAACTGAGGATGAAGTTGGAGGAGCTGGCAAGGCTATGATATTTACATAATGCCTTTTTTTCCTGTGAACCCTGAATGTGGATGGAAACAGCCTCTAATCTTCTTAGTGATCTGAGCGAAGATTGAATGCTTTGGGTCAAGCTGGGGTTTTGGATAGGCTCAGTTAGAAAAAAAATATCCAGAAATCCCAGCTCTTTACAATGATTGCAAACGGAAATATTTACAGTCTGAGCTAGTTAATGTATCAATAGTTGATAATATTTTTATTATTTCACCAGTTTGCAAAGACAACATAATCTGTTTTGAGCCATACTTTTTGAGACTTCTTGGAAGCAGAACAAACAGGCCTTGTGTTAAGCTCTGGGCACTGTTCGAGTTCATTCCCCTTAGGGTGGTTCTAAGTTGTATCATGAGGGATGAAAAGGCAAGTGTCAGAATAAGCATACAACCTCAAAATGACTGGAAAAGACTGCATATATGATCTTAATCCTTCTTACACTACTACCACTATGATGTAGTTAGAGGAGGAGTTTATTAGGTAGTTGTCCTTTCATATTCTCAGTTATTAAAAGACACTGACTGGGATTTTTGTTGTGTTACAGTAACATAGCTTTTCAAACACTACTACCATAAACCTAAAGATTTTTTAAGTGAATAAATATCCTGAACTCAGGCTAGAAGTGTCATTTCCTATTTGATTTGCCTTGCCTGCCTAGATTTTGTGATTCTTTTTCATGCAGAAATTACAGCTTGTCAGGCATTCTGAACCAATGTGCAAGTACAATATATTACAGTGAAAGGGGAAAAAATCAGCCTGTCCTATTTACATTTTCAATTTTCTTCAGGCTTACCTTCCCTAATCCAAAAAACTCATGTTGAGTCGTTTGCCTTAATATTACCACAAGGAGTTTTATTATGTAATGCATCTTCACATAATGTAAGATAACTCAGAGACTGATTTCTCAGAACATTAAAGTTAGTAGAAGCTGCTGGCCCTCTTTTAATATCTGTAGCCTAATGTTTGCAAAGCAAATGGTCAGGTTTTATGTGTTTGCTTTGGTAACTTTGGTTCAGCAGCAGGCTTTTTTTTTTTTGCTTTACTTTGTGTTCAGTAATAGAATCAGTATTACAACCATTCCCTGCTTGAACTTGTCACCACTGCATTTCATTAACTTTCTCAATATTTGATGCAAATTGTTTCTAATTAACATGCCTCTGAATAAAGAAAAAAAGGATTCTTAAAAACCTATGTGCAGTCTGTATAATAATAAAATTTTATTCTCAGCTATGAAGACTTATACAATTTTATGACCTTTTTCAAAATTGCTGTTGCTATTATTTTTATTTTTGTAACTAGTGTATTTTAAACTTAAACCCTTTTATCTGTACTATAATTAATAACTAGAAAATGAAAACATAATAAGGCAAGTAAGGACATGATTCATTATTGAGAAAAGAGTACTACCATATTCAGAACTGGTCTAATGTTCTAATATTTTCATTAAGGGAAATGTTTAGTAGGTTACATCTTTGTGGTATGTGTTATCACTATTGCAGACGTTAGGCATGCATCTGTTTTGGTTTTTCTCCCTTTATCTGCAAAGGAGATGATCCAATTTGTTAAAAAGGAAAGAACAAAAAAAGAAAAGGGAAAAAAAAAAGAAAGAAAAGAGGAAAAAAAGCAGGGGGATGGAGAGAAAAAGGGAGACGTATGTCAACTATGTCCTTGTGATTATCCAGAAATAAATTTGAAGAGTGTAAGAAAATTTGGCCATCCACTGTAAAACAGCATAAAATTTGAAGTGTAGGATCAAGGGCAATTTCATGAACATGGCTGCCTTGCATTTCCTGCGCAGAAGGAAAATATATAAGAAGCAATAAAAATATACACACACATAGGTATAAACTTTCTGTATGTATATTCTTTTTTATAACTAAAAGGAGATAGATACATAGGGGTACATAATCAGAACAGGATATTGCAGGAGTCCAAATTGTGCTTGTAAAGGTTTATCAAAGGAGTTGACCAAATCTGACCACTGAGCTCTGTATTGTTATTCTAACGGGAACAAATAAAAGATAGCAAGGGGCCTATGGCCTCAGAGAACAACTTGTCAATGAGATTGAGGCAGTCTAAATCTGACTGTACCCAAACACAATTGTTCAGCCCTTCCTCCCTTTTCCCACCCTGGCAGCACGTTCTCCTTGCTCCTTTTTGCTTTCATTTCTGTGAGTGTGTCCATGCCATGAAGAGTAATTGTCTCCTGCTCCACTTCCTTCACATTGTTGATTTTTGTCTGGGTGAGTAATCCTCTCTGAGTTAGGGCATGAACTCCCGTGCCAGCATAAGGCTATCTGTGGATTTGTACAGCTGGAGGCTGCAGGACCACACCTTTTAGAAGCAGTATGGATTTAAATCAAATGGAAAGCAATATGGAAAAGGAGCCTGAGCTTTACATGCATCATGCCCCTTGTAACCACAATGTTCACTGTAATAACAGGGGAGATTTAGACAAGTATGCCACTAGGCTAATTAAGGGCTCTTCTGCTAAAGAGGCTTTTGTCTCAAGCTTTAGTTCTGGAGATCTGAATGTAGCTATATATATATGAAAAATAGTTACTATACGACCACAGAAACAAGACCAATTGTAAGGCCTTGATTAAGACTTTGTTTTGTTTTTACATATACACCACTATGATACATGATATGGATACTCAAGTTTCGGCTTTGGGATTTTTTTAGTTTAAAAGTCTTTAGGAAACAAATTATAGATGTTGTTTTATTCCATCTGTTTTCAGCCGTTTCTTCTATGAACATGCTATGTTCACTCAGGTTCTCAGTTTGAAATGTAAAGGCTGGTTTCTGTGAAATTTCTCTTGCTGGAAAGGGGAGCTGCATGTTTTACTCTAAAAACAATGCTGGACTGAGTGTTCATCAGTAACTGTGGATAATTATTTGTGATTTGAATAGGCCTGCAGAGTTTCACAAGTGTAGCATATATGGAAACACCTTTCATCGGGTTCCTTCATTAGCTATGCCTGTGTTTGGAAATGTTCATGAATATCTGAGGTGAAGCAATAAGCCTGTACTTCCATAGCTCTTGCTGATTTTTAAAATCTTTGTGCTGCTTGAAATAAATCTGATCAGAGTTTCAGCTTAATGATTACACTCTACTTTTCTCCTTGCTTCACCTTCCATCCTTTCATAAACTGTTAGGGATACAATTCTCTTCCATGTTTGTAGGAATACTTAACACTTACTTAGTGTTAAAGCTAGTTTGAATTAAGTATGTTTTCCCAAAATTTACTTCTGCAAGATGGCTTGTTTTCACAGTTATGACAATTATGTTGAATTATATTGTCCCCCTCTTTTTTTTTTTTTTTTTAATGGAAAGGCAGTGTCTTGGTTTTCCAGAACATCATCTACCAGTCCCCTTATCATTCCTATGGTACTCTTCTCATAAAACAAATAGGAACAGAAAACAGTTTAGAAAATACACCCCAATTCCTGACTAAACTTAAATATTTGTCTCATGGATGCTTGTGCTGTTGATATTCAGTTGCATTCACTTTCATGTTATCTTATGCTCTGTAGCATTAACGAAAGCAATGGGGCATTGTTTTGATCCTGTTATTTCTTTTTCTCCCTAGCTGTGTGCTGCCCACCTGCCAACCCGATCCGAGGCACCCAACCACTATCAAGCAGTGTGTCGGGCTCTGTTTGCTGAAACAATGGAGCTCTACACTTTCCTGGCCAAAATTAAAAGTGCAAAAGAGGTAAGCAGTCTGAGAAGGTTTTCTGCTTTTGAGCTCATCACCATGTGAATTTGGCTTACAAAATCTCTTCTGTACCCAGCCAGTAGGGAATGTCAGATGCTTGAGGAGATGATCTGTAGTTTTCAGGGAGTACACTCCTTCAGCTGATGGTTTTTTTAAATTTTGGCCTGTAACCATTTACATCCCTCAGAATTTGTTATTAATTGTGACCAGTCTATTTAGGAGTAAAACAGGGTATTTTCTTGGAGGGTAACACATTGCATACATGTACCCATTCCTGCATGCATGTATGTAATATATTTGAGTCTAAAATCTTCTCTGGTGTTTCAGGGATGTTATGAAGTGTCAGAGCTTTGCCAGTTCTTCCTCAGCTCCTTCCCATGAGGGAATTCTCTTTGCTGAGAATTATCTGAGATTGTTCTTGCTTGTGTTTTGTCCCCAGTCAGCAACTTCTCTTACCTTTTGCTGTATGAGTGGTTTGTTGTCTGTCACATTGGTTTCACAGCACAGCCAACTTTAAAAATAGAAAAATTTTCCCCTTCAGGTCACAGTGCTTATGTTCACTGCCTGTTTGGCTGTTATTGCTGGCAGAAAGGGCATCCTGTGAACCATTGCAGTTAACGGGTCTGGCTGAAGAGTCATTTTAAGGTTGATATTTACTGCAGACAGTTTCAGTGATGTGGTCTGCAGAGTGGCCCTGTGAATAGTTGTATTAAAACAGTCTGGGTGCTGGTAACATTGGAAAACTGGTGGGTGAGGGGAAGGGCAGGAAGGGAAACTCAAATCTCAAAGCTGGTTTCTTCACCAAAGAGAACTTGTCAAGTAGCAATGCTTTCATAATTTTTTTTCTTAATAAATCCCTGAAGGATTTTCTTTTTTTTTTGGTAAGGCAAGATCTACAGTACCTTTGAAAAGCAGGATAAGATTTTATGGACTGACCTAAAAATTTTGCTGCTGAAAGAGGCAGAGCTGTTCCACCCACGCACACATACTCCCACTGTTTCCCTTCTTCTGGTTCTAGGGAACAAATGCAATAAATATCAAGCAAAACAAAAAGTAAAGGAGTTACTCCTTGTCAGGTTAATGAGCTGAATCAGCTCATTAAAGGGTCAGATGAACCTCAGATGAGTACAAGAGAGCTTTTATCACGCTGATGGTGGAAGATGCAAACTGATCAGAGACATAAGGGGCTGCTGCTCTTTCCTTCCTGAGTGAGATGCATCATCCAAGAGGGAGAATCCTTCTGAGATGTTTTTCTGCTGCACAGGGTCACATTTCATCTCCACTTCTCCAGTCCTTTTCCAACTGAAAGCATTTTTTAAACTGAAGCAGTGTCATACAAGGATAATTTTGGCAATGTCAGCATGGCTAAAGAGGCACTTGTTTTCTGAAGTATGTGTATTATGGGACATCTGCATGCAATGTCCCTGGTACAGAGAGCAGCTGGGATACATGATCTCCATGCTAAAGCTGTCTCCCAAACCTTGACATCATTAATTTCACATCTTGGCTTTTAACTACTAAATATATTAACTGAGAGACCTGTGCTGGAAACACCTCACTCAACAGCTGTTGCAAAGTCCATGTTGAGGCTCAAAGATAACACCCTTCAGAGTTCTTCTTTCTGCTCAGAGAGGAATTATGTTTCCAGTAGTTCTCAAACACCTTGGCCACAGTGCCCAGTAATAGGGCATCTTTGTTTTCAATGTCAAAATAAAATATTGTGGACTAGAACCATTTAAAATCATGTCCTAACAACAATATTCTAAAAATTATTTTTTAAAGTGGAAAGGCATTTTGAATTTGCAAATTACTTAATCACCTTATCATTGGACATAAAAACCCAACAACATCTGATCACATCATAGAGAATACTATGAGTTAATCCCAAATGAAAGAAACCATTTGCCTCTCACAGGCTATTAGGCATCGATTCAAAGCACATTTAGGTCAAAGGAAGTAATCCTTGTGGATGGAATTTTGGCCCTACTGAATCAGTAAGACTTTTATTGCTGCACCTAACCAGGGCCAGAATTTTGACCTTTTGATTCCATTTTACTCTGGATCAGTCCCTCAGTAGGCATGTAAGAAATCACCAAGAAAATTATCTTGGAAGCAGATTTTGGAATCTGAATATTTTGGGTTTATGATGTACTTGGTCCTTGGTCATAGCTTTTTTCTAACTATAGATTTGGAAGGTATTTAATTTTGAAAATAGTACAGTGTATAAAATAAAAAATAAGTATGAAGAAAATATGAGGTGGAGTGCTGTAAATGTTGTTGCACCATTTTAAAATGACCTTTATAGTTTATACTTGAGGCAAGCAGGGATCATATGATCATGTTAGGTTTGTGCCAGTAAAAGCTGTGCTATTGTTTACATGCTCTTCTGTCTTGCAAATACACAGCAGAATGTTAAGTCATGAGGAGTACAGTTAAATACTCTTCTAGTGAATTCCTTTTTTCTTTTCCTTTTGTTGTTGTCATACAAGTAGTGGGTATAAAGGAGATAAACACTGAATACTTCAGTAAGGAAATACTGTTGTCATGGATCTGTGGTGATTTCATTGGCAGAAAACTGGGGGAAAAGAACCAAGTTACATACATCAGTTCCAATTTTTAAAAAAAATTATAGCGTGTAATATTGTGGTTTTGACACTAAAGTTGCCAGGAATTTGAAATTGTTAGTTTGTTTCAAAAAATAACAGCCTAATTTGGAGATCTTCCTTTAGATTCCCTCAGACCTAGATGCAGTTGTAGATGTGAGGTCAAAATGAAATTAAGAACACCAAAAAGGGGAAAGAATCCTCTGGAATTATTTAAAGTAACTTTCTCATGGATAAAAATTACTTTGAAATTACTTGGATTCCTTCTAGGGCCACTGAGTGGCATCCAAGTATCTGTTCTCCAGGTATATGAGGTTCTTATTTTTTGGTCTTAAGTAAATGCTTAAATAGGCAGCTTCACTGTAGTAGAAGAGGGAGAATTTTTATCTGTAAAAATTCACTTGATTGGAGTGAACTAAATCTGACCTATATTATGCCGCAGCCTAGAACAGGTTTAGATGGGAAATAAACTGTGAAAGAGTCAGGGAAAAAATATTGCCATAATGCTGTTTTCAATTTGGCCCTATAAAAACTTAGCAGGACTTTGAAAGTCCAGGATTTCAAGAGGGATAGATTGGTAGGTAGGAGGGGTAGGTTTATAGGTTGTAATGTGTATTAATACTAGTATATTTACTGAGGAGTCATGTGTTCCCCAGTCATCATCTGTCATATAACAAATAGAGCGTAGATTCACAAAGGGTTGTGTTAATCAGAAATGATGAAGCAATGAGTGAGTTGTTCAGATCATCTCAGTGGATGTCATATAGAATGTTTAAGGCACTTTGTCACATAATTGATGCCATATGATTATTTCCAGTCTGATCGCCTGTGTATGAAAGGTCAGCAGCAAAGCTGACTTGCAGACAGGGAGATGGTACTTTGATTCTTGAAAAATGTGAAATGTTTCGTGTCGTGGATGCACTGGATGGGCAGGGTTGAGAAAGATGTGATAGCACTGTTGCAGTAGTTTAAAAAAGTAAACAACTAAAAGCTTTCTTTTTGCAAGGTGAAGTTGTTTTAACAAGTTTACTGGGGTGTTTTTGAGCTTGCTGGCAGCACCTGCATGCTGCTCAGGGTCTGTGAATGTGTGCCCTTTCTGCAGACTCACCCTGGGTACCATCTCATGCTGTCCAGGAGTGGTCTTCTGATGGGCCAAGACCTCCTAATTCTTGTGACCTGCTGTTTAAGCTTTTACAGCTGATTATAAAGATAGAGTACAGCTTGTTTTTCATGTCAAGAAGTGAGCTTTCAAAATTGCAGTATGAAAATCCCACAGAAAGGGATTCTCTCTCTCTCTCTCTTTTTTTTTTTTTCTTTTAATTGGGGGAAAATTGTCCACAAGGTGAAGGAAATGCACACATGTATGGCAGGGGGTAAGGTAGTTTGAATATCTGCTAAAAATTGACCCATGTAAAAGAAAAGATTCATCTTTTTCAGGATTGTCCAAAAGTCATTGACATAACCTTTGGTGGCACCTGGCCATAGACAGAACCGTAGGCACAAATAAGTGATGTCCATGAGACAAAGCAAATGTTCCTGCTGTGAAGTATCTGAAAAGGTCACACACATTGCTCAGAAATGGCATTGAGTGTGACTGAGAGAAAGGGAGAGGCTGTACAAGCAAAGGAATGCAAAATTGGTGCTCTGGATCAGACAGGGGATTCACCAGGGCTGTATCCACATTGTGAAGCTGCTGTTTTGAAGGGGTATCTGCCCTAGTCCTCCTCTGGCTCCCTCTTACTGCCTGGTCTTGCCTTCTCCTGGAGTTAATGTTCCACGTGCACTTCATGGCTGAGTGAGCCAGCAAACTGCCCTTGCTGCAAAGCCTTATGATGTCCCAGGCTGCATTAGGAGGAATGAATGTTGGCAGCAGGTTGAGGGAGGTGATCTTTGCCTCTGCTCAGCACTGGTGAGGCCACAGCTGGAGTGCTGGGTGCAGCTCTGGGCTCCCCAGTACAGGAGAGACCTTGACACAATGGAGAGAACCCAGGGAAGGGCCAGGAAGATGATGAAGAACTGAAACAGCTCTCCTGTGGGGAAAGGCAGAGAGACCAGGGCTGTTCAATCCGGAAATGAGAAGGCTCAGGGGGATCTCATCAATGTCTCTAAATACCTGAGGGGAGAGTGTGAAGATGACAGCATCAGGCTCTTTTCAGTGGTGCCCAATGACAGGACCAGAGGCAGTGGACACAAAGTAAAACTCAGGAGGTTCCTCTGAACAGCCAGAAGTACTGTTTTTACTGTGAGGGTAACTGAGCACTGACAAAGGTTTTCTGGGGAAGCTGTGGATTCTCTGTCCTTGGAGATATTCAGGAGCTGCCTGGACATGATGCTGGACAGTTGGCTCTGGATGGCCCTGCTTTAGCAAGGGGGTTGGACCAGGTGACTTCCAGAGATCTCTTCCACTCTCAAAAACTTTGTGACTCTGTGGGTGCTCCCAATAAAGGTGATACTGGCATGTGGGATGTAGACCTGTGGGTGGTAAACTCCTCAACTGGCACAGGTGATGCTAAAAAACACCATGTGATGCTGGCCAGCATAGGAGATGAGTGTCCAGTAGGCAGACCTGTTGCAGTTGGTTTGATTTAATATCTCAAAAAGTTTTAGAGATTGATGTACACCCTAGAGCATCAAAATTAATATTCCTTCCAAAACTAATTGAGACTTTGTATATTTTTATAATTGCCTACATCTCTAATTGCAGTGAAAATCCATGCTCATCAAAACTTCATAATTTCATTATCCACAGCGTGCCTTGTAATTAGGCTTTTGGTAGAAAATAGAGAAAGCTCCCAATCTGTCATCTTTGTACTGTTCTTTTAAAACACTTTGCCTTGCATTTCTGTCCTTTCTGGTGTAAAAACATAATTCTTTCAGTCTGCCTGGATATATTTCAATCCAATCTGTATGAAATCCAAACATAAAAATTCTAATTAAGTACATGCATGAAATGAAATTGTTCCTTTCTTTTATTCCTAGCTTCATGCCATACAAAGATTCAGTTGCAAAAGAGCTAGTGAAAAAGGTCAGGTGGCTATACTGCTGTATTATTTGTACAAAATATGATAATGAGATAGTTAATAGGTACCTAAACAATGTTAATGGCTAACTTATTTTGGAAATAGAGTCATTAGCCAAGTTATGCTCAAAAGTCTTGTGACTGTAAAAGTTGTCAAATACTCTGTTGCTTGGATTTTCAGATAGCACAGCTGTAGAAATAAATTAATTCACAAACTTTTCAGTTCATAACTTCCCTTTTGCCTACACTTCCACGTCTCAAGGACTTCACTTTTGCAGCTGTGTTTTCTTCAGGCTTGTGGCTCCATTGTGATTTGCTTGATCCTTCAATTTAGGACCTTTAGTAAAGGAGAATACTGCTGGTTTATGTTGGGCAGGGGAGGGTTTGGTTTTATTTCCTTGAGTAATGCAGCCATTGTCACTCAATCAGTGTTACATGCCCTCAGTTTGGGTTTTTGCCTCTCCTTACACAGTTATGTTGAGCAGCATGGTGACTGTTGCCCCCTCCAGAGCTGAGCACATTAGCCCATACCTCTGTACATGAAGAACTTTGTCTGCTGTCAGCTCGAGGTTTTCAGGGACTGATTTAACTGATCCTATTCCCAGTTTGAATTAAATGGGGTTTGGGTCTTTTCAAAGACCTAGAGTAATGCTACTGCCTAAGCCTTTGAAGATGAAAACCATGTTGAATAGCTGAAGGTATATAAAAGGAGTTTTTCCCATATGTGCATGTTATGTATTTTTAAATTGAGTCTAGATGTGCAAGAATGTTTTGCTAGTTTCACAGATAGCAGTGTAAAAATCAATTTAATCAGTGAACAAGTGACTCCTAATTTAGAGTATGAACTGGGAACTGCAGTAGACTGTGCTCTGCAATTGGTGAAAGTGAAAGTCAAAGTCCAGGTCTGGATTCCCTAGAATACCACATTCATTAAAGCATCATGTTTTTAGAAAGCATTTTATGGAAGGGACTCTTTGACACTGTGCTGACAAGAGTCTTACATAAATTCCCATCTGTCACTGAGCACAGAAGAGCACATCTCAAATGTGGGCCACACAGCAGCAGCAAATCAACTGCCTGCTTTTAATAGTACAGCAAGAGGTTTGAAGACAGTTGGTATTTTTATTACCAGCTTTTGTCACAAAATGCAGTCTTCTTAAAAAATGGCCAAATGCTGTAAAGGTTTTTAAAAAAAGCTCTTGAAACAGTAATTTCCTACACATCCCCAACCCTTATGGCCTGAACGAATGCCGAGGCTGTAACAGGTGAATTGGGTCTGAGGTTCTGGGATCATTTAGAAAGACCCTTTTAAGATGTTTCTGCTTTCTGGAATGGAAATCCATTTAGGCCATGTATTTATTCTACTGTAATAGCTTTTCTTAAGCCATTGTCCCAAGGATAAGTGCAGGTCACTACAGCAGCAGCAGCAGCAGCAGCAGCTGAGGTTACTTGCAGGTTTTGGAACACAGCTGAATTCTGACAAAGGATCTATTATGTTTTAAATGCATTGGTTTCTATAATTTATGGTTGAAACTGAGGCAGAAACCCACTGATGTTGGCTGAGGGTGCTGGAGGGAAATCCTAATGTTCCATTTAGCCTACAAGTTGAAATATAATCATTTATCACTGTGAATTTATTCCTTCCCAAGCAGCACCTGACAGGTGTAGAGGAGTTAAGGAAGCCTTCCTAAACACTTCCTGCAAGCATAGAGCACTTGCTGGTTTCTTCCAAAGCTTTGTTAGTTCTATAATGATGGAAATTGCTTTATCTTTTTCTCTTCTCCAGTAATTGCATGGTGAGCTGCATTTAAGTGTCAGAGCCAGGTGCCAGGGAAGGGAATGAACTATCCCTACAAAGTGGGTGTCTGGGGTACCAGGGCTGCAGCCAAGCACTCAGCACAGGGATGGGGAGTAAAAGAAGCCCAGCTTTGGCAGTAGCCTGTGCTTGTACCAGCTCATTTGGATCATAAGACTGCAATTGGAGACACTTCATCTCTTGGCTGGCATGTTTTGTTCCTGCAGCTCTCTGGTGCGTGGTAGCCAGCATCACTTACACCTGTGTTTTCCTGGGTAAGAGCTGCCCCTCTAGCTATGTTCCACAGAAACTAATTAGATGGTTGCCTTATTTGGAAGATCTTTCAGCTGCTCACGGTGGGTTTTATTCCTGTTCTTATTTTCTGCTCTTAAGAAAAACAGGTTGTAATCTCTTCTAGCTTCACGAAATATTAATGTCAGTCAAAAGCATAAACCAGCCCCGTAAACTGTATGGTAGGGAACACAGTTGCTGAGATGGGTGATTGTCACCAGCCTTGTTGAATAGCTGAAGTACAGGTTAAGCAGCTGGAACATGTTAATTTTTAAAAAAATGAAAGTATACCTTCCAGTATGGGAAGGAGGAGCAGATCTGACAGTTGTGAGCCCATTTACTGAAGTTATCTTTTTGATTACAAAGAGATAAAGGAAAAAGTATCAGATGTATTTTGCAGTTTACCACTAGATGTAAGCAGTTTGCAAGACAGAAAGTAATTTACAGTTCATAGGTACTATATTTGAAATTATTCCTCCAACTGTATGATACAGAAAAGGAGAAACCCTGGATAGCAGAATACACATTTTACCCGTTGTTTCCATGTTTCTGTTTTTCCCTTGGAAATGGCGACTGCCTGTAAGTGTCAGACTGACCACAGTGCCAGGACCAACAGAAGTTTCCATAAAGACATTCTTCCCCAGTTGGGTATCCTGTTGTGATGCTGCAAGTCATGCCAAAATGTTCCCACATTGTCCCGTGATGTATCTGCTTTTGTTAGTGTGGGTGATTTATGCTTTTTTGGAGTCTTCTTGTACATGATGTATTTTATTTTGATAGGGCAATGGTAGTCTTTCTTCTTTGATACTGAAGCTATTGTGTTACTTACATAAATAAGACAATAAAGAACCCATCTGGTCTTTTTCCAAAACCTCTGTGGTAGCTGACTCACATGTCCTGTCTCTGCAGCCAGGTTTGGTAGATGCTTGCACTGAATGTGTGACTTAAGCACTCTTCCAGTGCTTCCATTTCTTACACTGAAATGTTGGCAGTTTAGGAGCTACCTCTACAAAAAAAGAGTTTTTTAAAGTATGCTTATTTTTAGTTTTTCTGGAAAGCTCAGAAGCTGAATTGAGACTGATTGTTCAGTTCCTTTAAAAGAAGAGCTTAAGTACTTAAAACACAGAAATACTTTTGGTAGATAGGTCTGTCAGATCTCTGACCTGTTGCTTTAGTCTCATAAAAAAAAAATTGTTAGCAAAGGACTTAAATATCCATTTCAGATACATTAGTGAATACTTAGAAAATAGATAAAATTAAACATTGTTAAAGATTTAGTAGAAAATTAAGTAGATTACTGAGAAATGGCTTGTACTGCTGATTCCAAAACATTGCAGTACAGAAGTACGCAAAAAAAAGCCTTTTGAATATACAGGTGTTGATGTGTATAAGAAAATTTGTGTAAAGCCACAGACTTCTGTGTTCAAGCTTGCCTGTTCTTTGGTCTGCTGTAACTTTTAACTGTTTCATATTCTTGTTGATATGAAAACTTTTTTGTCCCTTTGCACACCATCTTTTCCATATTTGCATTATCTCATCATGTTAATAAGTGGCAGTTTTCATCTTTGAAAGATCTGTTTCTCTTCTTCACATGATTTTATTATGGATATTTCAGAATCTATACCCATGTTATACAGACTAATTCATTATAATATATATATATATATGCAATTCTGTCACTATTCAGTGTTTGTTATAGTTGACTTCTCCTTCTACAAAAATGAGCTGCCTTGAATTCAACAAGCATTAGTTTTGGTAGGAGTGGATTCTTATCAAGCTGGTAATATTTTCTATGTTGTAGCTTAGCAGACATGATAGGTGGTTAAGGTTTTTCCTGTGCATATAAAATTTAGGGATATAAACATTTTAATGTGTAGTTTTTCCTCCAGCATGTTATTATCTGAAGTACTTTCATACTCAAAACTTAACATTTGTTCCCAGCATTTAAGGTTAACTTTCCAAGGAAGAGAAATATATTCAAATAGTGTTTCAAGTTACTTTTACAGCATTGCTATTCAAGTCATAAAGCATTCAGTAGAATACTTGATCAACATGATACAAGAGATTAAAAATTAAGCTTCAATTTTACTTGAGAGTAAAATTTACTGACTCATTTCCTTTTCATTGGCAGAACCTGAAGAAGATTCAGGAAATGGACAAAGAGGCAAGTGATGAATCCAGCACGGATCTTGATGAACTGAAAAATGCTGACTGGGTAAGATAACAATGAAATAGTGATTCAGCATCACTACTGGTAGTTTATTTTCCTTTATAAAGCTTAACTAAGGCATTATTACCTCTGCCCTCATGAGACCCCACCTGAAATAGTTTCCATCTCTGTAGCTCCCAACATAAGAAGGATGTGGACCTGTTGGAGTGAGTCCAGAAGAGGCCAAAAAGATGCTCAGAGGGCTGAAGCACCTCTCCAAGGAAACAGGCTGATAGAGCTGGGATTGTTCAGCCCAGAGAAGAGAAGGCTTCAGGGAGACCTTAGAGCACCTTCCAGTACCTAAAGGAAGCCTCCAGGAGAGCTGGAGAGAGACTTTTTATAAGGACATTTAGTGACAGGACGAGATGGAATGGCTTTAAACGGAAAGAGATTTATATTTGATACTAGGAAAAATCCTTTACAATGGGGGTGGTGAGGCACAGGAACAGGTTTCAGCAACCTAGTGAAAGGTGTCCCTGCCCAGTGCAGGGGGGGTGGAACTAGATGAGCTTTAAGGTATTTTCTACCCAAACCATTCTGTGATACTGTGTTCAAATCAGTCTGGGTTTTTTTTAGTATATGTATTAATAGTAACCCGCTACAAGTTAGAGTTAAATGGAGTCTCAACTTTCCTTTGCAGACAGATGAAACAGTACAAGTATCCAAGCAATATATTTTTCCTTAGGCTGTTTTCATGGAGAAGCTTTTGCACTTTACAGACTGGACATTTAGACAGGTACCATGCTGACTGCCCTTCAGAGGGGCAGTCAGGCAGTAGACAGAGTCACCAGCTGAATTTCTCCAGTGATGAAAGAAAAAGGCTGCAGGGAAACTCTTAAGCAGGAAGTAACTAAATTTATTTTCTAGGTACTGTTCTTGCCAATTCAGAGAGGACTATTATGAGGTTCTTAAAAAGTGCATGACTTTAATTTCCAGGCTTCAATCCACCACCTGTTCTTTCTTCTTTCCAGCCATTCTGCTTCACAGAAAATGAGAGAGGAGTGTTAGTGTGTGGTGCTCTTACAGGTAGAGCAAAAGAAGTTGAGTTTTTCTATTGCAGGATGTCAGGACTTGGGAGCCATTGCAAAATTTCTATTTGAAGAGCAACTTTTGAGGAAATTTTACAGGAGAGCCCTGAGTAACAAAGTGTCAGATTCAATCACTGTTTTAGTTCACATAGTATTAGCTATAAGTCTAAAAACTTTGATTATGTGCTTGCAGTATACTTGAAGTGGGAATTTAGATGCAAGGTATGAGAATTTCAGATCCTCTTTCTCTACTTCAGGTGAGACCCAGCAGTCCTGCTGAGTTGCAACAAAGTTTTGTTACATTCATGAGTGTTAAAAATCAGCTTATATAAAATAAAATGGGATTTGGTTGGTGTGTTAAAAATAAAATAGTACAGCTGTAAATATTTGAGGGCATCCTGGAAGGAAACTTTGGTTTAATGTGTGGTGGTATTCAAGGTTAAGGTATGAAGTAAAACTTCTGTCTCTTTTGTCTTCAGGCCCGTTTTTGGGTGCAAGTGATGAGAGATTTACGGAATGGTGTTAAACTTAAGAAAGTTCAAGAGCGTCAGTACAACCCACTGCCCATAGAATATCAGCTCACACCCTATGAGATGCTGATGGATGATATTAGATCCAAACGCTATACCTTAAGGAAGGTCATGGTAAGTCAAGAGAATCACTGGAGTTTTTCAAACCTGAAATGTTATTTTCCTTTTTTTATCTTCTTTTTGTCTTTTTTTTTCCTTCTGACAATCTTGAAATTATTATTTCCTATAGATACTAGTGTTCATGGGGTTTATATGGCATCATAAATTTGAGCTGTGCATTGAGGGAGAGAACATGAAACCAACACATATAGTGTACTTTGTTTTCCATGTGGTAGGCATTTAAAATTCTCCAAGTCATTTGTTCATGAGCTTGAACAAATCGCTTGTGTTGGGTCTGTGGCAACTGTAAGAGTCATCTCAAAAGTTCTGTCATGTTTTCCATGAGAGACATCATTTTAGACTTTTCTTTACAGTACATTTATCTTGAGCTACAACATAGTTTTTGGAGTTCCAGAATATAAAGTGCTACCATGAATGATACTGTGATGGGAAAGGAGAACCTACAGTGGTTGAAAACTGCCTGTATCACAGTGTTTGAAAACTTGCATTACCATGATCTGTCATGAATTTTCAAGGAATAGTCTATGTAAAAAAAAAAAATCAAATCTTCTATTTGGAGAAGTTGAGCTCAGTTATTTTAAGCATATTCTCTTTTCACTTTCAAGTCAAGACAACATGCCACAGCAAGCTGGAGAATGTTCTTCTCCCCCTAGATCCTCATAAAGGTGCTTGTAAAATTGACTTGAGGCACTCTTTTTATCAGAACCCATTTCATATTTACTGGTGTCTCCCTGTTCTTTCTGTCCTTTTGGGTTATATCTTTTTCAACATTAAGATGTTCTTCCTGATCATCTAGCAACTGATCTAAAGGATGTCTTATCCCTAGTAGGACATTGTAAGTCTCTTTGTCAGAGGCATGTATTTGGTCAATATCAATATTTATACCTTACACTTACTTATCTTCACCTGTCATTAGTTACAATGGAAGCATTGTCCTAGAATATTCAGTATTCAGATGTATTTACTTTCACACAGTGACAGAGCTGTGATTCCACCAAAAAAAAAAAAATCAGAGGGGAAGGTGGGGAGTGAGGGAGACAGATGAGAGAGGCAGAAAGTGTGTAGTATAAATGTTTTTTATGTTTGAGCTGAAGATACTTTCCTAATCGAGATCTGGATTTAGACTATCCGATTGCATTTATTTTCTGCTGCAGTTGTTGCTTAAATGTTAAATCAATAGGGTAAAATACATACTTGGGTAATGATGTTATCTGTCTTTCCCCAAACAATTGAGAGAACTGTGCTAAGTGTTCCTACTACCCTCTGCAAAAAAGGACCAGTCCCCTCAGGACCTCAATTACTGTATGCAATCAGAACAGTAGTTTTGTTTGAATGGGAACCCCTGGGTCATCTAATTTTGCTTTTGTGAGACTAGCTTTTAATTCAACTGCTGCTAAGCAAGCTCCTGCCTCTTCAGAAGAGATTTCCTTCATTATGTGGTACATCTTGGGGGCACAGCTGCTGCTCTGCTTATCCAGACTCTGGCTCTGTACAAAATCCCTGGAAGCATCTATTTTTGGCCTGCTATCTTGTCTTCTAGATAGATTGTCCAAAGTGAACTCTGGGAGTAAATATGATTGCAATCAGTGCAGGTACAGTACCTGTAGGGCTGTCTGTGATGCAATTGCTGACTTAATCTGACATCTACTGATGACACTGTGTTAGAAAAATCACTTCTTTCTTACTGGAAGCCTTAAACTCAGTAACTTGGATTCTGCTGCAGGGTCTGCTTGAAGATTGTGCAAAGCATGTTCAACAGTAAGAGTGCAGCTTGACATGGAATGTGTGGAACCTGAAGGATTCACACAGAATTACAAGTTTAGTTAGATTGCAGAGATCCATCTTCTAACTGGCTATCACAGGTTGAAGCTGATTGTATGGATTCCCATCAGTGGACACCCTTGTAGATCTTGAGAAGAGGAGAAAAGGACAAGGATCCCAAATCTGAATTTTAAGGCAGTCTAGGAAAGATGGATTATGTTTCTTTTGTTTCTTTGTGTCATTCAAAATGGATGTTCAGCAAAATTTGTATTAAAAGTAATTTTTGCTTTAAATTTATGTGTGGTAGTTTTAGATTTGGTAGCTTGTGAGGACAGGTATCCTACTAAAGACACCAAGAGGTTAAGTAAATTTTCAAAGTAATAAGGTTTTTTTTAATAAATGAAATGGAACATAAAATCTTTACTGTTCTTTTTATTAATGTGTTTAAAAGAGTAGCTTGATCTGTTACTGACGGCTCAGTGCTCTGCATAGAAATTAAGGAAGGAACAGATGTTTCTGTTAGGCCATATTTTAGTGTTTCAGACTGTTGTGCTAACAGACAGCAGTAACTGGAGCTTCCTGTTCTCACCCATTGTTATAGTGCAAATATTCAAAATGTTTTGAAGATGTAAAATGTCAAATTCTGGGCTTTTGGTAAATAACTGATTTAATTTGTTTCAGTGACATTGGCATTTCTATTTCAGTACATCTGAAAAAAATTTCAGATTTGTCATCTTTCTATCCTGAGGCAAGAGTCTTCATTGCTACAATTTTTGTGGGAGCAAGATAGCTTTCATTCTGGAATTTTATAAACTTTAAGTAGCTACCCTAGAGAAATTTAATAGCTTTCCTCACCTATGGAGCACCCACTCCCACAAAAGCTAAAAGCTGTGGTCATTGTTAGAGTCAACACCTGGAAATGGAGAAATGTAGGAATTAAATTACTCTTGCAGGCTTAATTTTTCTTTATTATTTGTATGTGTTGAGCTACAGTTTTTAATTTCAGAGTGCTTCACAATTAGCTCTGCTTTCTGCCCATCTCCACCCCCTTCTAAGATAGGCACCATTCACTGTATTTCTTGAGCAGTGCTTATTGAACAGTAACTGATATCTCTTGTGTTACCTACTTAGTACCTGCCTGTCAGGTACTTTTATGCCCTATCCAAACTCAGCATTATGTTACATAACAGTTACAATCTTTGTAGGTAACAGCACTCTTGTCACCATATTTGAGCTCTTCACAAGTACCTGTCATGCCGTGGTATTGGCTTGGCCATGTTGCAGAAGGGGAATTTAGGCATACAATTTAAAGCCATTATTATCAAAAATATCCAGTAATTTGAATATCTAAGTGAGAATCCTCTGGCATGGATTTTTTTGGTTTTGGTTGGGGTTTTTTTTTGTTTGCTTTTTTTTGTTTGTTTGTTTGTTTTTTAAAATTTACTTCTTTGCAGTATTCATCATCTTCAAGTACTTAGGTTAATTGTAGTAACAGCTGTGCATGGACAGTATTTTCATCAGCATGGTTTCATATGCTTCAAGCAGGACATAGAGAATGTGAGCTTTGCTGTGCAAAGGACTTTCACCACTTTATCCAGCTGGACATTGTAGAGTCTGTTGTTCCCTTGCACACAAATCTGACTTGGTTGTAGTGAGTTGCTTTCAGCAGGGGAGCTGTGCTTTTCATTTTACACCTTCATCATATGGTTCTACAGAAGTGTAGGAGTCATCCTAGCTGGAGCAGGGAACTGTACAGTTCCTAATGGTGCTTTAGGGCTATTCAGAGGAGGGACTCTGGTTACCATGTGGTATCATAAACTTGTTTCTGCAATAGATGTGCAGGAACAGCAGTGTGAATACAGTGCCTCATGATGGGAAATATCAGAGCACTTCATTCTTGGACATTGCTGCTTGAGCTTGCTGTGGGGTGTCAAAATACCATGTAACAACTGTGTTAACTAAAACACTATACTGCCTGCATAATGCAAGATGGTAAATAGATATCTACTTATAATAAGCTGTTCTGGAAATGATGTAGTGTGTCCCCTCTGTCTGTTTCAGTGTCCATGCAATTTCCTTTTAAATGAAAATTTCTAGATAGTACAAAATAATTGTATATATAATGTTGGCCATTATTTAAAGATAGCACTCTCCTACTTATTGCTGGCACCTTTTATAGCTGAACAAATAAATGGCTAAGATAATTGAGTGTCAGTGATAGGTGATGCTATTTTTTGTGAAAGTTATCAGCAATGTGCTTCTTGTTTGGGATCACCATTTTTAAAGCTTTGAGCTTCAGCCAAAGGTAACTAAGTACCATTTGCCATTATTTTTTAAATTGCAAATCCATATTTATATATTAAAATGTGATGGTAGCGGGTTGTTGGTAGATGATGATATGCTAATTTTTCTGTGCATTAGCTGTTCAGATCTCAACATTTATGTTTGATTTTTGTAATAATTTGTTAAGCTTTCTTCATACTGCCTGTTTTAATGCATACTGCTGTACAAAAACTGTTTTACACACATGAAGACTTAGGGTAGTTTTACCGTGTTTTGACGTATTTATTCAAATACTGGTTTGTAGTTGGGGCCAGCCTGGTATGTGGAGAGGAAAAAAAGTATATATATAAACTTGTTCCTTGGTGGTTTTTTCCACTGCAGCCTGGGTATCATGGCTGCATCTGTGCAATGTCTCTGATTCAAGAGCCATGAATTTTAATTAGGTAAAAGTAAAGGATGCATTTGAAGTTGCTCAGTACAGAGAAGGTTAGTTTGACTAAATAAATAAAACTAGACTGAACAGAGAGGATAAAAGTTTCCCCGCACTATCTTTTATGTCAGGAGCTTGTTTGGGCACCAAGTATGAGAAGGTAGGTTCTGCCATTGATGCTCCTCTCTTGGCTTGTTGGCTGCAAAACATCCACTTGCTTGGCCACCAGCTCCCCATGTATCCTGTGCAAAAGCACTTAAGCAAATCCTACATTTCTCTGTTTCCAATCAGATGGTAATACTGATACTGATTACACCCTCGTGGCATTAAGTCAGGGGCTAGAGTGCCCTGAGGTGAAAGGCTCAGAGCCATGTATTATTTATTGACTATTGTCATGCAGTGGGTTGTTCCCAAGGCTCAAACAGCGATGATCAGTTTACAAAAGGGCTGTTCTGATGGTAATAATTCTCAGCTTCAGCTATCAACTTTGACATCAGATGAACAGTAGCTCGGGGAAGAGACACTTCTCATTTCATTAACAATCTTGCTGGCCCCAAAAACTGCTCAGTCTTTGAACAGAAGAAATCAATCACACCCCTTAAAATAGTATTCTCCTCATCAGGAAATGTCAAATCATGGTTTAGTATAAACCTTTTCCATTTTAATTTTTCTGCATTATTTTTAAGAAGATGATGCATGTTGCAGAGTTTAGCAGCTTGGTATTCTTTGCCAAGCAACATGAAATTCACTCTTAGGAAACTAAGGAGGGTGGAACAAATAGAGTTTGAACTGTGTTTGGGGTAGGATATCTCCAGAAAGAGTCCTCAGCAAAGCAATTAAATGCTCTCCAGGAGGGACTCCGCATCTGATTTCTTAGAGGGAAAGGGAGGAATCTTCCCGAGGAGGCTGTCACTCAGCCTCAGCCTGGACACAGGGCGTGCCTGGGGTGAGCAGAGCTTCTATGGGAGCTGCATGGCCTTGGTGAAGTTCAATTAGGGATCATATTCAGTGACCTTATGGACATTTAAACCCCTTTTTGTGATGGCAGCAGTTCCTTCTGGTTAGTAAAAGAGCATGTTATGGAGTACTTGGTCTAAGCAATACAGTATCATGGAAATTTCTGTCAAATTGGAGGGCTGATAGCCAGCTACTGTGTAGTAAGAGGAGGTAGCAGCAGTATATATATGGCATAGGATGATCTCTTGTCCCTGACAGCATGCTTGGGCACTGTGCTCTATGAAGACTGAACCTGACAGGTGGGGGTTTTTTTTTAGCAAATCCATACACAATTCCCAGCTTACAATTTATACATTCTTCATATGATATGAAAACTTCCATTGCCTTCTTCAAATCCTGTACATATAGTGAATTGATGACTCTCCCTGTGATGTCCTGTATATGGTCTTATATCTAAATGTCTGTATCTCTGGAGAAAACCAAATGAAAAAAGCAAACAACCCTCATCCAGCCCCTCTGCTACAGAAATATGTGATTTACAGCAAGGAAATGTGCTTCTCCCATAGACACAATTGCAGCCTTAATGTTTGATTTCATTACTTCAAAATCCTAAATATTGCTGCTTAAAGCTGCTGCAGTTGAAGTTATTTTGCAGCCATCAGCAAAGCTGAAAAGCTTCTAAGTACCTTTTTTGCTTGCCTGTGCTCTGCATATGGATTTTTGCTCCACTCAGGATTGGTGGGGTTTTATGTCTGGTGCAGGTGTCAGAACACTGCAGTTCTGTCAGGGTTGTTGTGAGTTTTCAGTTGATCTCATCTGCATGAATACAAATGTGAAACACAGCAATATATATTTCACTTTCTCCTTTCCAGGTCAACGGTGACATCCCACCTCGATTAAAAAAGAGTGCCCATGAAATAATCCTGGATTTCATCCGATCACGACCTCCATTAAATCCTGTATGTAATCCAGTGGGCTTCATTCCTAACAAAATACTGGCTTTTTAAAGCATGTTTGGTTCCAGCAAATATGTAGACATAATATTTTCTGCCAGGGCTTTCAAAAATATTGTCTTCTGTACATAGGACAGGATCCCTTAAAAGAACAGTGTGTAATATGTTGCATGTGCCAATTGACAGCTGTTATTGCCAGCAGCCCTTTATCTCTAGGAAACCATGATGCATAAAACCCTCTTTCGGTTTATGCTGAGGTTTGAAATTGAGTGTATGTAAAATCATATCGCATAATTCCACATTTTTTTCAAAAAAATGGAAAAAAGCTTTCAAGGATGCACTTTTTAATGTAAATATGATTATGTCTGTATCCCAAGGCCTCGGCGAGGAAACTGAAACCAACCCCGCCACGGCCCCGCAGCCTCCATGAAAGGATCCTGGAGGAGATCAAGGCGGAGAGGAAGTTACGTCCAGTCTCCCCTGATGAGATAAGGCGTAGCAGGCTGGGTAAGCACGTGCCCACTCTTTGCCACCCACAGACAACTTCCCACATAAGAAGCAATAATTTTAACCACATCTGTGCAGATATCACCAAAGATAAAATGACTCTTTCAGGAAAAGAAATAACCTACAGGCTTTTCTAGGGCTGTGCAGTCTTTGTGCTTATTTATATTTTAAAATATGAAATGGAACAGTTCAGCTTGATTCCATTCAAGTTTTTAGTGTATTAGATAAATGAAATGGTATTGTATTGCTTGTTGCACATGGCAGTTTATGTTAGATTTGCTGAGAATGGAACAGGTGTTGCAGTGCAGTATACCTTGACTATCTGCAAGTTAGTTCTTGTTAGTTCATTCTTTATATGTTGATTTTCAATTAATTTATTCTCTTTGTTTCCTGTTGTTAGCATCATCAAATTCTTTATTTTAATTTAAAATTGGCTTTTATTTTGTTAACTGAGTCTGTTGCATTTATTTTGAATCTAAATATTTGCTTCCTTTTTCAAGTTATGGAAAATGTGTTTGTAGGGCTTTTCATGGGAAAATAACTCAGACTTGCACTGCAAAGCATTTAATTTCTGCAGTGTATTTTCAGCAGACCACTATGAAATGATGCAAATATTGTGCAATGCAGCAGTCATCAGTTTGCATTAGTTCAGTGGTTCTGATGGCAGAAGCATGACAAATACAGGCCTACTTAGTGAGTTAGATTGCTTTAAGAATATTGTATTTATCTGTATCATAAAAACTGAAGTAGCTGAATTTTTAAAGAGCAAATATGGGATCTTATGGCTGAAAACCATCAAAAATCCACACGTGTACTCTCTGTCACTGCTTTTTGAAAGATGTTTGTACTTGCCACATGTGCCCAAAGGCACTGATCCGGATTCAAGTGGATTGTGACAACCCGCTGTTTCTGGAGAAAAACAATTTCATCAGTCTTGCTTTGTTGCATTTTGAAGTGCTTGATGGAGTTTGGGGAATGCTTGGGTGCATTTGTAAAAGAATGATGCTTTGGATATTGGTTTTTTTGGGCCTTTTAGTTTCTGGCTTGGATTCAGTTTATGTTTACAGTATCAATTAACATTTCTCACAGGCCTAGACTTTTTTCCTAATGTAGGAAGCTTGTAGAAATGTGGAATGACTTCTTACTTTTCTTTCAAAAATTCAGTGTTTTAAATGTTTTCCATCTGAGAACTACCATGTTGTCTCAGGGGCAGCAAACCTGATCTAATAAATCTTTACAATTTCTAACTGATATAAATGGCATCAAACCCAGTTAGTAAACAGTTTCTAAAAGTGATGCTAAATTTTGAACCACTACTCCTTAGGACTTCTGGACTGATTTCAAGGCATTGCCTCCAATGAGGAATACCTGTCTTCCAGTAATTCTTCCCTTTTTGTTAAAGCATTAAATTTTTGTGTTTTGGAACTGGGGTAATTCCTCCAGTGGATTGACTGGATTAAATGCCACATTAATGGAGGTGTAAAAGTGGATGCATGCAAACTTTTTTCCAAGTATATATTAGCTGCTGACATGAAGAACTAAAAAGACCAAAGGCCTTTGAGATAATTTTCCTTATGTTAACATATGAGGTTTCATTCTTTCTCACAATTGGAATGATTGTTACACCTAAAGTCCCTTTTAAAAAAGAATGTGCTTGTGCGGTTTGGGAGCAGAGTAATGTTAGTGCCATTCAGTATAGCACAAATAGATCTGCCATACAGTTTAAATGACCACTGAGTGTAATTTAGTGTAACAACATGTAAGGTAATGAGGTTTAAGGATTATAAATCTAAGTAGAAACACCATGTGGGACACTTGCACCATCTGTACAGAACTATTTGTTGCTATTAAAAAAGAGGAAAAAAATAGCACATTACGGCGATGTATTCAGGATCATAAAGTGTGTTTCACATGTCCCAGAGCTACTCCTTTTTGCTCAGATTATACAGCAAAGAGCACAAGTACCCTTGGCTGTTGGGATGAGTGGGGGCTGTGCTCTTGCAGCTCCCCCTCTGTGATGAGGCTGTACCTATGGCATGTGTTCCTCAGCAGCCACAGGCTTTGTCCCTCTCTGTAGCCAACACGTGGTACAGATAAGATCTCTACCCTGGCCAGTCTCAGTCTAAACTTCTTTGGAAATGGAGTTGGACTGTGCTCACAAAGGGAGAGGTTTGACTAGAGGAGTTGGAGTGAGCTTTCAAATGCCCTCATAAAATCACCAGTGTAAGCCATTGAGACAAACACAGCCTTGAGGTGCACATGTCCTTTTAATTAAAAGTGTGGACTTGTGACTCAAGCAAGTGGAGCTAATGGAGCTTGGAGAAAACTTTGTTTCATGTGCAGGTTTTATCAATGTCTCAGCATCAGGTGATAAACACCCTTCTGCTTTTAGAAGGATGTGCCTTTATGCTAAGTTTGGACAGAAACTTTGATACTGTTTCTGTAGCTATTATCTATGGATAATTTCTAGTTAATGAATACAGGAAAAATTCCCTGGCTCCCAAATTTAGCTCTGAGTCAGCCACCTCCTGCATGCACCACTTTAAATTGTTCTCATGAGCAAAACTTGTCCCAGTACAACCTTTTTATAAGCATCTTTTAGGGCAGTGGTATGTGTGTCTGACAGGCCCTTTCTACCAGCTTGCAGATTGATCACCTGTCAAGAAGACACATAAGCTTATTTAAATTTTGATGCATTTTTGCACATTCTTGTCACTTCAGGTCTTGGCCTGCTTGTCTGGATTAGTGCACTGAAATTTTGTTTTCAGTTGAAGAATATTTTTAAGGTCTGCTCCCTGAATACACTGTTTAATTGGAAATATGGATAGGTCTTTCCAGAAATTAAGAACATCTGAACACTTTGTTACCTAACAAGAAAATCATCAGAGGCCCAGGAAGAAGAGAATATTACAGGTGCATTTTAAAGGCTAAGTGCACCTAAGGTTTTTAAAAAGAACAGGAATCAGGACAAATCAGATTTTGTTTGGCCTTTTTTTTCTTCCTCTTCAAGGAGGATTGCTCTACTGTGCAAGCTTAGCTTGGGTGTCTCTCTTTATTAGTTTAATTATAATCATTGGAGATTATGCTTTAAAAAAATTAAAAATATCTTTATTTCAGGTCACTGAAACTTGTGTGAAATGTGGCTTTGTGCTTTCAATTTTTTTTCCAGCTCTTTCTCTCCCCTCTCCCTCTTTCTGTTTTTCCTGTTTCTCTGTCATGGTTATTTTATTTAATATACTAATTTTTTTAGATGTTTGTCTCTTGTTTTGATATTTGATTTATTGAATTCCAAAAATCTTAATTTACTAGTAATATAATTGCTCTGTTTGCAAGTCCTGTTTATGCTACTGTAGTTTTCAGAGTTTGATCTTTACTACAGTGAAGCAGTAGTATGTCTGACACATTTTGGATTTAAGCAAGAGAGTCCAAAATGTCTCAAGTGGAGTTAATCTTTTGTTTTCGTTATCCCTCTGCTTTTCTAAGAGCTGAATCATTTTCTTTTTTTGTTGTGTTTGTTTCTTTTTTTACAGCAATGCGGCCACTTAGCATGTCTTACAGTTTTGACTTGTCAGGTAAAATGTGCTGCACCACCTGACGTGGTTGTTGTGCTTATTGTGAAATTTGTTCCATCTGTTTGTTGAATTTCCATCTAAGAAAGAAATTTGAAGGGATTCTTCCAAGATATGGTCAGTGAAAATAAAAAAAAATAGATAAATTAGTTATTAATACTTACATTTCCATTGCCACCAAAGGATGCCTAGGAAACATCTACATTTCACCTGAAATACAGAGGATATTCCACAGAGTGCTGCAATTCTGCTTAAATAAATAAACAAAATAAGGTGGTCCAGAGCTATTCCAGACTCTTAAAATGATTGCAGACTACAACATCACCTTCAAGTCTGATTTATTTATTAATAAATCTGACTTCTTTGTCCTTCCACTCACCTTTTGACTAGACCATCTTTTGCAGTATTTCATTTCTCACCAGGATCCTGAAACTATCTTTGAACTCATCTACCTTTCTAGATTAAATGAGATATACCTATGTATATTGATCTAGAAAGAAACTGTCAGTTCTACAGTGTCTTTATGGTGACAGCTTTGTGAGCTATGAAATCAAAGACATTCACTAATAAAAAGGCTAAACCTTCCTTTTATTTGTTAGCAAAATAAGGTTTGCTGGTAATAGCTGGTACAGAGGATCCAGAAGGTGACCATTCATCAACTATCTAATATAAATTTTCAGGTTTCCTCTGGTGAGCTGTTAGTTAGGGCATGCAGCAGCTGTATGAACCTGTTGCCCTTTGGATACAACGATGTCAGATAGCCAAGTAGCCAGAAAATAATTCACTCCTTCCTCATTGTACACTAACTTTCTAGGATGATCAGGCCCAAAATTTCCATCATTTATGTTGGAAATATTCAACATCAGCCTCAAAGGTTTGTTGGCAGAGGAGATAGGATATCTTACCAAATTTCCCCTAGGTGACTCTCAAAAAAGTCTCCAAATAAATCCATGCTCTTTGTATCACCTCTCCCCCTTTTTCTGAATTACAGATAGAAACACCTCATCTAGGACTTCAGCAGAGTTCACATCCTCAGTTTTTCCATGCATCCTTCAGCCTCATCTGGTTATTTTCCCCACAGAAAGGCATCATCTGACTGAAATGCTGGCATATTGTGAACTAGAAAGACCATATAGAAGCTTTTTGATTACTATAATCTAAAAATTACAGCATTTATGTAATATGGGAACACAGTTCACAAGTGACATGTCTGTGAACATGGCTCCCTGTTCTGACTGAGCCAAGGAAACAGCTTGCCACTGTTGAGAGGGGAGGAGGCACTGTCACTGCTCCCTCTTCTCCCCAGG
The DNA here is from genome assembly GCA_013396995.1 of Dicaeum eximium. Taxonomy (NCBI): domain Eukaryota; kingdom Metazoa; phylum Chordata; class Aves; order Passeriformes; family Dicaeidae; genus Dicaeum; species Dicaeum eximium. Next base: position 225,505 of record VWZP01009912.1, on the reverse strand, counting down.
CTCCCCTCTAAGCATGTGATTCTCCCCTTTTTCTGTGTCAGTCCTGCTCATTTATTCACAAGAGGACCATGTTAAACTCCTGTAACCCAGGAACAAATACTTTGAATATTTTTTACCAGGTTGTTCTTCTGCTCTTTTAGTGATTGAAACCTGCCAGCTATCTGATCAGATGATCAGAGAGCTGGCTGAGGAGGGCAGCTGATGAGCATGGGTGGAAGGGAGGAAGGAACAGGCTCTGCTGTCAGAGGTGGTGACAAGCTGCAGCTCAAGCCTTTTTGTGAAACCTTATACTCATGGTGTATGGTACAGTACCACAGCTGTCTGCTGGGATTCAGATTACATATGTACATGGCATCATATTTTACTCCACTGAAAGCTGCAGGGTCCCCAAGGCCTCAGATAGCAGTCTAAACAGGCAAACTTATGTTTTCAAAAAGTATTGCTACTTTCAGGTGTGCCAAAAGTTCTAGCTTTAAGAAGATAAAACTGAATATGCCAGTGACTAGCTAATGGGAAATGTTCAGATCTGTCATTCTGCATGTGTCTGTCTGCTTCTTTTGCCTTTCATTTCCAAGAATTCTGAGACATCCTCATTTGTTTAAATCCAAACAATATTTTGTAATCCATTAATTCATAATCATAATATTTTTATTTTGAAGAAGTAGCTTTAAAAATCTGTACTGTACTTGGATTTGCTGTTTTTGACTGACCACCGAAGAACTCTTCCTGGTTTCTTTGTCCATCTCCCAAATGTGATTGGTTTTGTTTTTTCAAGTCATGTGGTTCTCAGCAAGTAGCATCATATGGTGTGACTGAGTGATCTGATAAAGTGTCCTTAGAAGTAAATTCGGGATGATTAAAACATTCCAGTTAGGTAGATGTGAGACACCAGATGAGCAGTATAAGTGAATTAGATGGCTTGGGATATTGATAGTAAGCAGATAAGCAGTAATTGTGAATGCTGTTGCTTTGCGTGCTTTACTTTTTTCATTATTTTAGAGCCAGAGAGGCTGTACTGTGCTTTCATCACTGTTTGCACACACTTGCTTTTTCACTGCTTTCATTGCACTCTGCTTGATGGAATTGCTGTCACAAAAACCCCACAAACCAGCTGAAAAGGAGAAGTGTTTCCTGCTAAGTGCTAAAGGATGGGTGCAGGTTTATATTATTCATGCTGCCTGCTATGGGGAGGATGCAGAATCCTGAGAAGACTTTTGCTGGCACCAAGCCAGTGTAGTTGGTGTGTCACAGTGCCCAGCTCTGTATCTGCCTGCTGTTCTCCTGAAGAGGAGAGAAGGGGCTCCTGGGGTTTCCTTTTACACTGCTTTTTCCTTCTGGTAGCATAGAAGGAGCCAGTGGTAGCCACCTGTAGTGTTACCTGAGAGGTACTCAGATAACAACTGGGGACCAGGGCAGTCATTACCCACTTAATCTAATAGAAGAAGAGCTGAAAAGCAACTTTATTTCAATGCAGTGCTGAATGCAGCTCAAGAGATCAGTCATTCCCACTCTTAACACTCGAGTTCTTACCTCAAAGCTGTGTGCATTGCTGCTTTGAAGTTGTTATTTCAGGAACAGTTTGTACATTTTGGGGGAAGGGGTGAACTGGGAGGTGTGCAGGGAGAGAAAAGGAAACTGAAGCATTTAACACCGAATTTCATGGGGATTATTACTTTTAGATGATGTCTGTCTCAGACCAGTGGGAGGCAGGAGCTCCACCAGGTCTTTGTAAACTCTTTAGTTTACATAACACAATGATACATGTGATGCAAACACAGCAAAAGACTGATTTATTAGTTTTCAGGTTTCAATTCAACATCTGAAGTCCACTGAAATGAGCACATCTCTCTTACTTTTATTCATTATGTCATATTTCCCAACATATTATTGACATAATAGCCAGCAAAAAGCAAACATATAAGAATTCTGCAAATCCATTTTAGTCTTCTTTTAAACTCAGTGTAAACAATTCTAATCCCAAGAAATACATTTCCTGTATAGGAGAAAATTCATGTTTCTGTTGTCACTCTTGGCTGAGGAGAGCTGGTTAGGTAGCAGACAGCATATGGTTACATGACTGCTGAGGTTTGCATGTAATTTGAAGTCTGCTTAATTCCTTGTTTCATGAGGCATAATCTTACATGTAAATAAAGGCACGTTTCGTATTATCCTACGGTGGGGTTTTTTTTGTCTCCCCCTTCCTAAGGCTGGTCAGGGAAGCCCAACACAACGATCAAGTAATCAATTCAAGACCTTGCCTTCTTTCATTTGCCTGTTGTAATGAAAGCTTAGAGAAAATCTCAAAAGAGACCAAACACAATCATACAATTTTCAGGTGCTCTCCACTGTACTTGCTGCCTGAAAACACAGAGAAATGACACTTCCCCAGTGTGTCTGACTCTCTAATAAATTCTTAACCCCAGGCTATTACTCACACAAGCCATTTTAAATATCATTGAAATCATCTTCAAAAGTTTAAGTGTTCTGTGAACCTAGAGATTGTAAACAACTATCCATTTTTTCAAATTTTTTAAAAAATCCAGGTTTTGTTTCAAAGAATTGTCCACTGATTTCCTCTGTCATGTTAATATTTATAAGATTTAGTCTATGTGTTGCTTCTGACTTGTTTATCCTAAATAATTTTGTTTATGACAGTGTACGATTATTTGTCACCTGCTAATGTCTCTGTTGTCTGAACACATCACTAAAACAGCTTAAACAAACTAATCATTCTTTGGTCTATGTCTGCTAACAAATTCTGGTTTTAATTTTAGAACAAGGCCTTTTTTCTTGAAATCTGTTTGTTGAAACTCAAATATTATTATCTTTTCCTTAAATTATGGTAATCCATTTATTCACATGAATCCAGTACTATAAGTGCAGGAATGATAAATTGAACTTGATTGACCATAGATTGGACATGGATTATAGATTGAACTGTTTTCTAATTTTTTTTTTTAATTGTTATTCTTTAGTGCTTGCAAGTTGTAAAAACTCCCTGGTTTCTTTAGAGAAAAGAGGAAAGAATGGTGATAAATCGCATTTCCTACTGAAGAAACCTTGAAAACAAGTACTATGTTGGATTGTCTTCTTGATTCACCTAAAATTCCTTTGGTATTTCAAGAAGACTCGAATCAAGATATGAGCAACCCAGCAATATGTATGAACAACTCATATATGCCTGACTTTGAATAACAGCTGGTTTAGGCTTCCTAGATGGTCATTGGCTACATAAATTACTTTCAAAATGGACCAGAGAGTTCCATTTCTGAGGCCTAAAGAAATTGGGCCTAAATTCCTAGGGGGAAAAAAGCAACCAAACAAACAAAACCCACCAGAAAAGAATTTTTAATGTGAAAACACTTTCCATCACCTGCCGTAGGGGATGTCTGATGGCGTCCCCCCTTTTTCCTTTCCCCAGGCTTATTGTGTGTTTTACTTTTTGGCAGGAGGGCAGTGCTGTTGGCCTCGCCATCATTCATTCTCCCAGTGAGTCCAGCAGTGCTTCCAGGCCATTCTTCACCTCCCTACCTTCAGGCAGGGGAGTCCCACCCAGGAGGTTTAGGGGAGAAGGGGCACCACCTTTGGCTCTTGTGTGGGTGGTGCTGGGGCTGCTTCCTTGGGCAGTCTGTTCAGGAACCGCCCTGTGCCGTCCAAAGACAAATCAAAGGCTTTTCTTGCTCATTTGGGAAGCCCAGAACTTCTTCAATCAGCTACATGGCAGCTAGTTATGAGGTCTCAAGAAGTGTCACTGGCAGCAGGGAGGGGAGGCAGTTTGGGTTTTGTTTTCCTGTTGTCCCTTTCTGGAATTGCATTGAGCTGCTGTTAGAGCAGGAATGCATTTGATGTGGGGGACACCCATGCTGTACTCACAGAAATCCAGGAGGGAAAAAACCCATGACCTATAAGCCATTGTGGTAGTCAGGACACCCATTAGCAAAGCCTTTGAAGATAGAAACTAAGGGTTAGACAGTCTAAGTCTGATTGCAGCTCTTTCTGTGAAGGACCTGAAGGCAGTAGTAACACTGTTGTACACAGATTCATAGACCTGGAATGTCACTATGACTTTATTAGACCAAATATTTGTCTTTTCTTTTACTCCCAGTTGAAGATATGATTTCTATAGCAACTATAATGCACACCCTCTCCTTCTTAGATCCATTTCCAGAATTTAACAATAACCTGGTATAATTCTTTAAAATATATATTGATTTAACTTACTCCTTTTCTTAGTTTATTTCAATAGGTGCTGTGGTGAGAATGTTGTTAAACAGACTTACTACTGTAGCTGTGCTTTGTGTAGTCTGTAGCTTTGATTTACCTGGTGCAAAGATGGCTTCATCCATGCAAATGGTGTTGTAGCAGGAGTGACTGAGTCTGTTTATACCAGGGCAACTGTGTAAGTAACTCCAAACTTGCACTGTGGGCACTGTGAATATCTGGGTGATATAATTTCCCTATCATACTCCTCCCAGTAACCTAAGGTTCAAGTCACTTGACCTTCTGTGCCTCTTTTCACCATGTATAAAAATGGGAATAATTATTCATCATTACCCTAGCCTTATAATGGAGGTACCTTGTTATTACAAGGCTAGGGAAGGAGTCCTATAATTACATGACTAGAAAAACACATTTGTAGAAAGACCAGCTGCTTAGACATACATGCAGATGGGAGATTAAAAGCTTCTCTTCCTTGTCCCTCCAACATAATTTTCTTCAGATTGTAATACTGTACTTTGTACTTTTACAGGGATAAAACTGATTTATCAGACCAAACTCTAAGCTCTCCTAAAATATCGAAGGCTAGGTCATTATCCTAATGTCTAAAGCTAAGCTAGGCTAAGCACAGCAGACCCAAGGCTTACATTATCCAAGATGCATCTTCACTGCATACTGGCAGAAATCCTGAGTCATTTACTCAGTGGAGTTACATCCTTTAAAAGTATGTAGATGAAAATAGAGCTGGAGCCTCATATTTCTATTGTTCCATGAAGGTCTGGACTCACAGACCTGTTTTTAATACAAATGGCCATGAAGGCCTTAGAGTTGTGCATGTGTTTGATGAATGGTCATTATTTACCTAATTTTCATTCCTTCTCTGTGTCCTGCAGAGTAAAGTGCAATTCTGTCCTCACAGGAAAAACTGGGTTTACTCCATGCTAAACCTCCTAATTTCTGTGTGGTGTTGTCTTCAGATTCACTGGAACCCCACTTGCCCAGATATGGTTGTGCATTCTTCTGGTCCTTCTTTCATACTTAATTACAGACTATACATTGAAGGAAGAATATTTTCGGGTTTAACACAGGCAATTTTTTTAAAGTTGATTGGTGTTGGTGTGAGGTTGGGTTTTAACATTATGCAATGCTGCTTTTTTGCACTGCTTTCATTCTTTCATACTGCTTCTGTACTGCAAGCCATTGCCTGTAATTGTCTGAGCAGTGAATCACTAAAAGTAAAATAATTGCACAGATACAAGTATCACAATAAATCTTTTCCTTTTGTGTGTATTGCCTTAACAAAAAGATTTGAGGAGGCAAAATACATTTCAGGTGCAAACAGCAATTGTTCTGTTTCTTTTGGCAGATGTACCGACGCCAGAGGCTGGAAGAAAATTGGTGGATGCCTCTGTAGTGAACGGTGGCCCGGCACCACAAGGAAAGCAGAACGGGGCCACACAGGTGACAGTGCAACGCAAGAGACTCCTGAAGGCTCCCACATTGGCTGAACTTGACAGCTCAGATTCAGAGGTAAAAAATCAGGACACAACTTCCTTCTCAATTTGTCAGAACTGAGTCTTACTTCTTAGTTTGCTGAACTGATCAGAATGAGAAGTGACTGTGCAAATTATAATCCGAATTTTCCATGGTTGCTTTGTCAGCCCACTGAACATCAAAAATACTAGATCAGACCCCAAAAAGGAGAATACTCTTTTGAAAGATTAAATGGTAATTTTGGCATTAAACCTGCATTTACTTACGTTCCTAAATGCCCAGTATCTGTCCACAGTGTGTTTGTAGCAATTATGCTTTTGGGAATTTAGGAAAGTACATAGCACCCTTCTGGCACTCATGCAGTAGCTGCTAAGGGACTCAGATGTGGGGCTAGCCTCACTATAAAAGCTGTTAAATAAAGAGCAGCAGCTGTGCCAGAGGGGTTGCAGTTTGGTGTAAATGTCAGGGCATTAATTTGCTATATAAGATTGGGAATGAACACCCCAAAAATGATTCACAGACAGGGACAAGCAAATACCACTCAGATGGAGAAATAATTTTGAATTCATCCACTCTAAATGAAGAGTTAAAGATTTTTAAAAGCATTAGAAGGAGAAAACCTTAGAAAGCTTTTTAGCTTTAAAGCTGGATTATATATGATCCTCAGGAAGTACCAACATTACATCCTCAAGAATGAGCTTTGTCTTCTGGACCAGTAGTGTTATTAATTGAGTTTGGACCTTTCTGAAAGTTAAGCTGTCTGGAAAGCACATGCAGGCAGGCTTTATTCACAGAGGATAATTTTAGCCTGGGGAAAGCAGTCTTCCCTGACTCTTTTTCTCTCTTGTAAATGGGAAAGGAGGGGTTTCCTGACAGGGTGGTTACAAAGGCGTCTATGCTGAAAGATAGGAGGCTGGGAAGAAATATATGTGGGGAGAAATTTATCTCTTTGCATACTTTCTGATCTGTGAAAGGTTGGCCCTCTTTGGGGTTATCCTGTGGGTGACTTGTGTGAGTGCATAATTTGATGCATCTGTTCTGAAAGCAGAAGAGATTTGCATTCTGAGATCACTCATCAGTCTTTAAAATTACAATAGAGGCTATATGTGGTTTGTTAATATGAATGAAGCTGGGCAGGATGCAGGAATACTAAGATCTGTCAGTGAGAGTTGGATCTCACAGCCTGTACCTCTGTTTATCCTGAAGCATTGTGCTATTTCACACAGGAAAATGAGAAGAAGTCATTAAAAGAAAATTATGTAATGGGAAATGTGAAATTATTCTTGTAGAATGGAAAAATAAAATGTCTGAACATGACTATTGATTAGGGAATACTCTGTAGGCAAGTAAAGTGGTATGGAACAAGCTCTGGAACATAGAGCAAAAGATAAATTGAAAATAAATCAACCACATTGAGCTGTCACAGAGAACAGATGCTGGACTAGTTTGAGTCAATAGAAATAGCTGGTGAAGCAACTGAGATGATAGAGATGCTCAGCAGAATACTGGTTGGGGCTCAAGAAGAGGGCTAAGGTAGTGAAAATAAAATGAAGGGAGTTTGGGTGAAATTTTTCAAGGTGGTGAAGGACACAGAACATTTGAAGAGAGTGAAGTTCTGTCCAAGTGTTCTATTTCTTCCCTGACTTTTAGTTTGTATGTAACACAGAGAAGAGTGTGTTTGTTGTTCTGATTGCCTGTAAATGACTCGGCCACCTCTTTGTCTGCAGTTTGAATTGTGCTTAACCTATTTGGAGTTACTCACTTCGAGTGAAATTATTACTGTGTTGTGCCCTAAATTACAGGCTGGAAATACCTGCACTGCTGAGCTGTGGACCTCCAAATGAGCTGTGATGCAGATGCATTTTCTTCCCCATGAGTCCCCTTTGTTCTTTCATCAGTGTTGCAATGGAGGCTATGTCCCAATACTCATGTAGCCAGGCAGAGGTGAAAGGCAAGGTCTGATACAGCCCTATGCCCATGTTCTATCCAGGATGAATATTATATAAATTCTTCCTTCTTTCTGTCCTTGCTTTTTCTGCATCACCACTAAAATCACAGATTCCAGGGAGCATGGGACAGGAAGCGCTATTTTGCTTTGTATGGCTAAGAGAAGTAGCAATCTAATAGTCACTTTTGATACAGATTAAAAAATTGTCTCTTCCTACAGCTCTCTGGCCAAAAATTGTCTCTATAATATATTTAGATGTTTTAAGCTGCAGCTTTCTCAGTAACTGTAAAATTCTAATTGTTTGGCACCCTGGAGAAGTGCAGAGTCCTGGATGTTGGGTTGATCCAATCTCAAATGTAAAATGTCAGATAGTCTGCAATAATAGTCAACAGTTGCTGTATAGATATGGAGGAATTCATGCAGTGGTTCATCAGGACTTCCTACACAAGATTTCATTCTCAAAAGAAAGCCCTCTATGTTTGAGAAATTGTAGGACAGCAGTAGCATTGTCAGTGCACATGTTTGTGCACAGAAGTAGTAATTTGAAATTACTAACCTGGAATACCTGTTGTCTAAGTAGGATTTTATGTTCAATTTAACTTCCTCCTGTCTTCCATTTTCCATGTTTTGGTTTATGCTTAATATTTTTTATACTTAGGCACTGGTTCCAGCAGTTCATTCTTTAGAATAGCAGAAGAGCTTACTTAGTTCTTCATCTTAGCTCATTAGCTTCTCTGGCAATGGTAAACTCATCATCCACTCACAACAATCTGACTTCTACAAAGTGAAAAGTTGAGTAGTAGCCCCTTTTGTATGGGGCTGTTCTCTTTCTCAAAATGTAAATATTTTACTCCATACTTGTGAACCCTCTTCCGCCTCTTCTAAAGAACAGAGCATCCAATTGTCATGGAAGTTCTCCACTGGTCTTATAAGGCAACCATGCAGCAATATGCAGAGCTGTCTGGGCCAGCTCTGTAGCTGAACTGTACTGGTTTCTGCAAGTAAAACAGCTGCTGTAGCTCAGTGTGCTGCTCAACCTCCCTCACAAGCTTCCCATCACAAGTGTTTTGCAGGGTCACAAGTGAAATGTTAAAGTGAATATTCAGTTTTGGGATGTGAGCTGGTTTGAGACCCCTTGCAGAGTACTGTGTGGGGGCAAATAGGTGGGAACAGTTTCCTCAACCCTTGGGCTAAGCCTAAAGGACAGATCACCTGATGGGAATTTGTAGAGGCCTGTGTCCTGTGATGCGTGGTGCTCATTTAGGTGATCCTGCCAGCTTTTCTTTCTGACTTGCTGTTACCAAAGAAGGCAATCTTTCAACCAGTGGAGATTTTCAGCTAAGGAAATCTGTGAGAGAGAAGCTTAGCCACTTGCTGGATTTTAGGGCAGGTCACTTGTTTGATCTGTAAATCTTGACAGCCTAAATTATGTTAAGTCTTTTTAGTTGAAAGCATTCACATTAAAGGTAAAGAGCGTTCAGGCTCAGCCCTTCAGCACTCTTCATTTGGGAGGCTTCTGTGATGATCTCTTTCTTTGCTGGCATTGTGTGGCTGAAGACAGGCTTTAGGTGACAGCAAAGGATTTATTAATTTGGTTGGCATAAAGCTTTAGATAGCTGAGAGGTGTTTAGTGAAAGCCTATTTCACTTTCCTTCATCTTAGAGGAGTTGCTCTTGGCTGTTTGGGAGAAGTATGCGGATACAGTGAATGAGATTTCTTTTAAATACAGAAGAAAGGACCAACACACCAGGATTGGGAATTAGGGAGCAGTGCAGTCAAATTCAGTTTAATTTCTCTTTACCCGAGTCACTTGTGTGAGTGGCTCTCATTCCTTTGGAGAGCAGAGAAATCTAAGTGCTAATTCCTTGTTAGTGTGATATGTAAAGCTGTGTTAACATGCCTGCTGTAGCTGCAAATCCCTAGAAGTCTTTAAATACAACAAGGAAAATTAACAGTTTACAGTGGATTCATGCACGTCTCTCCTGATCTTGTTCTTTCATGCAGTAGTTAAACACACTGAATTCAAATCATGTACAATTTATTTCACTTTCTAAAAAAGCTGAGCCCTGAAATTTTTCTTTGCTGAATACTGTGCAGAGTCAATGTTTTTCACAGAACTTCTAGGACTTTGAGTGAATGAATGGTCCAAAATATCTTTGATATCTTGTTTTTTCTGTGTGCTGAAAAGCAGTAGAACTGAAAACAGTCCCTGAACATTTCTGTTTCTTTTCCTCTTGCCATACAGGAGGAATCAGTGCACAAATCAGGAAGTAGCAGCAGCATCTCCCCCTCACAAGTGGAAGACCCCTCTCAAGAAGCCACCAGCAGCAGAAAGAGTGAGTTATGAGAGAGCCCAGTGGCTGCTTTTACTCACCTCTGTTGTCTTCTGTGCTATGAACTTTGTCTCAAACTTACATGGAAAGCTGAAGCTGAGTGTTGTTAATGGAATAAACTCCTAAAGCTGAATGGGTCAAATGTGATAAGCTGGAAGGCATTAGCCTCCACTCTGGGTGGATATCTTTGTGAAACAGAAGATTTCATCCTTGAAGTTTATGTAGGACTGCAGAGGAAGTCACAAGTGAATGGTGGGGATAGCTTAGCTATGCTCATCTCATAAGATAATTTTTTGCTATGGAAGCATGTTCTAACCTAAGACCAATTTAAAAGTTTCCTCCATCTCTGCCACTGTGGCAGTGTTTGAAAGACACTTTGCTATCACCAGTATTTCTCAAAAATACTTACTGGGAAAAGGGCAAGATCTGGTCTTTTTTTTTTCAGGCACAGTTATTGCAGGTTTTACTGTGTAACAATATTTTTAATTTGTTTGAAGTGTTTCAGTTTCATTGGGAAGGTTTTGTAATGACCTGTGTAATCTGTGCTTGTGTTTTCTGTGTATGATGGTGAAATAATGAGAATAATATCCTGAAACACCTCAGTATGGATATGTAATTTCCATCACCAGTAGTAGGAATTCTAGCAAATCAGTGACTGGATTAAGTACTGAGCAATGTTATCCAACAGTCTCTTGCAGAAGAACTAACTTTTTTGTACTGATTGAATCCCTAGTGCCTCCAAAGTTCTTGCCCATATCGTCTACGCCGCAGCCCGAGAGACGGCAGCCGCCTCAGAGACGACACTCCATTGAAAAGGAAACACCAACCAATGTGAGACAGTTCCTACCCCCTTCAAAACAGAGCTCCAGGTCACTTGTAAGTGGAGTGGGTGGTAGGAGAGAGAAAAAGAGGAATGCTAAGAATATAATGAAAATTAAAACTTTGCTTCAGTGTGATTAGAACATGACCCAAAGAAAACTCCTCAATTCAGAAACGGCTCTTGGCTACTAAAGGTGTTTTGAAATCAAGATTTGAACTTTGTCTCTCTAACGTATTTATCCAAATTCCCAGGTACAGGTGCCTCAGAAAACATTTGCTCTGTGATTAGGACTCTGGGTAAACTACATGTCTTGATTTCTATTTCAGAACGTTACCAAAACAGATGAACTTCACCTTACTGATATTCCACTTGAATAGAGACAATTCCAAAGCAGTGCATCTATTTTGGAATATGGGGAATATGGGGGAATTTTTTTAGTTTTTGGAAGTATTGCAGTTAATAACTGGATGAATGGAATGATTTCTTCCCACCTTAAGAACTTTCTTGGTAATGTTTATACATATGAAAGCTCTTTCAGTAATCCAAATCAAGGTTTGTCTGTGTTGCTTTGTTGAAGTTACTGAGGCAAAAACCTGTATTACTGCTTGAAAAGAAAGTACAGTGCATTTCATCAATTAGCTTTAATTGAGAACTGTTTTCCAGCAGAGTACAAACAGTAAAGGGTATGAAATCCTGGCTCGTTTATGCTGACATACTGATTAGTGCTTTGTAATTTCATGCAGGGTATGTTCCTTGTCTCTTTTCCTACCAGCAAGGTTTCAAAGTGTGCCCCATGAGGTGCTGGTGAATAGAGAAATCGATAAACACATCCGAGTTTTGAAAGGAAAGGAATATTCACTTGCCCTGTCTTGTAGTGCAGTGGTATTAAAGGGCTTTGAAGGGCGTTTTTGTCAGCCCAAGAGATGACAGCCAGGATCCAAACCTATTAGATGATGAAGCTGATCAGTTATACAGAAAATATCTCCAAATATTCCCACAAGGGGCTTTTACCTATTAGATGATGAAGCTGATCAGTTGTAGGGAAAATACCTTCCAATATTCCCACAATGGGTTTTTCCTTTTCAGAGGTCTGCTGGATTTTATTACATCCTTCCAAGTAGAATGGAGTTTCTCATTCCAGGTGCAGGTCAAGTAGTAACATGTTGATAAATGCATGGCCCAGGTGGACATCTCCTGCCAAAGTGAGCTTGGAGCAGGGTGCATTGCAGCAGACCCATGCTGGAGAGCTCCTTCAGCATGTGTTTGAAGTCACTGTTACATAAAATGGGTTGCTCTGTCACCTCCTGCTGCATTCACTGTGTGTGGAAACCCAGACTTTATTTTTGGTAAGCCCAGTGTCATTCACAGACAAATAGTTCAAAGGGAAGATGGGAGAAAGCATCCTGTGTTATAATGAGACATTTGCTCCATCACACTTGTAGTGTATCTGGGTGTGCTACATTGTAATATTAATCTGGTGTATTTCAGAGGATCATGCAACTTAAAATCTCGTATGAGGCTGTTATTTTAAATAGGTCAACCAAGTTCTTACCAGGATCTTCTCGGCCACGTACATACTCTCCCTCTGTCAGTCTGTACATTGAAATATGCCTAGAAAAATACATTAAAAATAAAACCATTGCAGAAAAAATAATTCAATTATTCCATTCCCCCTGAAAAATACTAAAGGAAAAGAGGAAAAAAGCCATTAGGTAAGTCAGGCTAATTTGGGAACAGATGGGAAGGGTTTTACTCGTTTATTTTGTGCTTAGGGGGATTTTTTTGTTTGTTTTGGTCTTTTTTTTTTTTTTAACTCTAGAGAACCGTCACCTAGCTTGGTTTTGACTTTGAAGTGAAAAAGAAGGACACGGGTAGTGAAATGATGTTCTGTTAATAAGGACCTATTCTATTTGATGCACTGAGAGCCAATTCTTTAACTTGGCAATAGTGCCCTCTAGGGTGTAACAGACACCTCCCTCAGCACTCTTGTTTTTCATTTTGGGAGATGTGTTCTGGTATGCTGGCACTGGCCCAGTTCCACACTTTGGCTTTCTGCAACTCTCCTTCCCAGAGGGATGCCAGCCTGTTCCAGTGGCTATGCCAGATGTTGCACCTGTGAAATTGCCATTCCCAGAGTGAATGCTTCTCAATAAGTGCAGAGTATTATTTATTTTTTATCTGACCTCACAGTTGTTTATCCCTTCCTCCAGGATTGATGGAGTTTCATTTCTTATCACCAGCTCCTGTGACCCTGGTTTCTCTCCAAGGTGAAAGAGGCCTTGTCAGCAAATAGCTGTCAATACCAGTGAAACCAGGCAGGGGTTTGCTACAGTCTCTTAGCAGGATTAGCAAGAAACTGCTCTGTCTTGCATACTAACGATGGTTTTGTGAACTGGCATCTCATCAGACAGAGGTAGTTAGGCCCAAGTAGGTGGGGAGGGGAAACAACCTTGGAGAAGTGCCAAACACAGTCCCTTTGACATGTCACCCTGCCAGTGCTACAGGGAAAGGCAGGGTGGCTCAGTGATTTTGGTGGGGGGTCAGCCCTGGTGGTTGCTGTAGTGAGCTGCTTTGGTCCTTAATCAATTGAGATCAATTCAGTGTCCTGAGATTTACATGTGGGTGCCTTTGCAGTCTGGTTTTTTTTTTTTTGTTTTGTTTTGGTTTTTTTTTTTTCCACAACCCAGAGGACCAAAGCTAATGGTTTCATTTAAACACAGCATTCGCTTCTCTGCTTCCTATCTATTGTTCAGGTTCCTAGGATAACCAGTTTATTTCCAAGGATGACTTTCAGACCACTTTTTTCAACTATGCAAACAGCTTCTCTGCTGAGCTCTCATCCCGTTGAAGCAGCCATGTGTGGGGTGGCAGGGGCTATGTACTATCTCTGTGAGAGAGCTTTTGCCAGCAGGTGGAAACCCGCAAAGGTTTGCCTCTTTTTGCTGGCTTTGGAAATCACCTGCACCAGCATGTTCCCTCCTAGGGGAGCACTTCCTCAGCTGTGGCAAGAATTACAGCTTAGGCTGGGACATTGCACCTGATTGACTTTGATTTCAATGTGTGTAGGATATTTGTGTGTCTTCAATCACCTCACGGGGAAAAGAAATCAGTTCTGAAAGGACAGCAAACTAAAAATGCAACATCACCAGATTATCAATGGGACAGACCTTAAATATTACAGCACATGAAGATCCTGCAGCAGAAATCCAGCAAAACTATTGTGATCCTTGGACTATGTTGTAAAGAATAAGGTTTTATGTTTCTCCCAAGGTACATTCTACTACGTAGAATGGGAGGGCATTTGCAATCTGCTTTACTTGAAAACCTACACATTGCTTTGGTCCTCAGCACACATGTATCAGAACTTGCAGAATAGCTCATATCTATCTATCAGGGAAGGCAAATCCACTGAAAATAAAAAGTAATTAATTTACCCCTATGTTAAATGAACATGAATTATTTAATTTTTCCTTCTTTTTGTTGTCCCAACCAATAAGTGGAAGGGTGAAACCCCTTGTAGGAGAGTTTATAGTTGAGATACACAGCTGACCTTTTAGAAACATTTAGTCTGTGAAAGGAGCAAGAGTTTAGAGTGCCTGACTAATTGTGAATTGCAGAATTTAGAGGCCACTCCGACGCTCATTCATTTTGCAATTTACTGATGCAACTCATTTGAATGTCTAGTGACATCCTTTAATGAGAAGAAGGAATACATTAGAGTAAAAATGTGTTAGTCATAAGAACCTATTAGGTGCATGTACACTGAGAATGACCTACAAAGCACATTATGGATATGCAATTCTTACTACCTGTTTTTCCTGCATAAAAAAATTATATATACACACCTTAAGGTATAGTGTTTATAAGATGATTGCATAGTCAGGGTTAAGCCAGTCCCCAAGAGGATCATGGACACTTCAAGTTCAAAATAGTATTTGCAAATAATATTTTTTCCCCTATAAAAATAAGCGTATTGGCTTGTGTTTAATATTAAAAAGAGTATTGAGTGTAATTCTGGAAAATCAAGACCATTCAAACCACATTTTGTCTTTCCCATGTTCTGTCATATGCGAGTATTGCAGAGAGTACTCTCACTTGGAGCTGCCGAATTTGGGTGCAGGCTATTGTTGGAAGTTTGAGCAATAACTCCAAACATCATTGTTCAATGAAGTTTAGCCAGTGCTTAGCAAAATTTAATTAATTTCAATGCCTTAGAGGTAGTGTAGAAAAAAAAATTGTCTTGTGTACTTATTTATATTCTGAAAAGGGAAAAAAACCCCAAGCAGTTTTCTGAAAACTGATTATTTATCTTTCATTTAATGTTGCATTAACATTTTGTTGTCCTTGTGTAACCACTGGAATTAAAACATTAGCATTTAAACATGTGAATATTTTCTATGTTTCCCCTGCTGCCTGCTGGCTATTTCTATTTTAATGGTATTCATTTTCGATTGGTACGACAACAGGCCCACACTATTCCCCTAGTACGTGTTCTACACCTATAGCAGATCCGCAGAATTTCTTCAAAGGAGCAATATTCCCCGACGTCATCGTTCTGTAAATTAAAGGAATGGGCGTTCATGAGGGGGAAGGAAGAGCTTCAAGTAAGAAATGTATTTCTAAAGGACTTAAAGCTCTGGTTGATCGCAAGCATTCAGTCAGCCTCATTCACCTTGGATAGTTTCCCTCAGTCTCCCAGGATGCAGACTGGGGGGTTTTGCTGGCATTGTGTGCATCCCGCTTTCCCCCCCACTTCCTGTCCCGTGCCGCCCCAGCCTTCAGCCGTGCCTTCCCCATAGCAAGGCAGTTGCTATGGGAAGAACCCAGAGCGAAATGCTGAGAGCTGCTGGTTAGCTGTAAAGTTGCTCATAAGGAACAGAAGATACTTTGTTTTGGCTGTGCAGTTTTACACCTCAGAGCAAATTGCAGCTGCTTTTGATATAGTTTGTTTTTTCCAGAAAACTAGCATTCCATACCCTAAAGGTTTAGCTGGCAAATCTAACAAAGTTAACTCAATTCTAGTCTTTTGTGGGGTACCCTAAACAGAGTGAAGTTTCTTTGTGTTCCCTTTCTAGATAGGTAAGACAACAGTTTTTAAAAATGTGGTGGTTCCTAAATGCTAATGTTTGCCAGGTCTGCAACGTAGAAAGATTTTCTTTTTAATCTGATGGAAAGACAGAACAGACCTCTGAGTACATGGAAATGGAGCATTTCCGTACTAATCCGATTCATCACTTCAATTTGTAAACGAGATCTCCAAACTGTCAGCCACGTCTTTGTGTACGCAGGAGAAATTTCCTTCGTTTATTCAGAGAGCATTGCCTGTCATTGTCATTACTGCACAGTAGCCCCTCTGGGCTGACTGAAAAGGTTCACTAAGCATTAAGCAATGGGAGTTCCCACAGAGGTTTCTGTCTTTCTTTTGGAAATGTATAATCAACTACTGGGCTGGATTACAAATTGGGTTGGTGCTTTTTATTCCCTGGTACCAAATTCAGCAGTTCTGCACTCAATATTCTCCTAGATGCTGCAACACAGAACAGATGCAAAATTTTGTAAGTGGAAAGTTGTGCTGTTAATTCTCTGTTTGAGTCTCTACCATTTAAAATGCAGCACTGGGTAACCAGTTCACCTGCTTGATACTGGAACATGATTCTGTAAACATTAAATTGCTGCTGTTACTTTCTGGGGCAGAAAGGAGAACTTTTCTGCCTGAGCTGATGTAACTTTTTGTAGTCTTGGTGTGATCCTGATCATGTTGTGAGCACCAAGATGTGGTACCACTGAATAAAAATTTTTGCTAGAAGGGGCTACTAACAACTTTCCTTGGCCACCCTGGGCATCACAAAGTCTCAGAGAAATTATTTGATGTATACCTCAAACAGTATACATAAAATAATGCCATCTACCATATTACATTTTCCCTTTCAAATTATAAATCTGAATGTTGATTGGCTTGAAACAAATGTTCGTAATAAAAGACAGATGGACAGAAGGGTCAAGTGATTTTGAGGAAAGATGAAGAAAACCATCATTGTTGTGAAGGCTGAACATAAGACCATTTACATCACACTTATGGAGCTTCCAATGGTTTGGCACTCATGTGATGCCCATGAATGAGCCAATGCTGTTCCAGTTTGATGGGAGAACCCCCCTGTGTCTGGAGTTACTAACCAGGTGGCTGGTTGTCTAGGTTGAACTCTGGAAGAAGCCATTTGTCTTTGAAATAATATGGGGGTTTTGGCTTCCAGGAGGAGTTCTGTTACCCCGTGGAATGCCTGGCTCTGACAGTGGAGGAGGTGATGCACATCCGTCAGGTGCTTGTGAAGGCGGAGCTGGAGAAGTACCAGCAATACAAAGATGTCTACACTGCCCTCAAGAAAGGAAAGGTAAGGCTGAGTCTGGGGAGGCTCTGAAGGGTACTGAGGGAGACCAGTTTCACAAGCCTCCCATTACACATTTGTTTCTTATCCTCTATTAGAGAGAAAGAAGAGTTATCCACCAAACATCTCCTTAAATGTGTGACACACGGTTCAACTTCCTCAAATGATGTTTGGTTAGAGGTAGTGTAGACATGGAAACACCTTCTTTCTTCAGATTGTCTATAAAAATGCAGTAGCATTTGCAATTATCAGTGTATCTGTGTGTGTCTGGTTTGAACTTCATTGACTGAGGTGATTTCTGTCCCCATGCCTGCTGCAGGTTTGGTTACCTTTTCTGTTCCAGAGAACAGAATTACAGATAGCAATAGAAAACTACAAGTTCTTCATATATGAACCCTTACTATCAAGCACAGAGGGAATTAAAGCCTTCAGAGAAGTGATGCAACATGTGATCCCAGAAGGAGGTTTAATATTAGAGACCCCTTAACTAATGCATTTTTCTGTAAATTGCAGATTGAAGATTGGTACTTCCCAGTAGAAGCATCATCCTTTTCTCCCACTTTTGATTTGTGCTTCTTGGACACCTCCAAAAAGTCTATTTTGACTTAACTGTGTATTTTGTCTACAGGCCTACCTGTGTCTAGGATGCAGATTTATTTTAAAGGTTTGATACATTCAAGGCAGAGGAACAAGAATCTTATAATGTCATTCATTAGATTCAGCTGTTGCCTGTTGTCATGATATATAAAGCTTAGTAATGAGCTTTTATCAAATCTCAAAGCAGGTTGAGGCTTTAATTAATTTACCCCACCATTAAAATTGTTTGCTTTTATTTCTAATCAAAATTATCCAGTTAATTGGCAGGTATTTAATTTAGGCAAAACAATTAAAGGCCTAATTGTAAATATATGAAGATAGAATTCTGGACCTTGTTCTCAGTATCATCTCAGAAGTACAGACACCAGAACTGGATGTAGCACTGCCACTGTGACCTTGCCAACAACAACTGGTCAGTGGATTCATCACTCTGTGGGACTTTGCTTAACACTGTGGATTCCTCTGTTCTTCTTCCTCTAGCTCTGCTTTTGCTGTCGAACAAGAAGGTTTTCATTCTTTACCTGGTCTTACACTTGTCAGTTCTGCAAGAGGTAAATATTTTGTCTGTTAATAAATTAGTACGATTTCATAAGGAAAATTATTGATTTATACATTAGAAACCCTCAAAAGTTTCTATTGCTTACTGTTGGTTGGGTTTATTTCTGTAACAGTCTGTGTTAAAAAAAACTAGGCAGAAATATTTAATTTATAAGTGACTGAATTGCTTCCTTGGACTGAAACTCTTCACTAAAAGTGAGAGAAACATTCTTTTTTTTTTTTAATGCTTATGAGAAAGAAAGATAGAATTTACTCAGACTCCCCACTCAACAGTTCTACAGCCTCTGTGTTTGCAGAAAACACTTCAAGGCAATTTACTTTTTGGGCTATTTTTGAGTATTGGGGCAGGGAAAACACAAGAAGGAATATTTGCAGCCAAAGTAATAAATTTTAAGTTAACAGTAGGACAATAAGTCAAAAGATCTATGTAATCACTGAGTTTTGGTCTCACTTACCAGAAAAGGTTTCTTTAGAGGAAAACCAGCTTATTTTTCTTTTTTTCCCCCATTTTTTTTTTAATTTAGGTGTAGTTCTTGTTCAGCATTTCTCCTTGCTTCTGGCTTCATGTTCTAATTGAAGTTACTATGCTGAAGGAGTTTTAAAAATAAAAATGTTTGTTTAAGGGGAGGATGGAGGGGGGCGGGTTTCTAACTCTTGAAATCCCTTTTTCTTGATTTAAACATAATTTTTCCCACTGTATTGATTCACGCTCTTGCTTTTTTACACAGGCCTGTATGTTCACAGTGTTGCAAAAAAGTAAGTATGGAAACTTTCATTTCAAGCTTTTCTGAAAAGCTGCAATCTTTGTAATGATGCTGCATGTGCCTTGCGCTGTTCCCAACAGATGCGGCTGCCATCGAAGCCATACTCCACCCTTCCCATCTTCTCCCTGGGACCTTCAACCTTGCAAAGAGGAGAAAGCTTCATGAGGCCAGAGAAACCCTCTACCAGTCACCACCATTCCCTGAGGAGCAGGTGAGAGACAACCCAGCCTCACTTGTGTCTGTTGCAAGTGTTCCCCAAATGTTTCATGCTGGGTTATCGTGAGCAATCTTCATGAGCAATCATGGAGATGCTGCTCACTTGTCTTGTATTGGCCTCGTTTCTAATGCCTGTAGTAACTTTTCTGGAGCCTGAAAAGCCAGGTCTCTTCTAGTCATTGTTTTAATTTACAGAAATAGCAACCTAACAGTGTCTTAAACCTTCTTCACATTACAGCTGAAAAATAATGAGAGTCTGGGACAACTGTATTTCTGTAGGACCTCTGAGAAGATATCCTTAACATGTCTTCTTCTGGTGTGAATGGACTCTTTGGAGATAAATCTTACAGGCTGAAATCACCCACTGAATGAGAATTCAATAATATCTAGTGCTGAGATTTGTATTCTTTTCCTCAAGCTTTTCTTACTCCAATTTTCATAGTTTTTTAACTTGAATATTATGAAGTTATCTGTTGGTTTTATATCTTATACACAGATGGTTGTCAAAGCTAATCCAAGAAATTAAATATAAAATAAATTCTCCTTTTTGAGGGAATCTGCTGTATAAATCCTCTGCATAGATCACCATTGCTATGGTGCTGTGTAGATTAGCCATAGACATCAGTTATTTTTAGTTACTAGTAAGGTTGTTTTTGCCAGGATGTAAATGTTACACACGCCCTCAGTCAGTGACCCTGCAATCTTGCCAATCCAGGCAGAAGCTGTGCTCTCCAGTGTTTGGTGTAATTTGGGACAGGAGGAAGGAAAATTTAAATGCAGACCTTTCTGATGCGATTTTTCCTGGGGCCCACAGCCAAGCTGACAAAGCGACAGATCCTGTTCTTTTGCCTTTCAGGTTGACCTCAAGGTCCAAGTCTGTGGATAAGTCACACGAAGAGTTTCCCAAAGAATTAATGGAGGACTGGAGCACAATGGAGGTTTGCGTGGACTGCAAGAAGTTCATCTCAGAAATCATCAACTCCAGCCGGCGCAGCCTGTCTCTGGCCAACAAGCGAGCCAGGTTAAAAAGGAAAACGCAGTCCTTCTACATGTCGTCACCCGGAACCTCAGAGTACTGCCCCTCGGAAAGGACGATCAACGAGATCTGAGCCGCGTGCCTTCTGCTCCGCTTCCTCTCCGCGAGGCCACCATCCACGAGCGAGGTCGCCGGAACCGCATTGTCACCCCGTTGCTTTGTTCCACTTGACTGGCTTGGGTTTGCGTTCCATCACAGGATGTCCCACTCCAGCAGCTCCCAGAGACACAGAGGGCCGTGTTTGGATCTGCGCAGGGCAATACACGACGGGTCAGCTGCTCGCGCTGGGACAAAATCGATCGTTTGAAATTGTTGCCTCTTTTGTACGTGTGCGTCAAAATGAGAAAGCCTTTTCTTGCTTTCAATCTTTTTTTAACCATGCTTTGAATAATTTTTCAGGAGGTGAGCTGAGAGCAGGTGTCTGATGGAGAAGCAGATCTAGCACAGTGTCAGCGTTAGCACACTAGCAAACAGTAGGTCCTGCTGCATTCCCACCCGCGGAATGCTCACGCCCTTGTTGAGGCAGCCAAGGGCTGTGTCGCACACCAGGCACCCAGCGTGAGTGGCTGCAGTCCAATCCATCTTCCTCTGAACCGTTTTGGTTGCTCTGAGATCAGGGTTCAGCACGGGACTCGACAGTGTCAGTGTCCCGGGGCAAAGCAGGTGACAAAGCTCTTGGCCCGTGCGGTCGGTCATACCCCTGAGCTGCTGTACTTCTTAAGCCTTAGTGTCCTTCTGAGTTACTCCTGAGCAGGTTTTAGTAGTTTACTTTCTATCTTGAATGTATGATAATGACTACTAGTAGCAGTGAATTTTAGTAGTAGACAAAGCTGTACAGTTTATGGGGAGGACGGGAAATAAGGGAGGCTTCTAATTTTAACTGAATACCTGTAAAATTACTCTCATGGTTACTCAGAGAAAGCAGTGAGTAAGGTGTAAATTTGTATTATAATGGAGCACACAGAAACTGCTATAGTTCTGTCTGGCAGCATATCCACTAGTAACCCCATTTTTTCTGGGGTTTATAACTTGGCTGTAAAAATTCGTATTCTGCTGAAATTTGGGACAGTGCTCTCTCAGATTGGGGGCGATCTCTTTTTTTTCTTTAATCTTTTATTCATTCTTTCCCCCTTTTTAATTCACTCACAAGGGAAAGCTAGACTAATTGTTTAGAAGTTCCAACAATTTTACTATATTAACTGACATCTCATGTTTTTTTGCACTTTTTTTAATATTCAAAATACTTTTTTTTAAATTCAGTCATAGACAGAGTTTAGTCAATAATTCGCAGCCAGATATTTTTGATTTAAAAACAAGCTAACATAGCCAAGTTATTAATACTTGAAACTCAACTACTGTAACTTTTTTCATAAATTTTTTAATACCCTGAGGCATATTTAATATCTATATAGCAGTGTATTATAGAATGACATAGCAGAAAAGTTTCAGATCTATTTATTAACATTTCTATTCTTCGAGTTAATGAGAGATACCTCAGAACTGCTCCAAAATAGCTGGGACTGGACTTCCATAACATAATTTTAAAGGTGTATTAATTAAAACAGATTCCTCCTTCCAAAAAGCCCAAGAGACAGACCGCCCCTCTGGCCCTGGCAAGGCACAGTGCCCAGGCTGGGAGGCACCAGGGCTGCTTGGCTCCCATTTGGCAGCCTTTGGAGCAGCCATCCATATCGTCTCTTTTAGGCTGATTTGAAAAGCACATGCAAAAGTCTCTGTAAACCTTCCCAGGGAGTCAGCCATCCTTTTTTTTTCTTAGAAGCCCCCTTGGAAAATGAGAATTTTCGCATATGTAGGGCTTATTGAAATAGTTTCTATTTTTTTCTGAACCAATGCAAACAGGAAAAGCAGGGCTCAGTCCTAACTCTCCCTCCTTGCTGTCCCATTTAAGGTCAGGTGTCACAGCCCTCTCCTCATGGTACCTCTGGAAAAGTGTCTTTCATGTTAAGGCACCCAGAGTACTGGCATGAGACAGGGATGCAGGATTGCAGGGAGCAGCACAGGCTGGCTGGTGGGAAAGGTTCTGCTCTTGCTGGAAGGGCCGCCTGATCTCAGTCACATCAGCACTTTTTCTTGTTTCTGTGCCAAAACCAGGCCGTGTGTTTGCTGCACAGTGCACCAGGGAAACCAGACAGAAACAAATGCAGAAATCTCACTTTGCATCTGCCCTGTTGTTGTTGTTGTTGTCAGGGTGTTTTCATGGAGATGCCCCTGCCATGTTACAGTTGCGCAGTCCTCTGCTCACAGTCTGCTTCCCTGGTGTCCTCAAGCCACCGAGGTGCAGGGCATCCAGCACATTTATTTTTTCTCTTGGAGAGGAATGTGGGATGTTCTAGAGCAGGCAGGATGAAGCACTAAGTGACTCCTGAGTGTGTGAGGGGAAATGAGTCTTTCCTGCCGGTGCCCTGCTCCACTCTGGCAGCGCCCGGGGGTGGCTCTGGGGCAGTGGCAGAGCCTTGTGATCCAGCCTGTGCCTTCCAGAATTCCCACCAGTCCTTGGCTCAGGGCAGGCTCTGCTGTGCTGGGCAGGGCACAAACACTGCAAAACAGTGCAGTGGTTGTACAGATGGCTCCCTGTTGCTCACACAGAGCTGCCATGGGCCAAGGCCTGGATAACCTCCCTTTTTCCCTGGAAAAAGCCCTCCAAGGTGCTGACACATGCTGTGGCAGGCTCCAGAAGACATGGTGTGGAGGGCTGCCTCTCCCTTCGCTCCATCCCTTCCCTGGCACAGTTGCTCTAGATTATCCTGGCATTTCATTCCGCAAGAGGAGAAGCAGGGGGTTGGTTCATCACGGAAAGCCTGAAGGAGCTCAGCTCGCTGGTTGCCTGGCTCTGCTCAGTGGGCTATTTTTAGCTTTCCATCTCCTCCCTGCCTGCACCAGCATCCCAAATCCACTGCAGCCATTGGCCCAGCACCCTGTGGTGCTGCCCAGCACGTCCTAGTTACGGGCTGAACTTCACGTCAGCGACAGAGGGGGAAATCAGAAGCTTGTAAATATCTGTAATATATTTATTAATATTTAGGAAGTCTCCCATCAATCATGCAGTGGGAATTGACTTTCTCATGTTGTTTTAAAAAGGAAATTAGTCTTATTTATATGTGTGTTGGCTGTTATCTTTTATTAGAGTTAACACTTTCAGCCCCCTAATACAGTTTGCACATCTTAGAGTGAATTACTGCTGAAAAGAATGCAGCACTAGCACAGTGAACTCTGTTCCACGAATTTTAAAATTATTTTCTTCTGGTTTTTTTAGCTTTATTAGTATGCCCAAGGTCTGTTAAAATATATCATAGGAGACCCAAGGAGCTAAAAATGCCTCTGACAGCATCAGTCTTGTTTTGTGAACCTGATTGTGGGGAATGCAAAACCAGCTCTGCCTCACAGCAGTGATGGAAGATGTAAGCAGGCTTTTGCTGCAGCTTTCAGACCTGACCTTTCAAGTGTTCATGGTGACAGTAGTGTTTTGAGGGGCTGTTGGGTTTTTTTTCCCCTTTCTCCATTACTTCCTTTATACAGGGAGGGATGTTACCTGGTGAAAATAAAATGCCTTTCCATTATAACCCTTGTCTGTGTTAATTATTCATGGGGAAGCTGATTTAAAGGTTCTGTCTGTCTCTTTTTCATGCTTTTATAGTTTTGTAAGATCAGTCAGATGTTTCTTTTGGCAAAGAATTGTTAACGAAAATGATTGCATAACAGCTGAACACTGACTGGGCTGCATGAAGGGATGAAAACCTGTTGAAGTACCCTTAGAATAGCAATAAAAACTGCTTGTGTAACCCCAGTAATGTGATTAACTCCTCGTCATCATCTGCAGCCAGCTCCCTCTGTACCAGTGTGCTGCTTCTTCCAACACTGGTGGGCTGTACCTGAGGCAGCACATTTGTCCTGCATGTATTACAGGCTTTGGGAAATCTCCATCCCTCCCTCATCATTGGGAGAGAAATGCTGACAGTCTATTGGAGAGGTTTTTGATGGATTTGGTTTAGTTTTTAAAACAGAAGTGGAGAGAACATTATTGTCACAACTCTTAGATTGTTCTCTCTTCTCTCCTGAGCATCCCTTTTTCCCCAGTCAAGTTCAGCATCAGCTTCCCTTGTTCATTATTGGCTGCATGCTCCATAGGTTAAAACTTAGAGCCTCCAACTTTAAACTCCTGATTGCTACCTTCCTGCTTTACTTCATCCAGCAGCTCTGCACAACTCTTAGGAATGTCTGTCTTACAGCTCAGTCTCATCTGTGAAACAGTGACAGCACGCAGGCATGAGAGGAAGGTGCTGCAACTCTACACTCTGGTGCTACAGCACATGGATTATGTTCATGTTACCAGAAAATGTTTTACTGCTGCCATGTTGCTAACTTGGAGCTGCTCTGGTTTATTTCTTCCTTTGTATATGTGTACCTTAAGGCTGGTCTGAGAATGTTTATGAATATCAATTCCAGCTATGGAAACCTCTTTCGTTGTTTCTGTCTGATTTTTACTACTGTGTTTCAGATTTTTTGGGTACCTGAAATTACTATTCCCCACAACTTCCTTGCAGGAGAACCATGCCAGAGGGGCATTAGCTGAGCCTGATGTGACACACAAAGCCACAGAACCCCCGTGCTGAGTGGCACCTGTAGTTCCAGCAGCCCAGAGCAGAGGCAGCCTAGGGCCTTCCCTGTTCCCTCACCTTGACATGGAAAAATCCCAGAGCTGCCCATGTTCCTCAGCTGCCCATGTTCCTCAGCTGCCCTGGCACAAGCTGTGAGCAGCTCCATGTCTCAGGGTCCCCAGCTGCAAAAAGACACTTCAAAGTGGTTACAAACTGTTTCAAGAATTTTGAGAGCTGCTGCTGAACAGCTGAGTGCTCAGTGTCAGAGCTGAAAGGATCCTGCAGTTGCAAGTTTCCTTCTGCTTTCAGTATTCATAAACAATTAGCCCTACTTCCTAATAGGTGAAACCAATTCCAGAGAGGTGAAACTTGACAATACTTTGACAAGCAAAGACTTGTGAATGAATTTTTCTATGGTAGGTGTGCACTCAACAAATGTCATGGGGTGTAATCAGGAGCTGGAGCTAAACAGGTATCAAATTTTATGCGGTAGTAGCTTAGTTTGTTTATTTGCAATAAATCAATTCAGTAACATTCCAGTTTCTTCCCTGGTCAGGCTGTTTTGCAGTGGCAGTGCCTGGCTGAACTGAGTGTCAGATGTGAGGCAGCCCAGGCTCTATGTCCTGAGGGACATGATGGAAGCTACTGCTGTCTACAGAGGGCAGTGAGATGGGTTCTGTAGAACATTTCTAGAGGAAGCCCTTTGGAACAGACCCTTCAGAATAGGCCTATATATATAATAATAATTAGCTATATAATTATAGCTAATTAAAAAATACATTTGCAAGCAGATCAGCTTTCAAGGTGCCAGGTTGCTACTGTAAACTCACAGCTGAAAAGGACTTGTTTGATTATTGATAAAGTTGATTTAAAAAAAAAAACAACCAACCCATAAGAACACTCAGTATGAAAAAAACATTCTTGGTCCCTCTGATGCAGCTGAAGGTGTTTCCACCAAGCTTCAGGTTCTCTCTGCATTCCTCTAACCAGTGACAGCAGTGCTTAGAAATGGGAGCCAGCAATGCTTTGGCTTTTGCACTGCCAGACAGTGCAGTGTGGAATTTTTAAACTGGATTTCAGAAATCTGCTAAATCTAGAATTAAAGGACATGGGCATGAGTTGATGTAAGTTCTGCAGGAAGTGGGCATCCAAAGTTTGGTGGAAATAAGCACCAGTTCAGCTGGCACAGCTCTATAGAGAGGCAGCACTCTCATGGCCCAGCTCCCAGAGAGACAGCCCAAGGCCCAGCTTCAGCTGAGACATTTAGGGTGAGCATGTTCCTATTGCAGGGCTGGTGTTTACACTACCTGTGAATCAAAAGCAAAATGAACATGAGAAGGGTTTTTGAGCTGTATTTCTGTTAAAGCTGGTTCCATCTCCCTAACCCCCTTCTTTAATAAAGAAAATAATCCCAAACAGGAGGTGCACTTTTTGGACATGAACAGGCCTAAAGCACAAACCCTTCCCCTTCGAGCTTCCCCTGCTGCTGTGCTGTCACTGTGCATGTACCATCTGTGCATCTTCTGGGACACCAGGGACATCAGATCTAAAAGCAAAAGGCCACAGAATTGTCTTCTGCTTGTTTCCATGTTTGTTATGTGGTACTGAAATGCAATTTCTTGTTTATGCATTACTAATTAAGAGCTCTTTAAAATGACTGCATTGCTCTCGCTTTCTTGAGGGAACTGTGAAGACCATGGGCACCATTTCTTACAGAGCACAGCTGGCAAGGCCTGAGCCTTAGCTGCTGCAGATCTTAGCAAGGTCAGAAACAAAATTATAGCAAAGTAAAACAGAAGGTATTGTACCAGCAGGGCCCCACATTAGGAGCCCTTACTGATCATTTCACTTGCAGGTGCCTTCCAGTAAAATGAGAATCACACCTCAATCACCTCAGTTGTGGAAAAATTAAAAGGACAGGACTTGTGTTTCACAGAAATGCCTTCTCACTGAACAAATCCATAGTGAAAGCATGACCTGCTCCCTGGAGCTGCGATTAAAAGGCTCAGTCCATAACCTGCGTGATTCTGACAGGTGGCAAGTAGCGTTGGTGGGGTAAGAAGGTAATTTATTAGATAAATAAGGTCGTATTTACAAGTCAAGGCTTGTGATTTTAGATTAGTCTTTCCTGTTCTAAGAAATGTAACCCTTCCTCCAGCATGCCTGCTGACCTGATGGAGGAAAAGAAATAAGCAGCGTGGAGGAGCATGGAAGACTCACACTGGCACAAAGCCAAATTAAGAAAGGATAGTCTAAACAAACCCCATTAATTACACACCAGATCATTTGACTGCACTGTTGTAGGTCAATACTTTTGTTGCTAACATGAGCCTGCACCAGCACAAAAACTAGACATCAACCAGAAGCCAATCTACTTCAAGTGTGGGATCTTCAACATCTTAAAATCCTTCAGGGCCAAGAACCAACATGCCCAGTTTGCCACGCTCTGGGAACCACTGCTGCTGTCTTCCCTTACTGCCTCCCCTGCAGTCAGGGACCAGCTCTTCCCAGCTTCTTCCCTGCACAGCAGGCATGTGTGACACAGCTGTAGGGACAGGGAGAGCAGCACACTTCTATCCAGTGTGGAGACCTGATGTGCTGGCATCAAATTCTGAAAATCCAACCACTTCCCTACATCACACCCCCCACTCTGTTTCCCTTGAATTGCAACCCAGCAGCTGAGAAACACCAAACTGCAGCTCGAACAACTGCTGCAAACAACCTCCCTCTCACAACTCACAAAACCCATCTCCAGTTCCACTTTCAACTCTCAAAGTGCAGAATTCTTACTCAAGATGGCACTTGCTACCTATTAATCAACACAGTTACAAGCACTGAGCTTTCTTCTTCTTGGGCCCAGCACTTCAAGATCCCTCCAAGTAAATCAGCGCTGACTTTACACCATTCCTGCTTACACATTTTTTTCTTCCTATGTATCCCTCTTCCTCCTGCTCCAATCCAAAAAGCTGCGCTCTGCTGCTCTCACAAGCAGCCTAACACTTCCCCTCACATGCAGCTTTCTGTCTTTGAGACACCTCAGTCAACGCATGTGACATAAAACCAACTTCAGAAATATTTTATAGCCATTTCCAGTAAAGAAAGAGAAGATGGAGGAATTTCTCTAGGGAGCAATGAAAATAAACAATTCCAAAGGCAAGGGTTTTTTGCCTCGAGGGCCAACTCAGTCTATAACAGTCTAAGAACTGGAATGGGAATTGAGATGCACAGCACAGAGAGCTAGAGATCCCACCAGATCCCATCAATCTGACCAGTCACATGGCCAAGGGAAAAGGATTAAAGCCCCATATGCCAACAATAAGGACAGAGAGCAGCGTAAAAACTGCCTGGGAAAGCTTATGGGAAATTAGGAACCACTTCATCTGCTGAACACTGGAGCCTACCTGGTTCCACTGTGACCCACAGCAAGGTCCTTTCTACACAGTGGCAAAATAAGCAGCCACAGGAAGATCAATAATCCCATGGATGCACAACTGGCCCTAATCCCTAGGATGAGAGGGAGCTGAGTGATGGAACAGGCCTCCAGAAGAAATTAGTCTTTTCCTACCCAAAGCTTCCCTGCTCTCCTTTAGCCTAGAGAAAAGCAGGAGAGGACTGAGCCAAGTAAGAAAGGTGCTGATGCCTGGCAAGTAGAGCAGCACACAGATTGGAAAACCAAGCATACCTACAATACTTCCCAAGTGGCAGGAAATGGTGGAGTGAAAGCAGCCCAAAACCAGTGAGGAACAAAACAGAAAGGAGATGCTGCAACAGAAGCAGATAGGGATGAGTTCCTGCAAGAAAGAAACAAAGTGTCAAGAAGGTAATCCGGGAAACTGCCGTGTGATTGGTACTGACCTGAGGGCGTGGCAGAGGAGTTCGGCTGACTTTGGTGGGAAGCCAGCGCTGAAGTGCTACGCACGAGTCAGCAAGCCATAGGACAACACTAAGTAAAGATTTAATTTCTGATGCAAGGAGCAGCTTTAGACACCTCTTCTCCCAAACCAAAGCACTACACGAACCTCTCTAAAGGCTTTCCTCCCCCTGCTGACAGTGACGTTGTCACCCCCTCCAGCAGGCATGTATGTAAATGCTGCAGCACAGCTTTCCAAAGATACCCATCCCACCAGCTCTTCCCTCTTTTTGTGCAAAGCTCTGCCACAGCTGCACTCTCCTGCCTAGCAGAACAACACCAGGAGCTAGAACATCTTCTGTGTTTCTCACCCAAAAGTGGCATCACTCCTGAAAAAGGGACAACTGACCTGCACCAAAGCCATCCATCTTATCTTCCAGACATGGGCTGCTTTTAAGCTTTCTGTTCCAAAATAGGGAGGGCTTTAGGTCCACATAAAAAGAGCAATGTAAATATCTACTGTTCATTTAATTGCTTTCAATTAATAGACATATTTTTTAAAGCAGGTTTATTCATTAGGATCATGTAATTTAGTTACACCCAAATTAAAGTTTACTTTCAAACTAACCAGAATATGAATGCTGAAAATTCCCTTAAACTACAAACACTTTGAAATTATCAGATCAAAACAGTGACCAACATTTTACTCTTTTATTTTTTTAGAAGTTACTCATGCTCTGTAACAGCTTCCTGAGCACATGCTTGCCACTTGAACAAGTAAACATCCTTGCAACATTTGTTTCACTTTGTGGGCACACCAAAAAATAAGTTAAAATGCCCCAACAGAGGGTTCTGTCAGAGAAATACACACTACATCTGGATCAAACATGACAATTGTGTAAACATCAGACAAGGCTAGAGTCATTACCAATATATATTTATGCATGTTTAATGGGAAAGTTTCTGCAGTTATTGGAGTGTTTTTCCAGGTAATGAGAAGCATTTCAAAGGATTTTAAAACCATTTTGTACTCACGTGGAAAAGAGTTGAAAATGTTCAGTTACACTGGTAGTCAGTAGTTAACAGAAAGCATTTAGAAATGAGAGTCCATTTGTGGTTCTTGTACTCTTGTTTTCTCCATTCAGGGAATTAAAAAATTCTCTTTATGAAACCTTATAATTTGGATTTTAAATTTTCTGCTCATTTTTCATTTCAATTCTTCTGGTTATTGCATCAATTTCTCCCTCAGTTAAGACATGATGTGAAGGGCAAGGACCAGTGGAACAGCAGAGTCTCTTCATTCCAGCAGCCCACCCTTCTTAGAGATAAATAAATGTTTTCCAGCACCTTCCAGTAATCACTACCCCTGTCCTCATAGGGAGGGGAAGAACTAGGACAAATTAATAAATAAGAAAATAAATTATACCCTTCTACCCACCAGAAAAATTATTTTAGGCTATTAACATCAATAGAAACTTTATCTTTGTTTGGATACAAACATCTAAGAGGTAAAGTATCTCTGTGTCATGTTCAGGCAGCACATTTAAACAACCTAAGAAGACTTAGTTCCACACAAGATGCAGCCTTTCAAGATGATCCTCTAGATAAATATCAGATTCTACAGTATCATGTTCTGACTCATGTAGTTCCCTTTAACTGGCCACAAGACATTATCAGATTACAAACCAGACAAAATTCAGTGCTCTAGGACCTATCAGCCCTTCACAGAACAAGAGTTCACACAGAAAACGCTTAACCCCACACATGCCATTTTTCCAAGCTTTTCAGTTTGAGATGGTGTAAATATAACACACCCTCTACCTTTGTTGGAAAAGGCACATTTAGGCTGTTTTAAATGTGCTAAAAGTTTTGTTTCCAGTGTTAAACATAACTTGTTCAAATGAAAAGAGCATCTGCAGGAGGCCAGTTTAAACTTCAGTAGGCAACAAGAGCTGCTGTGGAGATGATGGATGCAGTTACTTTTCCGCTGATCCAGAATTCTTACAAATGGACAAAACCTCTGCGGATCAGCCTTGGGAGGGAGCTCTACAGAGCAGTCTGCAGAATAAGACTTTTCTGTCAGTTACTTGGTTTTATTTGGTGAACCCAAATATTTGGCTTTATTTTTCTGTGGACGCTGCTGCCATGGCTGGTTTGATCCCCTCGCGCGTGGATTTCAGCTCTTCCAGTTCTGTGTTTAGTTTGCTGATCACCCACTCCAGGGCATCCCGACCCTGCCAGAAAACACCAGAATTTAGGATCAGAACAGACACACCACCACTGCTCATGTTTCTATAGGTCTTCCTCTGTCAGACATGAAACTTGGTTTAAAATCAATGCCCATGCTCTGCATAGTTGGCTGCCAGATTATATTGATATGTTCCATCTTGTTATGGAAACTTCACTGCAGAGGCATTTGCTTCACCCTAAGCCAGAAGCAAATGCAATGCTGGTGTGAGCTCCCAGTAGCACGCTGAGGCAACAGGCCAAATTCAGCAGTCAAGTTTCCTTACCAAGGGAATTGCTGTTTTTGCTGTTTGCTGCTCCTACCACCCAAAGAATATTATGGCAAAATCCAGGTACTGTTCTCAGCTTCATTAGCCAAGTTATATATGGAGTTTTTGAGAAGATCCAGGACAATGAAAGTCTTCCAAGTGCTCTTTGAAGTAGCAGCTACATGACCTGATATCTATCAAGAGTTCAGTCACATTGAATTCTAGATCTGTACACAGCAACTTTTCAGCAGCTAAATCGGACTGATTGAGAGACTGGAGTTGCACATTTTATATCAAGGTATGGGAATGTCTCAAGCTCAGAACTGACAGCCAGTGCTTCAATAAGAGCTGGAGAAGCCAGGGCAATAAGCCTGACAAAAACCTTTTACCTGAAGAAGACTCTGTAGCAGCTGCACCCCAACAACCACAAGATGCAGCCAGCAGCACAATGAAGTCAAGAAAGAGAAAGACTTTAACTAAACAAAAGTCAAGATTTTTGAACTCTGCAAGCTCAGAACAGCAACTTTTGTCAAAGCAAGCAGATGGGATCAGACCTGGAGAACACCTGGCCTTTTTTTCACTTAGAGAGAAGTCAAGAGACATTCACTCCTATTACTCTACTAAGAATAAGGAGTACAAACAGTGGAGAGCAGTAAGTGGAAGCCACATGGCTCTGTCCAAGTTTAGGATTTTGGAGATAAAGGTTTGATCCCAAAAAGTCACAAATGTTCCGGAGAGCCACTGTCGGTGTTCAAGCCTTCTGTAGACCTTGACAGAAAGGACAAGCACGGCCTCCTCTGCACACAGAGTTTTGTTCCAAATTGTGATGTGCTAATTTTGTTGTATTTATTAAAGGTTATAAAGTGCACAGAAACATCAGAGTGTCCAGAACCTGCTGCTGTCCTTTATAGACTACTAAGCATGAACAAGAATCTGCATAAGCAGCTTTGAAAACCTAAGGAAAAAAGAATGTCAGAAGAAAGCTCATTCACTCTTCAAGGATTTTTTTGCCAGGCTATAAACATTAGTCTGGAATAATATGACAAGCCCAGAACCAGAGTGCAAAGTGTAACCTATTAAAGGAAATAAAGATTTACTGTGAATAGGAGCACAGTTATCTCAAGATTCTCACTAAGGTCAGTGAAGGGCTGATTCGGTTTCTCTTTGGGTTTTCCATATTCCAGGGACTAACAGAATAAATACTAATTGCTACTTCTGCACTGGCAGGCAGTCCTTAAACTGAGAAAAGTCATCCAGGTATCACAACAAAGTGTTCACGTCTAGGTCAAGTCTCAGAAAGGGAGATTCAGCTCCACCCCAAATTACCCCAAGAACTAGGATGTTTAATTAGTTCAAGAGATGCCTTTAAAAAATGCTAATAATATTCAAGAAAGCACGATTGAAATTGTCCACTTTAAGTACAGGTTGCTGATAAAAGACCTTAGAAGGGATGATATAACTTCTGAGCTCCTTCCATCTGAGCACTAAAGTGACTGTTCTTCAGCAGGGAGTAACTTCCACCTTCTTCACAGGCTGTGCAAGACTTGGGAATGCCAGCAAAGCACAAACAAAAGCACCCAGACATGGGAAAGCTACTGCACAGCAACAAGTTGTAACCAGCTGTGAATTAACTGAGATGAGTGCTTAGTAAGGAAAAAGTGGGGGGCAGGGAGGGGGAATCATCTTTCAGTAAGCAGTCATTTGGACATTTAAAAGTCAAGTTTAAATATCCTCTCTGAGGTAACACAGGCACACAGAACTGAGACAGCAACAGCTTGGATGTTGCATTTGTTATATTGCTCAAGTAAGACTTGTCAGAAGGTCAAACACCCTTGCCATAGAAAACACTCAGTAGAAAAACATTTGAGATTCTTTTCAGGCCCTGACTTGAAACAATCACATCATTGTGTTTTACTTGGTATCTTTGTTGATGAGATAAATTAATTTAAAAATCCATGACATTCAACTGGAGCACCAAGATATTTCCTCCAGTTTTTGAGAGTACATAGGTCTGTGTATATCTCCTTAGACTTGCATACACTATATGCCATATTTTGCAGCTAAGAATAAACTCATGATTTTGGCAAGGAAGACTTCAGGAACATTCTGCACAGGAAATTAAGTTAGGAATCTCAACCCGATCCAAAGCCTCCAAGTGCCATGAAACTACCCAGTTATCAGAAAAAATCTGACAGAGGACTGTCTATAAAGTGTCATACTGCACAACAAGTTCTGCAGTCAGTCATTAAGCAAGCACATTCATCCCCAGGCATGCACGTTGTGTTGTTCATCATTGCAGGTGTCAGCAGCATGATGTGGCTGGCAGAACAAGAGCTCCACATGAAGATTTATTGGTAGAGCTTAATGACTGGTAAGTGCTAAGCCTTTGTAGTTGATGTTTTCCAGAAAAACAGCCATAAAAGCTTAGTGGAATGAGAGCGTAAAAGCAAACACTCACAGCATACACAGATCTCAGAGTAAGCAGTGTAAAAAACCCAACTTTCTTAACTAGGAGCAGCAGCAAAATGGATTTCTTTCTTTTTAAGAAATCTTATTGGTTGAAGCAGAAGCCAATACAGGAATGACAGGGACAGGCTACACTGACTAGTGGAAGGAAAACAATCTGCACAGAGGTCACACAGAGGCAAATACACTCAGTTGTCTCAACCCTGAACTCAGATTTGTTAATAGTCATATAACTGCAGGGACATGTCACTACCAAAATGAATATAACTACAAGACCCATGAAAAACAGGAACAGTCTGGCATCCTGACAGCTTCAAGCTTTGCACAGATTTCCTCAGAAGGGCAACACTATTCCTCAGGCAGAAGAAAAGCAAATACAATTCCACTATGCAAAACATTACCCCTGTTAGGCAACCTATTTCAAGAAATCAATTTTATATCCTAAGAACACAGTTCTGTTTCATTTTTATAAAGCCAATTCCACTCACTAGCCAATTTATTAATTTCTTTCGGTACCAGCTTTATATACTGAACTCACAGAAACTAGGACTAGATCAAACACTCAGTGGAAGGACTCCTTCACATCCCCAGCTGTCTGCAGTCTGGGAGCCACAAGCAGGCTGTGTGGCACAAGACATGTGCAGCACGCTGGCTGCCCAGTGGCACAAGCACGGGCTCATGGATCCGGCCTGGACCGGGGCTACGCTCGCCCTGCACAGCTGCAGTGCAATGACGGGTCTGCCATTCCTGTATGCAAGGTGTGTAGAACAGACATGCAGGGAAATCCATGAAATCCACGGAACACCAATCCATGCACATATTCGCTAGAAAGCTGAAATGCTGTACCAAGAAGGAGAATGCTGGCATTACCACTAGTTAGTACAAACTGCAGGTGTGGAGAACTGCTAGCTTAGAGCGCTTTCAGAATTTTGAATTATCCACTCAATAGCATCCCACCCCTAGAGTAACACAAAAAGATTTACAACAAACAGCAAATTATTTTTTCATCGTCATTAAAATTAATAATGCAGCACCTGCCACTGCTACCTCAGAGCAAAGTCTCAATAATTCCTATTTCTTCAGAACAACAAAACATTTTACAGTAACTGTCATGAAGTTTAAGAGGGGTGTTTGGAGCAGAGACACAGCACAGCATGCAAGAAGAGCTAGTAGCAGCACAGTAGGTACTGGTTAGCAAATAAAGGGTTGGTAACAGCAATTACAAACTCCTGCCAAGTTCAAAATCTGTAGAGACTTTTCTTTTCAGTGAAATACACAGGACAAGAAGATCTTTCTGATTTGCAAGAAGTTTGTAAGCCAGTGCGGTCCTTCAAAATGGCAGAACAGAACAATCTTTAAAAGAAATTGAGCTCTCTCACAGGCAACACTTCAACAGGTACCAAGAAATATTTACAGTTTCTCTGATTTCAAGAGAGACATGCAAATGTAACTGATGCCTCAAGAGGAATTGTGCCAGCATTTTTAAGTGTGCCTAACTTGATCTGGCACACCAGCCAACTAGACAATGCTTTGCTGCCTCTGGGTCAGCCTGAAATTTGGTTGTGAGCCAGCGTTTGTTCTTCTCTTTCAAGAATATACACTCCACACAGACTTTTAAATGGAAACCAGATCAGAACAGAACTGTAATTTAACTGAAATACCTTCAATTTCAAACAAACAGAGCACACCCAGCTAGGTAAAGGTACTCTTCAGTGTCTAGAAATGACCCACCACTCCTTCCTCATCCCATGATTTTAACATGTTTTCCTCTCACCTTAGGAGAAGCACACAGGAGGATGGAAGAGGAGGCTTTCTCCTCTCTGATCTAGTTGGTCCTACCAAGTTGGCTTACACTGGCTTGGTCAAGGAGCATCCCTCACAAGGATGAAGGGGTGACCAACGCACAGGATCTCTGGTATAGCAGGAGTTACCTGGGCCAGATTCCCACTGAGCTGAACCCCTCCAGCAATGCAGAACACAATCTCAAAACTCCTAACACCACTCATCCTGCTGTTAGGCAGCAAGGCCTATGCTTCTCTGGCAATTCCATTTCTTCCCCAAAGAACTGCAGGACAAAGTGCCCAAGAATAAGCACTCCCATAGCTCTGCCTGTGCTGAAGAGCAGCTCCAGGGCTGCAGGCAAAACAGAAAAAGCAAGCACAGGACAGAGCAGTCAGTGCAGTGTTATCCAGGTGAGCCAGCACAGTCTCACCCCCTCAAAGAATATGTTTCTACTTACACTCCATTACTTTTAGCCAAAGGCAAAGAGACAACTCAGTAATGGATATGAACTGGAACAACTGACAAAAACAGCATAGAAAATATGCTGGTATTAACTGATAAATCCACATTATAAAGGCTGAAAGTGAAGTTACATATTCTATGAGCACTAACTCCTAGAAATAGGTTGCTGAGGTTCTATAAAAAATCTATTGAAACACTGCGCACAAAATCTAGAGAAATTAAATATAACACTCAACACACACCATTGACAATTCCTATTTCAAAATAAAGAACGATTGGGTGGGGGGAGAGAGGGAGAAAACAATAAAGATGTACCTTTCTGGCATTAGAAGATATTGTGTTTGCCATCAAGCTTTCCAGATAACTGCTCAAGCTAATGCCTTTAACGGTAATAATTGCTTCTTGTGTTAGCACAGTCCTGTAAGGGAATGAAAAATAGTTAACACCTAAGCTGAACTGGACTAACAAATTGTCTCCTAGACACACACAGAGATGCACACAAATATCCCTACTTACTTTTCTGGGTTTTCTGGGTGAGGTGTGTAAACCAGTCTCTCGTCAACAGACACCAAGTTTGTGAGCGTAATCTTAAGAACAAAAACAGAGCTGAAATTTCCCACCTTTCATTTTTCTGTTATCAGCAGCACTACTCAATGGCAGAGCACTCAATTTAATGTCAAAATACTGTACATGGAATATAAAACCCAGAACACAGTCAATAAAGAAAGCTTGTAAAGGGTGATGCATCTTCTGCTATCCTTGATCTAATTATATCGAAGTTCCCAGGCACAGGACAGAGCACCAACAGCTTTCTCTGAATGTTGAGTCTGATTTATGGCCAGCAATTAAGAGAGGCTCTTCCAGACCCCATAGCACTACCTGGACTAGACAGAAAATTAACACTGAGGAAGGACAAGGCCTCTTGCACAGAGACAAGGCTCTCCTACAGACAACCCCACGTTAAATCTGAGAGTTACAAGTTACCAGGATACCAAAATATAGCACAATATTTCATTTACATTCTATGAAAAAAGGCATTTCACATTAAAACTTTTGTTGGAAATGACAGAACTCATTCATCTGAAAGTCAAACTATTTTCCATGCATTCTGAGACATAATCTTACGTTAAAAGCAGGATCACAAATGTTTGATGATGAAGTATTTAAATTAGGAGAAGAAAAAGGGAAGGGAAAAAGAGTCATCTAAGACACTGATTAAGACATGTAAATTGTTTCCTCCAATGAAAGACACAGATAGATTTCTAATCTAAATGTTAAGAGCAAAACATCCAACTTTCAGAACTAATTATCAGAAACTTCTTAAGCCACCACTTACATTAGTTGAGCAAAGCTCCATCTTCTTTTCCACTGGATCCACCACAGAATGTTCCTCTATGTAAGTCAGAGTTCTACTTGTTCCTAATATCTGAACAGGAAAAAAAATGTTAAGTACCAAAATCCAACAAACAAAACTGAACCTTACAACACATAAATGCCAAGTCCTCAGTGACCCAAATAAATACAAAGTAATCCACGGATACCAGAGGATTGTGATTAGTGGCGAGACTTCATTGTCTAGATTGTATCAGTCTTAGAGCATGGCACAGACCAGCCTAGAAGGCATTCACAGACATACACAAATTTCACCTTTTACTTTGAAGTCAGCTCCAATTCAGAGGATGACATAAAAGGGATCACACCATTAATAAAGAATGAAAAATGTACCGCTTTGACAATGCTGGGCAATCCCCACTCTGTGCTGAGGAGACGGTGACTGTGCAGCCTCCCTTGTTTATCCAGGCTCCTGTCCAGGACATCTACCCCCACCACACATGGATTCATGGGGTTGGGGTACTTTCTCATAGCAGCTTTGATCACAGTATCCCAGGGATGTCTGTAGAAGGAAGAGGTGAGAGTACTTGTAAGTATTTTGTATTGAATCGCAAGTAATCACATGATACTAACTAAGGATAGAGGTTGTGCAATGTGGTACAACTGTACAGCTTCAGAGCTCCCACAAGTCCCTTTGGAATACAGTTATGCTTGGAAAGGCAATGAGCAAGTACTGACACAAAAACAGAAGAAAAAATAAATTCTTCTCTCCAGACTGAAGCAAGGAATTATTAATGCAAGACTAAGAAAAATGAAGGCAAGGGGCAACAGTAACTCACTGCTACAAGTGACATTCCAAGCAGTGCCCACAGAGATGGTGGAAATCTCAGCTCATTCCAGAACTCCACCAGGAAATCAATCTGACCTAACACTTAAGCCTGCCTTGCCTTGAGAAGAGGGCTAGACTACATGACCTCCAGGAGTCCACCCCACCATAAATTTTTCTCTAATTCTAAGCATACCAAATAAACTAAAGAGGACATCGCTAACTTCTGTTCCTTCGTATAGGGAAAAAAAAAAAAAAAAAAAAAAGCAAAGTGAAATTAAATTCTACTAAAGAAAGGATGATTGGGAGGTTCAAGATAAAGAAACAGATTTTTGGAAACCCCACTAGTTCACAGCCTGATGTCTGCACCTACACTACTGCTTCCAGCAGTTTGTTAGCATGAATTCCACTTATGGATACTCTTCTCAGAACTGTTTTTATGCAACAAATTTTGATAACCTCAAATTCCTGGGATTGGAGTAGTCCTGCTACTCAAGGCTAGACTGTCCACATAGCTCTTGAGAGATCACTTCAGATATTTCCTTCTGAAACAGAAGAGGCTACAGAAACCATGGACTTGATCCAACGGAGAAATTCTGTCCCTAATTATTTCTATATTCAGAATAACTGACTGGCCTGACATGATAGCTTTAAAGCCTTCAAAGGTATGTTTAAAAATTCAACAATTGGTATCTAACTTAAGAAGGCTTAGGGGTGCCAACTTGTACTTAAAGAGTTGCACTTAGGGCCCTAAATGGATTTTATTTTAGTCTTAAAATAGACTGGTACAGAAAGGCACTGACAGTACAGCACTACAAGAACAAACAGAAAGTTGAAAAAATAAGTTATTTTTCTAACAAGAAAAGTGTCAGAAAGGTTTACTGGTGCAAGCAGGAGAAATAAGAGCCCTCAATTCCTGCAGCAGAAGGAGAGCTGGAGGATTGTTCCTTGTGCCATCTTTGGTGACTCTACACCTCCATCAACAACATACACAAACTGAAAACGACAAAATTCTGTTAAATGTCCCTAAGGAATTGAGTCAGAGCTCTGATAATACACAACAACATTTTATTAACCATTCAAATGAACTACCTACACCCACACACATTACGCCATAAGATGGGGGTGTTCTAATACAGAACTTGATGAGAAAATGTCACATAAAAATAGCTTTTGCATTCCCTAGGTGATAGATACTCGTCTCGAACTCGGGAGTTGTGTCATGCTCGAGCAGCCTCTGCCTGATATTTCCTGTCAGAAACCTGCACAGTTCACTTACACCAGACCAATGCTAAAGTGAAGCACCGAGTACCTGCATCAGCGCAAGGAATTCCGTTGTGCTTGAGGTAATTAAAGAAATTTAGAGCACCACGACTGGGATATCTCGCAAATATTTTAATAACTATCACCCGCGGTGCTCTTCGGGCTCCAAGACTTTTGGAACACCTGTGGCAGAGGAACCATGGGCGGTGGCATTCCCGGAGCCGCGCCGGCACTGCCGAGCCAGCTCCCCGGGACGGCTCGCTACACACCTCCCGGTGCTTTTCCCTGCTGTTTCCTCGTTGCGAAAGGACGGCCAGAACCACGTTCTATGCGGAAAAGCACGGATGGAAAGGAAAGAGCACGGATGGAAAGGAAAGAGCAGGCACTCAGAGCGCTGGCTGCCGGGCACCTCAGCGGTAGTGCCTGAGGGGAAGGGACACAGTCACTGTCCACAGCCCTTGGAATATACCATAGCCTACGTCCGTCGTTTAGGATTTGTTTTATTTATAGTGTGAAAACTATTTTCCTAAACACCCAGCCCTTTATCGGGCCACCACGCTGTGGGGCCGGCTCTACCACTCTATCCTGATGGAATGCAATTCCCGAGCTCGGAGAAGCCCAGGCGCGGCGTCCGGCCTCGCAGGAAGCAGCTGGAGACGATGCGGGACCGGCACCACCGCGACCCATTCCCGGCCTCCCTCCTCCTCCACCGGCGGCGCCCTCAGCATTCCAATTTCCGCCGTCACCCNCCCACGGAGGAGGCGACGCGGCGCGCACGCGCGGGAGCGCGCGCCGGCCGGGCCCCGCGTCACGGCGTCCCGGGTTGGGAGCGGCTCACAGGGATCAGCCAAGTCCCGCTCGTAGCCCTGCACAGGACAGGCGCAGGAATCACACCGTGTGCCCGACAGGGTTATCCAAACGCTTTTCCAACTCTGTCAGGCTTGGTGCTGTGACTGTTTTCCCTGGGGCTTGTTCCAGTGCTCAGCCACCCTCTACATAAAGAACCTTTTCCTGATATCCAGCCTAAACCTCCACTGGTGCAGTTGGCTCTGGAAAGGCACATCCTGAGAAAGCAGTTCTGCGTTACCATTGACTGACTGCTCCCCCTGGTCCTCGCAAACAAACCCTCACCACCAACTCCTCCGGACAAAGGAGACAAAGGAGACATGGAGCTCCCCGAGCAGGCCTGGTGGAGAGCTACAGATATATTGAAGGAGTTGGAGCATCTCTCTCATGAGGGAGGAAGGGCTGAGGGACCTAGGCCNCGGCCCGGTGAGCCGCGGGGGTCCCGCCGCGTCCCCCGGCCCTCCCCGCCCGGCCCCCTCACCCGAACACGTGCTCCGAGCTCCAGATCTTCATGGCCGCTGGCCGTGTGTCCCTCAGGCCCGGCGGGAAGAAGGGCGGGAAGGACGGCGCGCGGCGGCGCCCGGCTCACCGACAGCCTCGCGCCGGCCCGGCGAGNTCCAACTCTGTCAGGCTTGGTGCTGTGACTGTTTTCCCTGGGGCTTGTTCCAGTGCTCAGCCACCCTCTACATAAAGAACCTTTTCCTGATATCCAGCCTAAACCTCCACTGGTGCAGTTGGCTCTGGAAAGGCACATCCTGAGAAAGCAGTTCTGCGTTACCATTGACTGACTGCTCCCCCTGGTCCTCGCAAACAAACCCTCACCACCAACTCCTCAGGACAAAGGAGACAAAGGAGACATGGAGCTCCCCGAGCAGGCCTGGTGGAGAGCTACAGATATATTGAAGGAGTTGGAGCATCTCTCTCATGAGGGAGGAAGGGCTGAGGGACCTAGGCCTGGTCAGCCTCCACAGGAGGAGCTGAGAGGGGACCCCATCGATGTGTATATATATTTAGAGCAGGGGGTGCCAAGAAGATGGATCCGGGCTCTGCTCGGTGGTGCCAAGCATTAGGACAAGAGGCAACAGGCAGAAACTGATGCACAGGAAGCTCTCTCCAAGTGAATATGAGGAACAACTTGTTTCCTGTCTGAGTGACCGAGCACTGAACAGGTTGCCCAGGGAGGCTGTGGAGTCTCCCTTACTGGAGATATTCAAGAACTGTCTGGATGCAACTCTGTGCCATGCTCTGGGATGACCCTGGTTGAGCAGGGAGGTTGGACCCGATGACCCTCTGTGGTCTCTTCCTTTTCCATTTTGTGATTCTGGGATTCTGTGAGCTACCAGCGTTTTGGTTTAATCAAACCAGGAGTTTTGATTAAATACCCTAATAACAGCCGTGGGGGTGACATGCAGCAGGGACAGCACGTGCAGGGCTGTGCCCAGGGATGAAGTGATTGTTGAGGAATACATGTGGGGCAGTAGCTCAGTTTGCAAGCTGGAGATTGAGATGTAGATGGAGCTGTCAGTGGGGGCCTGAGACAAGAGGCCATGAGCTGCCAACCCTTTGGTGATGCCAGAATGGACACTGGGGGACACAGCAGCAGCAAAGACTCATGAGTAAGAGCGAGATTTGCATGTGGCTTGGACTGTGGGGGTACAAAAGCTAGGGGCTCCTTTGCTGGGGTCCCTTCTGAGAGGCACGAGCTGGGGCTGTTTCTGTGCTACTGCACCATGAATAAATTGCTTTATGGAATGAGACATCTGAGACTCTGCTATGAGGAACCTGGCGTGGATCCAGCAAGGAAACCTGGCCTGACTGTGTGAAGGGAGTCAAGTGGGGCACCTGTGGGTGCACTGGAGCTGCCTGCTCTAAAGAGACTCTGGTCCCAGCAGTGAAAGTCTCTGGCCTTGGGAATGTGACTGACAGAGAGTGTCTTGTGAACGGTCAGACCGGGGTGTTTCCTTACCAGAGATAACGCCAAGTGCCTGAGTTCACCTAGAGCACTTA
Source organism: Dicaeum eximium (assembly GCA_013396995.1). Lineage (NCBI taxonomy): Eukaryota > Metazoa > Chordata > Aves > Passeriformes > Dicaeidae > Dicaeum > Dicaeum eximium. Next base: position 183,193 of record VWZP01009912.1, on the reverse strand, counting down.
GCACGGACTCATTCTACAGCAAACACATTGATATGAAATGCCTTACAAAGTGGGGCAAAGACAGGAGACGGGCTTCCTTATTTCCTGCCTCCAGGCTGTGTAGAACATTACTGCAGGCTAAACCAGCCCTGGCAGCAAGGAGACCCACCCTTCTCAGTGATGCTGGCTGGGCTGGGCTGGGCTGGGCTGGGCCGGGCCCTGCTGACTCAGCCGCACCCTTGACTCAGCAAAGGGATCTGGACAAGCTGGAAAGACGTGCTGGGACCAATGGCATGAGGTGCAACAAGGACAAATGCTGGGTCCTGTGCTTTGGCCACAGTAACCCCATGCAGCACCACAGCCTGTCAGAGTGGTTAAAGTAGCCCAGTGAAAAAGGACCTGGGGGTGCTGGTCGACAAGAGCTGAAGGAGAGCCAGCTGTGTCCAGGTGGCCAAGAAGGTCAGTGAGTGGCAGCCTGGCCTGTGTCAGAAATGGCACGGCCAGCAGGAGCAGGGCAGGGATCTTCCCCATGTGTTCAGCACTGATGAGGCCACACCTCAAATACTGGGATCAGTTCTGGGCCCCTCAGTTCAGAAGGACATTGAGGTGCTGGAGCGTGTCCAGAGAAAGGCAATGAAGCTGGTGAAGGGTCTGGAGCACGTGTGCTGTGAGGAGCGGCTGTGGGAGCTGAGGGTGTTTAGCCCAGAGAAAAGGAGGCTCAGGGCTTTATCCCTCTTTGCAACTGCTCAAAAGGAGATTTTAGCCAGGCGGGGGCCGGTGTCTTCTCCCAGGTATGCAGGACGAGAGAATATAACCTCAAACTGCGCCAGGGGAGGTTCAGGTTACACATTAGGAAGAAATTCCTCACAGAAAGGGTGATTAAATATCGGAATGGGCTGCTCAGGGAGGCGGTGTTATCACTGTCCCTGGAAGCGTTTAAGGAGAGCCCGGACGCGGCACTTGGTGCCATGGTCTAGTTGACGTGGTGGCGTTGGGTCACAGGTTGCACTCGACGATCCCGGAGATCTTTTCCAACCCGATGGATCCCGGGATTCTGAGGAACCCGTCCGCCCCAGGGAGGGCGGGGCTCCGGTGGTGACGATGTGGGCGTGACAGGAGGCGGTGCGTGACCTCAGGGGGCGTGGTCTCCCCAGGGGGCGGGCCCGGGGTGCCCTTCGGACGCAGAGGAAATGCACGCGGCGGCGCGGTGACGTCAGGCGGCGCGGGCCCGTGGTGACGGCGGGTCCGGGCGGCCATGGCGCACCGGTACCTGCTGCTGGCGCGGGGCGGCGGCTGCCTCCGGGGGCTGCCCGGGGCCCCGCTGCAGCAGCTGCTCTGCCGGAGGGGCCTGCTCGGGGGGACGAGGCCCTGCCTGGCGCAGGTGAGGAGCGAGCACGGGGGCCAGGGGTCGAGGGGGGGCCGCGGTGGCGGCGGCGGGCGGCCTCGGGGCGGGGAAAGGCGCCCCGCTGCTCGGGGCCGAGGGCGGCTCTCTGCTGTCCGCGGCCTTCCCCGGCTCGTCCTCACCCCGTCCGGAGGACGCAGCCCCGGCCTGCTCGGTACCGGCCCTTCCGGGCGGTGCATGGGTGAGCGGGCGGGCTGGCGTGCCGCGCCTCCCGGGCTGCGAGCGGCTCCGGGCGGGGGAACCTGCGGGCTCCTGCGCCTGCAGCAGAGCCGTCTGTCAGAGGGAACACGAGGCGACACCGCAGAGCTGCTGTGGGTGCTGCATCCCGCCGGTGTTCCTAGAAACTTAGAATGGTAGGGGGTTGAAGGTACCTTAAGGATTTTCTCTTCCCAACTTCTCTGCCGTGGACAGGGACACCTCCCACTACACCAGGTTGCTCAGAGGCCCATCCAGCCTGGCCTTGAACACTACACCTACAGCTTCTCTGAGCAACCTGCTCCAGTGTCTCACCACCCTCACAGTGTAAATAATGTAATCTCAATATCTAGCTTAATTTCTCCTCTTTCAATTTGTACTCATTGTCCTGTCACTGACAAACAGTCTCTCTGGCTTCTCTGTAGACCCCCTTCAGATACTGTAAGCTTGCTGTGAGCTCTCCATGCAACTTTCCTTCCTCCAGGCTAAGCAGCCCCAACTTCCTCAGCTTCTCTTCCTAGAGGAGGGTTACCGGGTTCCCACTGGTTTCCCAGGTGCTATGTCCCACCTATTTCCAAAGTTCTTCCATTGGTTTCTCAGGGTGCTGATTTGCATTGGGTGGGTTTGTGGCTGAGAGACTGAAATGTTAAAGATTAGTGACTGAGGGGTTTGTTCTGGGTGTCAGTGTTCTGGAAAAGAGGAGCCTGATTGTTTGCATCCCGGGATTGCACAGTGCAATGATGCCATGAATCTGCACCTACAGTTGTGGTACTAATTGATAAATCATGATGTCTCTGTGTTCATTCTTAGTAAAATGGCCTTTACTGTCAGGTATTGCAAGATGTGTATTACCCTTGTTGACTGCTCTAACACAGTGGAGGAGTGACAGGCCTACGTGGCTGCTTGGCAAAAGGAAGGTGCTTAATTCCTCTCTCTTTCATTGGCATCTTGATAGGGTTGCTTTGTTTTCCTGTAGCATAGAGTGTGAACAGTCACACCCTTATAGGCATGAAGGTTATCTCTAGGATAGTGATAATTATGAGACAAATACACATAGAAAGGTGTTGGTAGCTTTGTTGTCAACATGAATATGTGGCTTGTTTTTAATGGTGAATTTGCTTTTGTTTGATCAGAGCTGAACGTCATTTCAACAATAAATAAAACATTGTCAGCAGTGCTGCTGATCTCTCAGGAAGCTAATTCTTGTTTCTTTCAACAAAATTTAATGAATTCCTATTTGGAATCAATCTTAGGAAGGGGACTTGGTATTCATTGTAGCATCTGGCTGTTTCTGTAGGCAGAAAAAGGAGGATCTTTGTTCCATAAAAGCCATTACTTTTTAAAAATTGATCTTTCTTTAAGAAGATGTGAGTAGCTTGGAATCATAGAACCTTAGAAAGGCTTGGGTTGGAAGGGACCTTAATGATGATCCAGTTACAGCCCCCCTTGCCATGGGCAGGGACACCTCCCACCAGACCAAGTTGCTCATGGCACTATCCAGTCTGACCCTGAACACTTCCAGGATTGGGTGTCCACTATTTCCCTGAGCAACCTGTCCAGTGGCTCACCATCCTCAAGGAGTAAAGACTTTCTTTCTAATTTCTAATCCAAATCTCTACTCTTTTAGTTTAAAAACATTTTCCCCTTGTCCTATCACATTTGCCCATGTAGAAAGTAACTTGCATTAAGCTAAATTTATTTACCAGCTTTTTGTTGTGTGTCGTCTCCTCTTCCTGTTATGCTCTTATGTAATATTTTGGTATCTCTTAGATAATTAAGACTTTCAGTTTAATTTTGATTTTGAACTTGATAATGGATAAAACTCTAAACTTACGGTTTTCTAGAAGTAATGGATTTTCTATCCTGTTTGTATAACTAAGCAAGTGCATTTTTGATTCCAGCTTTGTGTAGCCCCAGCTTTTTAAAAATCGATTTTGCTTACAAAGTTTTGTAAACTTTTTAAGTAGTTCTCCTTGTGGTCTTGGGTTTATTCTGGACTAGTAACATTTTATGGGTTATTTTTACTCTAAAACTGACATTTGTGTGTTTTGCTTATCTAGAACTTACATTTTAAAAAGTCTAGATTTTTAGGATGGTCACGAGGTTTGCCTGAAAGAAAAATCAGATTTTTGTGGTTTTGTTTTACACACAGTGAAATTTTTTGCCTTTGACTGGGAGACACTTGGCAAGAGTTTCCTGATAGACAGCCCAAAACAGCACCCAGTCAAAATGTGCTCTGTTTGCTTTCTCTCTGTTTAGGCAGTGGCTGTGCTTATATCAGCTAAGCTTGCTGTGGCATTCCCACTGCCAGAAAACCAGGGATAGGCCCTGTATCAGGATGATCAGTTTTTGTGCTGATGTTTTAGAGAGTTCTTGAATATCTCCAGTGAGGGAGACTCTACAGCCTCTCTGGGCAGCCTGTTCTGTGCTTAGTCACCCACACAATAAAGAGGTTCTTCCTCCTATTCAGTTGGAGCTTCCTGTGCATCAGTTTCTGCCCATTGCCTCTTGTCCTGTTGCTCAGCATCACTGAGAAGAGCCTGGATCCATCTTCCTGCCACTCTCCCCTCAGATACTTAAAGACAATAATGAGGTTCCCCTCTCAGCTGTCTCTTGTCAAGACATTCAGGTGACACTGAACATGCCATGAAGTCAGTTTATTTTTCTCACAAAGCAGCTTCAAAGCACTCAGCTCTTTGCATATTAACTTGACAGGTTACTGTGTGTGTTCATGGAATTTAGGATCCATAGAGACAATCCAACAAGAAACCAGTGCCATTATTCAGGTCTGCCCCAAAGCTCTGTCTGTTTACCTTTCTCCCTCTCTCACTTAAACTACAACTTAATTCTGTAGTAAACTGTGCTAGTCTAGCTGAGCCAGGCAATTAGATTTGGCTTACTTAAACTTTTCAGCTGTTTTGTCTTAGTTGGAGTAAAGCTTTCAGAATATTCCAGTCTCTTTGCAAATAAAAAATAATCTGAGTTTGCAGAAGAACTAAGTCCCTAATTTTTGTGTGTTGTAGGGGACTGCTGACATAGGAGAAAACCCCGTTGTTTCTTTGAGTTTCATCAGTTGCTGCAACATTCACTGCCTGTCTGTATTTGAACTATACATGATCTGTGGCAAGCTCTTTTTATTTTGTTGCCCACATGGTTGTGTCTCACTTGTCCTAAAACTTTTAGGAGCACAGATGGAATTGCTCATGTTGGAGGTCATAGTGTATTGGAGTTAGTAGCTGTTCTCTACATTAGCTTCTCTCTAGACTGTCTGCACTGCACATGCTTCTCATAATCAGTAAAATACCCTCTTGGATTTTCAGTATCAGATTTTATTCAGAGATAAACACACACAAAACTAATGGCTTGATCAAGCAGCCCAAGAATTCTTAGCTCAGTCCACAGCAAAAGCAAGGAATGAGAACGCTTTGGTATTCTTGGTTCCAGTAGGTGGAACTACAGGGATGCTCGAAATTAGTCTAATGTATTTCATCATTTAATAAGGGGTGGAGGGGGAAGCTCCAGATAGAAGATTTCAGCAGAGTTACAGCATTCAGTGAATGGCAGTGTGCCTAGAGTAGTTATAGTGTGCAATCAAGTAATCAAAAGTTTCTTTAATATGCAAAAATGGGTTTTGTTTCCAGCCACTCTACCTCGGCTATAACACTGAGCTTCCTTTCACAGAAATAATCCTAGAGGTGGTAGTCCCACATGGATGTTTGCTGTCTTGCAAGGGTACTTGGAGTCATATTTTCAGGACCTGTTGCTTTTCAGTTAGTATAGTTTGGTTTTTGCATCTTACTGTTTCTGTGGTTCTTAAGGTAAATAGCTTCCAATCAAAAAGAACAAGAGACTGAGTGCCTTTATGTGGCGGAAGGGAGTGGAGGCAGAAGGAAAGTCAGCCTGTGGGGAAATCTTGGCATGGATAATATTTTGTTTTTCAGAAGTGTTGGAAAAGCTTACAAAGGGCATTTTATCTAAAATATGTCCTCCTTGAAGAAATCAGGTATGATTTCTCTTGAACAAAATTGCAGTTTACACTTTTTTAAAGTATTCAGCTATAGTAGCAAAATTTTGTTAAGAATTAGTGAGTTTAAATATTTAAATTTTCCTCATTGCACTGAAATGATGAATAATAGTAAACAGCCTTAGAACAAGGAGCAATGGGCATAGGTTTGTTGTGGTTCTATAACTGGATGTTTGCCCACGTAGGGCTTTAGATCTTCTTTTTCAACTGAGATTCCTCGTCTGTTTTAGTTTCTTAGCTGGATGTAAGCATTGTCTGCCACATCTCATTCTTTTGGATTCAAGTAGATCTCTGATATTCAGAAGGTACAACTTCGTAACTATTTGAAAAAAGGTTGCAGACAAAACATGATTCAGTACTGTGTGGATCATGCTTGTACAGTCACTGTTAATGTTGCACTTTAATGTTATTCAGCTGGTATGATGAAATGTTTCCCATAGAAATCAATGTGTATTTAGTGTTCATAGTTTGTAGTGTTTTCTGCTTGATTTTTCTCTTTTAATGAAGAATGTTTTGTTTGTGTGTAAGATGAAATTCTGTTCTCAACAACAAGACTAAAAATCTCCTTGCTGTAGAAATTACTCATTTGATGAACTTTTCTTTTTCCATTGTTGTCTTACTTTTTGTGCACAGCAGTTACTGCAAGGTGTGTTGTAAAGTTCTAGTTGGAAAGCGGTGTCAGAATAGCTTCAAGGCTCTGCTAGAGAGTTTGAAAATTTTTGTGGCATGTTCTTATTGATTTATATTTCTTTTTCATCTTTCAGCTCTGTGACCAAGTTACCCCTGGAGTTACTGCTGATAGAAGCACTGTTTTGGCAAGTGTGATCGCTGCTTGCAGAAGGCTTTTTTCTCAACCTCCCAAAGGTGACTAACTTTGTGAAATGAAGCAGACTGCTTACATACCTTGCTGAGGACTGCACTCATGTGCCATTTAGGTTTATTGTCTGTGGGGAAGTCAGTTCTTGTACTAATCAGCCTTTAATCTTGATATGGAACATTTGATTTATGGGATTTTTAGGAGCTATTAAAGAATAGTGTGGTTTGCTCAACTTCACACTATGCAGTGGAGCTTTCTGTTGACCTAAGCTTCTCTATCTCTGGTTAAAAGATAGCTTTACTTCAGGTTCTTAAATAGATGTAGTGTTCTCTTGTCAACACAGTAGATTTATTTATGGAGACCGGGTAGAGCTTTCCAACAAAAAGACAATAACAAAGCTGGTTTTGCAGTCTGTATGTTCCTAGCTTCTTTGCTGGTGTATGCATTCAGCTTGTGGCAGCAGAAGTGTGATGAAAGAATTGTAAAATAAAACCCAATTGTGAGCTCCTCTCCTCTTTCTTAATAGGATTTGAAAAGTATTTTCCCAATGGGAAGAAATCTAATGGAACTAAAGGTACACCTGGAGAAACAAAAGGTACAGAAAGCTGCTTAACTTCAGTTCTTTGTGGAATGTGTATTCATTAAAGTAGATTTTAGCATAACAATTGTGATTTTGGGTTTTAGGTTTTTTCTTTATTTTTCAGGGAAGATACTTTTGTACCAGATTAGTTTAGAAGTACAAATAGATATGTTTTTATTATACATTATATGAAAGCATATTTTTATGCTTCTGTTGGAGTGCTGTCCCTCAATTATAAGTTAACAGACCTCTCTTCTGGTCATAACTGTCTCTCTGCCACTTAAAGGACTATATATGGTTTTTTATGGAAAACACTGTTTTTCACATCATCTAATTATTATAGTATTGCAGACTAGTACATTTTTCAGAACATCTCCTTGATATAACTGATAAAAGCTAATGTGTGACTGGCATAAGATGTAAGAAAAAAAAATTCTTTTTTTTTTCTTGTTAGAAACAAAGCAAGCTACTTCCAGACAACCCAGTGGGCCTAGTAGTGGAGGAGGTGGCAGTGGTGGAAAAAAAGGTGGAAAGAAAGAAGACACTAACTGGTGGACCAGATTACAGAAGGTTTTGACTTTAAAATACCTTTCTTTATGTCACTGTCTTGTCTTCATGAAATAACCTTGCATGTTTTTTGCTTTTTAAGGCCGTATTCTGATTGCCCAAATCTTGCTCAAGCCCCCTGTGCCTTTCATGGCAGCTGGCTCTAGGTGGCTCTCACTCAGTGCCTTTCATGAATAACTGTTTTGTGCATAACTCCAGAGGCATCCACCTCTGTTCAGGAACGTTAATGAAGTTTAAGCTGTGTGAATGTGGTTGCTAGTAGTCAGTATTCTTAGAGGGGAGCCTCAAACCTTTAAAGGCCTCCTGTTCTGTTTCAGTGTCAATTTGGAAAACTTTCTGACCACGCAATGCTCATTAAATGCAGTTTGCTCTTACGTGTTCTGAACTTAGTGGAATACTTATGTGAGTTTTCCTTTGAAATTTATTGCTATTAGCTGTAACACAAAGATGATGGCACCTGACAGTACAGGTATATAAAGAATGTTTTTGGTGCACATAATGTTTTTCATCCTTCTTGTTTTTGGTGTTTTTTCCTTTATTTTTTCTTGGTCTTACATGCACTCCTGGAGACCAAGGAAAATTGTTTTAGAGTGGAGGCAGAAAGGTCATGGGATTTTTTTTTTTCTGAGAACAGTAGTTCATAGATCAAAACTCTTCAATTGCTATTTGTAAAACACTTAAAGATTTTTTTATTGCTGCAATTCCTCAGTTCCATGTGAAATTGCTGAAGTGTGTTCATATAACAAAACAGACCTTTGTTTGAGGCTCTCTGTGGCAACCTTGAGGGCAGGGAATAGAAGCTACAAAGAAATACCAGAAACTTTTTTCTATGTGCTTAATGTATTACAGGCTCTAATTTTTTTTTTTTGCCTTCTCCATTTCCTAGGGTGACATTCCATGGGATGTCAGGGAGTTCCGGATGTATGTAGTGGGAAGTTCTTTTTTCTGGACAATGGTTGTATACTACTTCTTCTTCAGGGTCCCTGGGAGAGAAATCACCTGGAAAGACTTTGTCAACAACTACCTTTCTAAAGGATTGGTGAGTGGGGAGGGGAATCAACGTGAAACATCAGAGTGCTGAAGATGCTCATTTCTGCCTCCTCAGTTAGGTTTGTGTTTGTGTGTCTGTAGAGTGAGAATCGGCTCAGTGTAATTTTCAAGGGAGAAAGAATTAGTTTTTATTTTAATCAGTTCCTAGGTCTGATGTTGTGGATGAATGTGTGAATATTTATGTCATTTCAAGAGAGGAGAGGGAATAGCAACTCAGGACAAAACTTCTGTTGGATAGCTCACGTGGGTGCTGGTATGAAGGGGCAGTGTAGCCACCCTCTCTCTGGGTATGGCTTTACAGTACAGGTGAGCTGACATAATGGCTTAAAGAGACATGCCAGCTGCCTTTGGAAGAAGTTTACTCCTAACCTTATCACTTGCATGAGCCTATCCCCCTGAAAGAAAAGGTTTTTTGCTTGTTTCATGCCTGAAATCAGTTCCTTGGGGAATCTGAGAAGCAGCAGTGAGAAAGGGATGTGTGGGGAATCGAAGAATCCTTTCAATCCCTTCATCAGCCTGTGTTGTAAAGTACCCTCCTCTCTTTGTTTTCTCCTCTCATTTTTTCTTACCTGGAGCCACTACTGGAGCAATCAATTTTATCATCAGTATCCTATCTCTCTGTAGAACTTGGCAGCTTTCCATATTTGGAGTAATAGGTTGGTGATGCCCTGAAGTTCAGGAGATTGTGTCTTGCACAGGCTTTTTCCACTTCAGGAGCCACTAGTTCTTTGCTCTGTTCCCTCCCTGCTTGTAGCTTCACCCTATGGGTTAGGAAAGCATTGGTTTGCTTTGTCCTCCAGGTTTCAGACCTAGAGGGATTTTCTGTTAACACAAAATTAATCTTCCATTACTTTGGTAAGCTGCTGAACAGGGTCTCTTACCTTCCTTTTCTAACTGATTTCTGCAGGGCTGCTCCATATGCTTCTCCCCTTCTGCCTAGACTATCTCACAATCAGTCCTGTTCTAAACTGATTTTCTACATCTTGTGAAAAAACCCATACTGATTAAATTTCTGAAGCAGTAAGACACTTAACTGTAAAAATACTAATTTAGCTGTTATAATGAACAAAGCCTGAAGCCTGCTTGCAGAAAAGCATTGTGGAAGTAGGCAGTTGCACAAAACCAAGTTTCTTGTGTCTTTGTAAAATGTAGTGTGGATATTCAGACAGACTTAATGTGTAGCTATCAAGTGCTGTTGGATGCCTTAGTGGTGGGGAGAAGACTGCACTACTGGAGTCATGTGCTTTTCAAAACAAAGGTGTTCAGGTAGTGTTGTGTGAAATCAACTTAGTTCTAGAGTGACTTCTTAGCTTGTGTTTTGCTTCAGTTCTATCAGAAATGGCACATGTAGTAAGTTCAGGGGACAACCTTACTAACCTGTGTGCAGTTCAGGCCCAACTTCTAAAACTAGATTGCTAGTTCTAAATGCTTTAAAGATGTTAAAACCAGTTATTTTATGGAAAGAGGAAGAAAACATGGAAAAATGTTTAGCTGACTTTTAAAAAGGCCCTGTCAAATCCAAGAAACTAACCATTGGAGGAGACTTGTAAAAAAGATCTTAATGGTATATATCTGCTAAACCTATAGCACAGTTCCCAGGTTTATATGGTATCTGTTACCTCAGCTAAATACTTCTATGTCTAATTGATGTTACTGTATTTAATATTGTAGCACAGGAAGCCCTTCCTATTAGGGGAAACAGTTGTAAGAACAAAGTTCAGATTTCCCTCGTGTTGCTCAGTTTGGTTTGTTTTGGAAGCTGCTATGAGAGTTTGGAATCATATAACTTACTGCTTTTGGTGTTTGACCACTGAGACAATTAACTATTTAACTATTTTACTGTAACTGATTTTTATTGAGGCATACATTGAGTTTTTCCTTGAGAAAAGGCTACGATGTCAATCTTTCAATCTAAATTCTGATGTGCCAGTATTCCTTTTTTCCTGATTACTTACGTGATTCCTAATGGCAGACCATAGACTGTGGAACTGTCCTGATGTACATGATTTATTGTAGTCTCCTAACTGGAAAAAAGAAAGATTCACATTTGTTATCTGAAGCTGTGGTGGAAGCACAGTGACTGTACACTCTTCACTCAGGTTTTGTTCTTTCCTCCTCGTACAGGTGGACAGACTTGAAGTGGTGAACAAGCGCTTTGTCAGAGTCATCTTTGTTCCTGGAAAGTCTCCTCATGAATGGGTAAACGCTTTAAGTACATCTACATGAGACGTTAGAAGCAGCAAAACAGTCTTTTTACGTAAAGTTTGAGGAAGAAACTTGGTCTGGATCAATAATAATTTCTTAATCTAAAACATACTTCCTTGTTACATTATCCTATATCCTGTGTTTTTCAGTTTACTGTATCAGTTGTTTTGCCATGGATACCTTTAAGCTATGACAAGTAGTTCCTTTCCAGCACTAGGCTCTTTAATACAGATGCTTCAACAGGAAGAGCAAGAAATTGCTGAAGGTTCTGTATTTTTACCTGCTATTTTCCTTCTGCTCAAGAAAATCCCAGACTTAAGTCCACATACTTAGCAGTCTTTTCTGTTCCAGACTGCTTTTAGCTAGTTACTTGAGGAAACAAAGAGCAATGCTTGCTTCCTAAGTATTTATTTCATGGAGTTGCTCTTCTAGTAGCACAGTGAGGGATGGACTGATGCAGTTGAAAGTTTTCCAAAGAATGATACCCAGTGGCAGGCACCTATTAAAAAATAAATAAAACTTTCATGGAAAATTCAAAGAAGCATTAGAAAAACTTTATCAGGTTACCGCTTCTTAGTTGGTGGAGCTTTTCTTAACTGTCTTTCTGAAACAAGGTCTGGAAGTCCCTCCTGGGTATAGTGAAATCTGCAAGCAGTTACTTAATCAGTAGGTTTGTGTGGCTTATTTATACACCTACTCTTTAGCCCACATGCAGCCAGTTGCCTTTGTTTCCCAATCAGTTGACTGCTCTATTTTTTCTTTTTCAATGTTAGGGTAAGGAGGGAGAAGTCAGGCAGGTCATGGTCAAAAGGGGAGATTTTCGTGAAAGACCAGATCTCAACACATTTTGAAAGTAGTGTTTGGATTTTTCTTTCTGGTCTGTGATAAATTTCATGCTTCACATTTTTTTTGTGAAGACAGCTGACTTTAAAGCTAGTATAAACTGCAAAAGTTTCTCTTTTTTGCAAAAACAAACAAAAAAAAAGGCAAAAACCTTTCTTAATCTTTCTTGAAGGGCTGAGACCTTCAAATGAAACTGTAAGTTGTATGAATGCTGAGTTTCCAGATTCAATGCTCTGTATTATTTTGACTATATAGCTCCTTTGTAAAGATCTGTTTATTACTTCTTTCCAATTTTTTCTGGAGAAAATGCCAGGATTTCTATCTGTTTAAAGTGCCCTAAAAGTTGGGATTTATTGTCTCTGCAGAAGCAGTGATAGATGTAGTGTATTCAGGTTGGGAGGCTTCAGATCTGTTGTGTGCTTCTTAACACCAGTTACATACTTAACAAGGCAACTTAACCTTGGTCCAAATCTAAGATGTACACAAGGAATTACCAGACTAGAAGAAGTTGGCTTGTAGTGAAGGTGAAATAAGACAGGACACTCTGTGATCTCTGCTTTTTTCCTAGCAGTACGTCTGGTTTAATATCGGTAGTGTGGACACTTTTGAACGGAATCTTGAGACTGTGCAGCAAGATCTGGGAATAGAAGTGGAGAACAGATTGCCTGTAGTCTACTCAACAGAGAGTGATGGGTAAGAAGTTGCTTTAAAAAGTCTAGTAAAAAAAATGGTTGTGTTTACAGTAGAGAAGTAGGTTTGTAATACTCATACCTTATGCTTCACTAGGTGGCAGTATTGTCAGAATAACAATCAGCTTGGGTTTATTTTTGATAAGTGTAAGAGAAGCTGTTCAGTACTTTGTCTATGAAGAAATCCATATCCTCTTACTTTAAATATAGATTTTTATTATATAAATGTTTTACTATAACTCCTTTCTTCATTTAAGCCCTTCCTCCCTGTCACTTTTACTAGAGCAAGAGTTAGCCAGAGCAGAGCTCCAGAAATGATGCTCCTGTAGATTTTTGAACAGACAGATTATATCATAGAATCACAGTGTATTGGCTGAGATACTATGGGCATCCATTTTTGGCCAAAAACTAAGCATAAGTCAAATTTTGTGGCCTTGGAAAAAAGCAAGAAATGGGTGACTAAGTAGATCACACTACCCTGCCTGTTACCAGAAACTGGAAGATGCATCATGCTCTTAATTGTTAAGAAAAATAGTACTGATATTATATTTACAGCACTGTTGCTTCCCATTAAGCAATAATGGCTCTGATACTAGATTTGTGTTCTTTGTATTAGCCTTATGGAGCTGAATTTTACTGACCTTATCTAGAAGACAGTAAAAGTGCTTCTCTGATGTGTTTTTCCAAATGGCTTAGAAGACAAACATAATCTTTTATCCCAAGGACTAGTGTTTTGGGGTTTTCTTTTGGGTTTTTTTTGTGTTTTGGGTTTTTGTTTGTTTGGTCGGTTGGTTAGGTTTGTGTTTTTTTGGTTTTTTTTGTTTTTTTTTTATTCTAAGTGAGCAGTTTAAAAATTACTCCTGCTGATGTCTGTGAAATAGGTTTTGTATCATCAGGTAGTTCGACTTTGGGTGTAATAGCTCTTATGAGTAACGAAATTGGCTCATTTACCGCCTGTCTTGTATTTACATTCTTGGTACTTGGGGGTATTTGTTTTGATTTGGGGGGATGGAGGGGAATGTCTTGGTTTTTCCACAGAGTGTTTTACTAGGCTGCTGCCTGTTGGTCTTGGTGGCAACAGGAAAAATGGTGGCCTTAACTCTGGGCAATTGTGCAATTTCCGACAAAGGTTTTATTTCCCTGTTCTACACACTGCCTGCCTCATTTCTATGTTTCTTTATAATGGAGCATGGTCTTAAGCATGGTCCATAAATAAACCTGTTGAGCCCTTTAATTTGAACAAACCTGGGGAAAAGTGGTGGTCAGGGCAATGCAGCACTTGTGTGAAAAGGCTGCATGTCCACCTGAGGCTTTTCACAACAGACTGGGAAAAGTGGGTCAGTTCCTATGCCTTGTAGAGACCTTACTGAATCCCTTTTTGTGACCAGAGCTCTGGTTCTTTCCTCCTCTGTGTCTGTTCTTCATATAGATATTTATATATATTTCTCTGCCCCAGGAATGCCACAGAAAACAGGAGAGAGCAGCAACTATATATAATCAAAGTACTGCTGTTCCCTGTTGGATCAGAATCTGCTGAATACCACAGTAGAGGGAAAAATCCTTCTTTTCCTCTTTATTCCAGGAATGTGGGTTATCTGTAAAGCCTGGAAATCCTGTTTTCATTAATGATTATGCTTCTTTTCTGCATTTTGTTTTTGTGGAGTGTGGCTGGAACATCTTGTGAGCTGTTTGTTGAAGCTGTTCCTTTTCACAGAAAAATCTGTACAGTGCTCAGATACTATGATAAAGAGGACTGTGTTAGGGTTTTTGGCTTTTACAGAGCTGTGCTAGAAAGCTGGAGGACAATGGACAATGAATAATAATTTAAAAAACCAAAACCACAAAACAGAAACAAAAAACCCACCCCAAGAAACCACCCCCTCCCCCCTGCAAATCTATATCCTTGAAAATGAAAATGGAAATATCAAAAGGAGAAAAAAAAAGTAAAATGCTGAAAGACCTAAGGGAAGAAGGGCATGTATTTTGGAGAGAAATTTCTGCTTGAAGTAGTATGATATACTGTCTATATGCTACCTAATACAGCTTACTTTGAGACTATAACAGTATACATAACTAGTCCTGTAAATTTACCTTTGAAAAAACAAGTTACTTCTGTTTATTAGGTAATGCAATTTTTCCTCTGTAAAACTCAGAAATGTTACTTGATGTGCTTGGTTTAAAAACATGCAACTATCAGTATAATAATTTGTTCTTGAATTTATTTTGATGGTTTCCCAGTGTGAATAACCTTCAGAAATACAAACATTACAAGTTAATAGAGTATTAGTCTTGAATTTGCTTATGATGGAGCCAACATCTTATACGTATTATTTGCAGTAATGGATGTTTGTGATGTGTTAATTTTTTTTTGTTTGTGTTTCTCCACAGGTCATTTCTCCTCAGTTTGCTGCCTACAATTCTGATTATTGGTTCATTGCTGTACACATTAAGAAGAGGTCCTGCAGGCTTAGGTCGGGCAGGGCGGGGAATGGGTGGACTTTTCAGTGTTGGTGAAACTACAGCCAAAGTCCTTAAGGATGAAATAGATGTTAAATTCAAAGATGTCGCTGGCTGTGAGGAGGCCAAATTAGAGATAATGGAGTTTGTTAACTTCCTGAAAAATCCCAAACAATATGAGGATCTGGGAGCAAAAATTCCGAAGGTAAGGGAATGATGACTCAGACTTTATTCTTCAAGTAGTTCTCAGTATTCTAAACTGTACTAGGATTGTTTACATATGCAATGCTTTCCAGCTTCTGTCTTCTTCTAATCAGAAAAAAAAAGGTAAGCATTAAGTGCCAGCAGTGCAGCAGTGGTGCCAGAAGACTTGCCTTATGGAATACATCATCTGTTCAGGGGACCAGAAATGATACATATAGGTATAGCATCAGTCTTGCAAGTAGTTATTGCAGAATTGCCTTTTGGCTCTGCTGGCAGGGGAGTCCACCTGATGATGTACCTTGATTTTTCTATTTTAATATGTTAGTCAAAGAAAACTGTGCTCCTGTAACTCTAAGACATCATGGTATTGTTGTATCTAATTTGTTTTTCCTTTTGCTCCTTTAAAGAGGGATTAATTTTCCATTATTTCCTTGCATGATTTGTACTGTGGTGAAAGAAAAGCCAGCAAACTCAATATCATAATGTGCTGTTTCATAGGCTTAATATTATGTTTTCTTCATGAGGAAAATATACTTGTTTTTCTTTCAGGGGGCAATTCTGACAGGTCCTCCAGGTACTGGGAAAACACTTCTGGCTAAAGCTACAGCTGGAGAAGCCAATGTGCCATTTATCACCGTCAACGGCTCAGAGTTCTTAGAGATGTTTGTTGGTGTGGGTCCAGCGCGAGTAAGTCTTTGGCCTTGCTCTTTTCTTTCAGTATTGGCTGTTGAAAGGACATTGTCAGGTTTGGGAGACAAACAGTTTGATTACAGCTGAAGTTCTTTCTTCTATGCAGATTTCTTACAAGTGATGCCAGATGCATGTCTAAACACAAAAATCATCAGTGTACCTTTATTAAAAGTTACTAAGGCAGTTCACTATCTGGTTTCAGGCCATTAAGGATGTGCTTCTTTTCTCAAGGGGCTTGAGAACACAAAACAGCAATGTTTAAGCTCTGATCTAAAGTAAATTTACAAGCTGGATCAGAAATCTGTAGCTCGTTTGACTACTGTTACGGGAATGCCTCCTCCTGCTCTAAAACCTGTTTCTTTGAAGAACTTTATTCTCTTTGTAGTTTCAAACTCTTAGCTGTAAAGAGTTGTCTAGGACACGCAAATAAGCTTTTGATTGAAATATGAGTTCAGTGACTGATTTCTGGAGATCGGGTATTTTAAATAACCAAATATATGTCTAATATTTTTTTGGGCTTTTCTGCCTTAACTGCCTTAAGAAAGCTCTTTAAAAACATGTGACTGGTATAAACAAGTTACTGATGGTATTTTATGATAATGAAAATTTGGGAAAGTATTAGGTGTCCTGAAATAATAGTGATACTCAGACTTCTGTTGTTAATAGATCCCTGAAATGCCCCAAAGCAAAGTGATTTAACTTTTCTATATGGGTTTATGGAAGTACTTTTGCTATCCAGTGAAATCTGTTGACACAACTTTGGCTGGGAATCAAGGTTTCAACACAGTTGATAATTTCTGATGCCAATAGAAAACAATATGAGAGAGTGTTTTACTCTCAGTTCCTATTAATTCATTAAATAAGGCAGTTGTTAGTGATGCTAAATTGATAATTTGTAAATTGAATGTGCTTGAACTAAAACTGCTTACATGGTCTTGTTTTCTTTGGTGATTTTTTTAGCGTATAATGCATATACACTAAAAATAGTTGTGTGAATCTGCATTTCTGCTTTTTCCAGTGAAAAGATAACTCACTTTAAGCATCTGACACTTGTTTATCTTGTTCCTTCATTGTACTTTTTTCAAAGAATCTGGGTGGCTTTCTGTAGTAAAGCCTACTGTCCAAAATTTTCATTTCTTCATGTCTGCTGTACATTTTTTTGTCATCAGAGAAGCCTTTGGTAATTGCATCACTAATGTATAAAGTAGTAAAGCTCTGAGCTGCATCTAATTCGGACTCAGGTCAAAATTCTTCCATTAATTTTTCATTTCCTGTTTGCTCCAGTTTGATTCCTCAGTTGTAGATCTGTTAACTCACTGAACTGGTTTTAATGAGGTCCTTCTGACACATTTGCAAGCAGAGCAACATTGGAATGTTGCATCTGAAAATCAAGTCAGAATGTGCTACAACTACCACAGTAGTTAGGTAATACCTTGTTTAAAATATGAAAGTCTGAAAAAAACTTCAGCTTTCTACTCATGCCCTGGATTTTTTTCCAGACTTCTAGAAGTTAATTTCACTTCCAATTGAATATTTAGAGGGGAATTAAGTAGTTTATCATTGCCTTGAGGACTGGCTGAAGGCTTTGGAATGCTTGTTCAGAGCCATACTCAGCTATAGGGATACTGTTACTGATGCACCTCTTCCCCACCCCCCAATCAAAAGAGTTACAAACCAGTTTGATACATTTTCTGTTCTTTTGTTAAGGTTAGAGACCTGTTTGCTTTGGCTCGTAAAAATGCCCCGTGCATTCTCTTCATTGATGAAATAGATGCAGTAGGGAGGAAGAGAGGGAGGGGCAACTTTGGAGGACAAAGTGAGCAAGAGAACACACTCAACCAGCTTTTAGTAGAAATGGATGGTGAGTATTTAATATCTAATACAATGTTACAATAACAAGGGTATTGGAAAGAACTAACTTGCTTGTTCAGACCTGCTAACCAAGATTTGGATTCTAGCTTAAATTCAAATTGTCTGTTTCCTTGTTTCCTAAAATAAAGCATGGTGACTCACTTTCCTGCAGCCTGATGTTTTACTAAACCTCATTCAGAGGAAAAGAGCACTCATTCTGTATCTCCTAACTCTTTGTCATAGTTGAATAGGCAAAAAAGTTCTTCACAATGAGACCAATCTGTCTGTAAAAAAGTACAGCTAGCCATGCTGGTTCTGCGATCTTCTGAACAGTTAATCTATTATTGTATTTTGAAGATAAAGCAGGATTTGATATAGTACTTGACAAAACAGAGTCCAAGGTCATTTTCTTGCTTGTTATGAAAAGCTGGACAATGCAGCAATAAATAGAAATATTTTCAGCTTTAAGGTCATTTATTTAAACTGTCAGCTCTTACATGACCCTGTAAACTGGGCAGTCTTTTTATTTCTGTTTTGTTTTGGTTTTTTCTTCCCCCAGAAATTATATTTACACAGCTTTTCTCTTTATCACTTTTATTTAACAGGATTTAATACAACCACAAATGTAGTCATTTTGGCAGGTACTAACAGGCCAGATATTTTAGACCCTGCTCTGATGAGACCAGGACGCTTCGATAGGCAGATTTACATTGGTAAGTTTTACCTGGGTGCCTGTATCATCCTGTGTTTGTAGAACACTGCTGAAATCATTGCAGCTATTTATAAATGTAGCTTCCTTGCACACACTCAAGTTGAATATATGTGTGTGAAAAGTAAAATTATATGTCTTCTATTTTAAAGGACCCCCAGATATAAAAGGAAGAGCATCAATTTTCAAAGTTCACCTTAGACCTCTGAAGTTAGACACTGTCTTAAATAAAGATAACCTAGCAAGAAAGCTTGCATCACTAACACCTGGGTTTTCTGGTAAGTGCCTCCTAATGCCACTACTATTCTCCATTTACTGTTTAAGCTGTAGATACTTGGTTCCCCTACTAATTCTGGTTTTCTTGCGCCTGATCTTCTGGATGACATTTGATTTAATTTTATTTACTTGCACAGCCTGAAATTCTCTTTGCCTGTTTGAGCAAGTAGGAGATTTGAGGGTCTCAAGTTTTGTCAGCTTCAGTCAGGGTGACATGAAGGGGGAGTTTCTTCTGTCTTCAGAAAAAGCAGTTCAGAGGTTTATAATTGTTGTCACTCATATCTGTGTTCTTCCTTTGTTTGTCCTTTCCTTTGTTTGTTGCATTCTTGAACACTTCTGGAGAAGACCTGGGTTTTGTGGAGTTTGTGTGCATGTTCTGTAGGGGAATTTTTGTTTCTGGATGTAAGAACCAAAAAGCAGTGCAGAATTCTACTGGTCAATACAGATTTTAAATTAATTAGATTATAAGCCAGTAATGAGAGTTCTGACATCCATTCCTAATTTAACACTTGTGAATTCTTCACTGGTTTTTGGTCTATATAAAAGTGGTTTTCTGAGATTTGACTGTCAATGTTTCTGGCAGCTACAGTGATGATGTTTAAGCTAAGTTATCTCAATAGCAGTACTGCAAATACTTTTAACCAAAAGTGGATGTCTTGAAATCAGTAATGTGAAAGGATATCTTCTAAAGATATGCCAATATCTGAGCTATATAGGAGTCACATGTAGGAAATACATACATATATATATACTAGTTTAAGTATAATCTGTTGCAGACAGAAAAGGAAGGTGAGAAGTATCAAACAAGTACTTCACTGGTAATAAACTTGATTTGCTGGCTGTCTTACCTATGAGAAAAATCCTAAAGGCTGTAACTATGGTACATGTATTGTGTCTTAATGTGCTCTGAAACAGCTTAATTATTTACCTTTAATTTTCAAGCTCAGTGAGAGTTTATAGCAAACTAGTTATAGATAAGGTTATCTTTATGCTAAACGCAGAGAAAAGTGTTGAAAAGGATCAGTAATTCTTGCCTTATCTGCTTTTAGGTGCTGATATTGCTAATGTTTGTAATGAAGCTGCTTTAATTGCTGCAAGGCATCTCTCAGATGCTATAAACCAAAAGCATTTTGAGCAAGCAATTGAAAGAGTTATTGGAGGTAGGTGAATAGCATCAATCATTTCTCAAAAATTGTAATAGGCAACTTCCTTTTTTATATATATAGGAAGCCATGCTTTTGAATCTTTGTCCTGCTCTTTAAGGTTGTTTTTTTTCTCTCCTAAACACATCTGAGATTTAGAAAAGAAGTATCCTGTCTATACTGCTGACTTCTATAATAGAGGAAGGGGTACAAAGAGAATTTTCATCAGGACATTTCTCTAATTTCTTCAAAAGGCAAGAGGAAAAACTGTTTGGATTTAGGGCTGCTTTTAACTGCTGCTAGCCTGAAGTAGTCCAGAAAATATTTTTAAAGTGCAAATGTTTTATTCAAATATTTGGATATTCTTAAGAACTTACTTTGAAACTAGAAAGTCTGAGGAAGGACAAGGTTACATTGAAACGTGGAAGATGCAGATTTCTAGAACCTATAGGTTTGGAGTGGGGGTGTTTAAACTTTTTCAACAGATCATGGCATGGCCTCTAAGTATTGCTCACCATCTTTTCAAATAAAGTAAAGGATTTCAGAGGAGAAAGTTGTGTCTGAAACTATTAATCAAGTTTGTTTTACGAAGGTTTGGAAAAGAAAACTCAAGTACTCCAGCCAGAGGAGAAAAAGACAGTAGCATATCACGAGGCAGGGCATGCAGTTGCAGGGTGGTTTTTGGAACATGCTGACCCACTGTTAAAGGTAAGAAGGCTAATTTGAACTTGTAATTTTAACAGTAGCATGGACAACANCCCCCCCTCCCGATGTTAAGACGATATTAAAATACATAATCTTTTAAAAGGCAGTGTAAGTGTTTCAGTTTTAGAGTACATTTTGGTTCACTTCTTGTAACTTTTTAAACTGTTTTCTGACTTAGCTGTTACACAGTTTATAGTATAAATGTCCTTTGGGAGACCTGTTCTTCTCATGAATCTGCCTGCCTTGGTGGCTGCTTTTTCTCTGAGGCTTTCAGTATAGGCCAACGGTTTAAGCTACTCTTACCAGGTTATATAGGCATACTTCAGGAATATATAAGGCTAAAATTTAGTTTCAATTTACTTTCTTTTGGGTTCACAGCATACAAGTTGAACATAGAGGAAAAAGCACCCCAATCTCCTAAACTTGTTTGACATTCATAGTTTTGCATAGCTGTGTTTTTAATCTCATTTTAGGCTTAAAAATAATCTTGTACAATTCACTGCTGGAAGAAAGGTCATTAGTAAACGTGAAAATACCTTAAACTGTTCAGAATGCTAAAGATGGAAAAGTGCTGTGTCTGTTACAGAGTACATAATGCCCAATACATAACATTGAAGGCATTGTGGATTTTAATTTAAATGGTATTTTTAAAATATTATACAGTTTTTAGAGAAGATATGACAGTGGTCTTACCTTTCTTTTCCAGATATTCTAGTAGTTGTTATCCCAGTTTAGAGCTAGCCAGGGCTTTTAAGGATAAAACACAATGGGGGCAAAACTGTAAACGGAAATAATGTCTGAATTAAACCTCAAGGGTGAGTATGGTGTAGGTTGTGGTATTAAAAAGTAAGTCAAACTGAAGAATGCTTTATGGTTTTTAACACTGTTTAGTTGTAGCACTGTTAATTTTGTTTGTAGGTATCTATTATTCCACGTGGTAAAGGACTGGGTTACGCTCAGTATTTGCCCAAAGAACAGTATCTTTATACCAAAGAGCAGCTACTGGACAGAATGTGCATGACTCTGGGAGGACGTGTGTCTGAGCAAATCTTCTTTGGAAGAATTACAACTGGTGCCCAAGATGACTTGAAGAAGGTGACCCAGAGTGCATATGCTCAGGTATGGGCTTCAGTGAGACTTCTGTTTTTTCCTCTACTGTTTTCTTTATCTCTGACCTAACTGATATTTTGATATGATGCAATTTCATCAGGTGCGTCCCTCAAAAGCCTTGTTTCAGAAAACACTACATGAATACGCATCATAATGTTGTTTGGAGATGCTGATGACTCAAATGTTTTATTTCAGTCTCACAACAGCAGTCTGTGATTAGGCTTTGATTACTGCCCTACGTTTGCCCACAGGAATATACATATTGCAGTTGGATCCCATTGGATTCAATTACATGTGGAAATTGTTATATTTTAAAATGGAATTTAGTGCTCAAACTTGTCATGCATTTACAGTTGCCCAGTATGAAGATTCACTTTGGATTCACACTTGAAATCCAGACAACCTTCTATGAAAGCACCATTTGATGTCAATTAAGGCTGTGGGAATTACGACATCAGTTTGTGTTTGCATCATATTAACTGATGTAGATGAGTAATTTAAAATCTTATCAGTGCAATGACTCACCTAAGTGTAGCTGTGGGCTACACACAGCTGTGTTACCACATTTCCTGCATTAGCACAAAAGGTGTCATAAGACACTCAGGAGGAGCAAGAGACATTTTGGAGTACACTTATCTTCCCCTGCACGCTTATCCCCAAATCCCACCTGCTTCCTGGTCTCAGGCATGCTTCTTGTTGCCTCAGTTCTGGAAGGCAATGTGTAATGATATCCTGTTAATTCTGTGAGATCTTCAGTGACTCTCACTCAATTTTAAATTTAAAAAATAAGCCTACTTACAGACTTCCATACATGTCAACCAAATATAGTACCAAACTTATCTTAAGAAAGCATGTTAAGATGCTTGGTTCTAACGGTGAGATCTCTTTGAATTCTAAATATTTGTTTCTATGTGGATATTATTATTATATTACTAATTATTATATAATTTCGAGTATTCTATGTGGATCTTGTTAGACTGAGAAGTGCTGCTTTAGTAACCATCAAATTGATAGTAGCCATGGAGTGAATAAATAAATAGCAGTTTGAACTTGTTTCTGCCTCTGCTGGAGCAAAATGCAACTTAAAACAGCCACATTTGGCAACCAGACAAGTCAGTATTCAGTACTGTCAAGCAAGATAAGAATTGTTTTCACATTTGTAGAGGAGTGTCTTGGGATGAGGGATAGCATATGATTTTTGGACTTGATAGACAAAAACCTTCAAGACCCTCTACTTTAGTACTTATCTTTATGGAGAAGTAGAATATACTAAACTTTAGAACTATTTTGAACTGACAAAACACTTCTATTTCTGGTAAAGTAGATGGATTTTACTGCTTAAGGAAGGGTGAAGTGTTTTTTGTGTAATATCTTAGAACTTAAACAGCAGAGCACTATGCATACCACTAGTAACAGCTTTAAAGTTATTTGTGTCCTTCATTTTAATCAGTTAAAGGAAATAAGTGAAAGTCAACACGTGTTAACTTCAGTAGATTTGAGTTTTCAGGTAAGGGTTGATGTTGCAGGAAAAGATGAGGTTATAGCAAAAAGACTTCTTCCTTTCCTTTCTGTTGTCCATATTTTACATCAACATACCCTAAACTATTGCTGTCTCTGATTTTTTTTCCTTCAGATTGTTCAGTTTGGTATGAATGAGAAAGTGGGGCAGATTTCCTTTGATCTCCCTCGTCAAGGAGACATGGTCTTAGAGAAGCCTTACAGCGAGGCCACGGCCAGGTTGATAGACGAGGAAGTGCGGTCGCTAATTAACATTGCCTATGAAAGGACATTAAATCTGCTGACTGAGAAGAAAGCAGAAGTGGAGAAGGTGAGCATTACAGTGTTTGTAGCCACTAAGTTCCAGCTGGTAAGCCAAAATCTGAACTGAACAGAATTAGATTTATAATAGTGACTGTATAAGTATATTAAGAAGTTTGCTCAAAACCCATTTGATATAATCTTGACTGTGTCACAAGACTTAACAGAAACCTCCTTTTGTGTAGGAGCACGTCTGAGCATCTCACAAGCATGATTGAACATCCCTCCCTGCTTATATGGTCAGTGCTCATTCAGAAAGCTGGAGGGAAGAGTCTGCCTGCTAACATAGGGTTTAGTAGATGTGATAGGCAAGCTTAAAAACCCAAACATGAAATACCAGGATCCCAGTTTTTTGTGCTAAATAAGCTCTTGTAAGCAGGGAAGTTCATATGACTTCTCTGAATTCCTTTTGAGCATTAATAAAAATATCTTTGTCTTCTTCCTTTCCTGTCGCTTGGCTGCTTGTGATCTGCCACACTGCAGCCAAGATTCAGCTTGTGCATATTCTTTCTCTTCATGCCACAAAACCTGATACAGCAAAAGGATAATTTTGTAGGATAGGCATCCAATAGGCTTCCTGACAAGGAGACAAGTTTGTATGGGCTCCACAAATCCTGTTGTAGCAGGTCAGCATCCCAGAAGAGATCACTGAATGTGGTTTGTGCTGAGCAATGAGCTCACTGACCCAAAGCTGCAAACTGCTCTGGTGCAGTGTTCACACATTGGTATTTTATGGTGCTCTTGAGCTTGTAACACAGCAGCAGCCCGACTGAACCATCCCCACTGACTGGAAGGGAGCACTTGTTTTCATCTGTCACTTAATGTCTTGCATCAGGAGCCTTTTGGCAGAAGCCAAAAACTGCTGTTCTAAAGCAACAGTAACCTACAGTGAGGGCACTGCTTAATCTTAAAAGCAGGATTATAAATAAAATTGTATTTGTGCTCCCTAAATGCTCAAGGCGGAGAAAAATCTTGTCTGGTGAACTCTGAACAACCTGTTTTTTCTACCAAAATTAATCAATGCCAAACTAACTGCCTTAAACTCTTCCAAACAGGACAGCCATCTTAGGTATTTGATATGTATGACATAACTCACTGTGCTATTCCAGGTTGCCCTGCGGCTACTGGAGAAGGAAGTGCTTGATAAAAGCGACATGCTAGACTTGCTTGGCCCAAGACCGTTTGCAGAAAAGTCTACTTACGAAGAATTTGTGGAAGGTACAGGAAGTTTGGATGAGGATACTTCACTACCAGAAGGCCTTAAAGACTGGAACAAAGAGCGTGAAAAAGAAAAAGAGGAGACAACAGATGAACAGGTCGCTAGGCAGATCAGAGGAGGGATGCCATTTTAACTGTGAAGTGTGTGCCCACGGTGACTTGCACTCTGGAAGAGAAACAAACTCACCTAGTTTGTACTTCAAAACAAAAAATATTTATTCAACCAAACTGTATTAGGGATGGGTGGAAGAGTGACCTCTTGGGATGAGATAAGGATGTTCTGCTTTGATGTACGTGTGTGAGATCACCAGTTCACTGGTAAACTGTGATCATCTCTTGTTTGCCAGCTGGAGAAGCATACAAGGAATTTGAGCTGCAGTGGAACGCCAGAACCAAGCCTCTCAAGCGTTGAAACAGTTCAGATTTATGCACAAACTTTGTGGCACTGGTCTTTTTTTTTTTTTAAATGTCTGTAAACTTACAAAAATCAAAGGGTTTTTTGATTATTTATCTAAACTATACCTGTATGTGACCTGTTTCCAAAAAGAAAAAGAATCATACAAAATGCATTGTCAAATGTGAAAGTCTGGTTGTACAAAGTACTAGCTTTGCAAAACTATCAGCTCTTTCATCTGACCCTTTCCCCTTCATTTTGATTTTAGAGTTTGTCTACAGAGAACTGCCATGTAAGTTGACAGTGAAACTGAACACTTGCTTAAATATCTTAAAATGTACTCATGGGTCAGTGTCTTAAATTAAGTCTGAAACTGTTTGGCTCCTGCAGTTTTACCAGTCAGTTTTTTACAGAGTTCTGTAAAATATTGAACATATGAATGTGATGTGTAAATACAGTTTGAGTCAATAAAAACTGTACTTTTCTGAACAAAGCTTGCCTTTTTTTTTTTTCTGATTTCTGGGTATAGAATTCAAAACTATACAAAACTCTTGTAATATAGGGTAACAGGGTTGTGCTCACAAATACAAGCAGCAACCAAAACCAAAGAGATAAATCAGATTGTCAGAGTTTCATACTCATTTGCTTAACCTAAAGCTATAGGGTTTTTCCCCTGCTTTGTTGAATACAGTTGTCTTAGTAATTTGCTTCTCGTTGTCTGCTGCATGCTAACAATTCATTAGTTGGAGAATTCAAAAATTAATGGTTCAGAAGTTAATTTAGCTGTTCATGGAATTCTTCTGGCCAGTAGAAGCCAGGGAAGCATGGGTGGAGTGGTGGCTAAGGGGGGGAGGGAAAATGAACCAGTCTTCTCTGCTGGACCAAAAATCCTTTAAGGGTAATGAGTCAGAGGGCAGGTTAAAAGGATAACTAGTGACTGATTCCATCTGTATGTTGCAATATACTGGAAACCAGTTTCCTTGACAAAGGAAAAAGTTTATCTGAAAGCTTAGACCCTTGATTCTAAAGGTATTTGAGTTAAATTATTTATGGAAATTATTCTTTTGGATTTTCTTTTGCTTCATGATAGAACTTTTTCCATCTGTGATGTTACCTGGTTTTACAGTGAAGAGGAATGAGGGAAACAGAGCAAATATAGCTATTTTGGGCATATTTACTGGGCATTTTGAGTTGTTAAACACTGCTATTTATCCCTATTGCATTTGTTGAAGAATGAATGATAAACAGGAAAGCAGCCTGAAAAAACTAAACTTCATTGCCTTAATTGTTGAAGCCAAAGTTTAGAATGATTTATTGCAATAGCGACTTTCTTCTGTAAAACTCAAATCTTGCATACATGAGAAAGCAGTGATTGATTTCTGTGCTTATGCTCTAGTGTTGTAGCTTACATGTATTCTGCATTAATGCCTTGTTTGTTTTTTTCTCTTTCTCCAGTTTAGCTGAACACTTCTTGTCTGGGATATTCAGTTTGTAGCCAGTGCTGAGGACTAGCTGTGCTTATACAGTAAAGGTCAGAGTTCTGCATTTCTTCATTCCTTGCTAAATAAAACCAACAGAAAACTCAGCAATCAACCACCCAACCCCCAAAACCCTTAACCTGACTCTTCACAATGACACTACCAGACTCTGAAAAAGTAATCTTCAGGAAATGATTTCTCTTTCTCCCTGTTTGTGGCTACTAATAAATTCCACTCTTGTTCAGTTGCAGCATGCAGTTAATAGATGAATGAAAATGGCCTTACCTCTCCTTTACCTTTGCCTATGTTTTAGAGCATTAACTTGCTTGCTTAGCCTTACATTAGCAGGTCTTAATATTTTGTGCCAAAAATTGCAGAATTTGACAGTGTTGGGATTTTGAAATCAAAGATACGGAAAACCAACCAAAAACAGCTGTTTACCCAACCTGCTTCTTTGAAGAGGATTGCTAGCCTCCCTCAACTCCCAAATTTAGGATGTCAGGTGGTTGAACATTAATCAAGAAAATCAAGTTTAGTCTGTGCTGTGGCTGCCAATAATGCCGGATTAATTTTTGTTGCAAGCACACTGAGCAGTGCTGCTTCAGCTACCAGGGCCTTGTGCAGCACCAAGGGAGCTCCTGAGTTCCCTGCTCCTCCCAAGGCTGGGAGAAGGAGCAGGTCAAGACCCTCTTCCCCAACCTGACTCTGTTCCCAAGGGTTGACCACATTTTCCTAAGAGGTACAAGTGCAAGAGGAGGAATGTAGAGCATAATCCGAGCAGTAATCGTGTGATGCAGGGAAAGCAAGAGCCTGAGGTGGTTTGGTTAAGGCAGCATGTGCAAGGACTCTTTTTTCTGTGAGCTGAGTGCCTGCCCCATTCCTTGCTGACTTTGCAAAGGAGCTGACCTATGGAGTTAGATTCCAATTTTTGTCCTGATGCCACACCCTCTTCCCAGGCAACAGCACGCCCACTCCCTGTTTCCAAGTGGTGTCGGTGTAGGTTGCCATATTTTCTCCCCAGCCTGGTGCTGACACAGGTGTTTGTGTCTGAGCAGTGGGAGCTGCACTTCTAGGACTCCTGGGGTCTGGCTTGTCCTGGCAGCCTGCTGCTAGCTACTGCTCTGTGGCCAGGTGCAAAGCAGGTAAAAGAGAAAAATATGGTGGGCCAGGCACAGAAATAAAAGGTGCCAGAGACTAGGTTGAAAAACTAGAGGGGAAATGAAAAACAGTCAGGTGAGGACTTTGAGAAGAAGAGTAACAAAGCCAGGTATGACTCACCATGGCGATTGCAAAATAAGAAAGAAAGTTGCAAGGAAAAGGGAGGAAGTTACTTAAAATGAAATGCAACTGAAGGAATTGTTCACTGAACTTGCTACTAAAACAATTTTCAGTTCTATCTCAGGAAAGGAAGATGATTATAGACTGAAGAGAAACAGGAAGTGTTTGTGCTTCCCCTGTGCCTCTGTTACTGCTTAGGCACAAGCTGATCCTCTGATGATCCTCCTACTACAGGTTCCTGGTTCATTATGGTGGGAGGGGTTTTTCCCCCTAGGATCAGATGGAAGAGCTGTCTCTTTTTTCTAAAGAGAACATTAGTTTGCTTCTTCCACCTCCACACATTCTAGAAATTCACATCAAACAGTTGCAAGTAAACACATGTGCAAGAATGGGTGAGTCAAAGCAGGATCATTGTGAGGTCTGAATTCCAGAGCCTCAGAGTCTGCATTCTGCATTTTGAGTCAAGTGTATGAAATGCAATAAAGAACAGGCTGGTTCACCAAGTTAATAACTCCATTATTTAGCAATGCCAAGATTTCTGGCATTTTTGAAGTATTAGTTTTTTTTTTTTTCACAGTAATACCAGAATTTTTGACTTGGACTTAGTAATGAAATCTGTGTTACAACAAAATGCAGTTTCATATACAATAAGATGGTTAATTTTATTTCATTCAGCAGAAACTAAGCTAGTGCTTGAATTGGAAAGCCTGTGCCACAGTTGTGTGATGGCAAGCTCTGAGCCTGTAAGGCATCATTCTCCCTTTCAAAGCAAATAGTCAACCATTTGCAAAAAATCAACTTCACTTTGAAGTTTCATGTCTTTACTCCCAATGGATTTTGCTTTGTATTGTCCTGCACAGTAATTTCTCTTCAATGTATATTGTGTTATTACTTTATCTCATGCTGTAATTAATACATAGCAAATCTCACATTTATAAAATGTGTATTTAAAGGTGCTCTATGGCTATTCATAAATCCTTTAGGCATCACCAGACACAGCAAAGAATATGGCCCCTGTGAATTTGTGGGCTCCTCTATGATCCTTCTCAAGACAATCAGCCAGGCCCTCCCAAGCTCTGCCTCTGTGCCAAAGCCAGTCTGCTTGTCATGTTCCAGCAACTGTCTGAACCTCTGAAGGCACTTTCTGTGAAAAACTTGTACTTGATTAAAGCTAGTTTAGTTCCATTTCTGTGTGGAATAGCATTGGGCAGACAGCTTCAGGTTATGTGATTTACAGTTGCCTGGTTTGTATACTTCCTAAAGTACTGTCTCATTCCCTGAATCCAAACTAGAAAAGCATCGTCTTCTCAGGAGAAGCAGACCTTTGGAAATTTCCCTATGTTTGTAACATGCCTTTTAAAGTATTGAGTAACACTTTTGCTTGGAAAGTGCTTCTGAAAGCAATAAAAAAAAGCAAGAGTTCTTGAAACATTTAAAGTTTGGATTTCCAGAGGTTTTCTCCTTTGTTTGCTTGCTTTGTTGCCTAGGAACTGGCCTAAATAAGAGACTCCAAGTAGACAGAGTGTTCTCTGGTAGAGGCTCTCTAATGGAGACGGGCTGTTTAATTGATATGAGCAGAAACATAAAGCATGCGTGGAGAGCAAATGCCCAGCAGTCACTTTGTCAGCTGGCTTAGGCAGAGACCTTTCTGACTTGGCTTTAGTTGGGCCAGATAGACCTGCTGTTCATCTTTCATTTTGCCAACGGTTTTGAGTATCGTAGATAAATTCTCTTGTACTTTAACCTTTACCTGTCCAGTTGTTTTAATCTGTCTTGGTACCAAGACATGCACAGCACCTGTGGGTGTGGTGAGCTTACAAACCAGGTAGTGAGATCTGTTGGCACATGGCCTATGTCCCCTGTCCCACCATGATCTGTGGAATGACTGGATTTCAGCTGCATGGGCTGGGTGAAATAGAGTTAGGAATAGCATTAGCAGCTGGTGATAGCCAGGAAGACCAGCAAGATATTGGGGTGCCACTTTAAACCCCAGGGATTTATGATGAACACATCACAAATTGAGGGATTATATATATATATATATATATATATATATATATATAATCTGTGATTATTCAGCAGCAGCAAGTGATGAAGTCACATCACACAAATCCAGCCTCTAGCCTGCAGCTCACTGGGTATTTATGTAGCATTGACTGCCCAGAAGACTTCTGCTTGAGAGAGTACTATTAATTTTTATTTTATTTTTAGAGGACTGGAATCAAATATCACTGTTAACAGTTACTGTACAGAATATCTAAAAACTTTTTGGTTTATTATGAATAAATTTTGTTTCTGGCAGTTCAGTATTGTACATTTAGCACAGAATACTTCAAGCTCACAAGATTTTCTTACTCATAACTGGATGAAAATAGTGCAGCTCTACTTTGTAGATTTTCAAGCCTATTTTACATCTTCTCTTCTGCAGCTTTAGGGATGTCACGAAAAAAGATCCCAAACTAGCAATCTCCATGTTCAGACTCTTAGGCCAAAGTCTTAACTGAATGCCTTACATTTGTCTCATGAATAAAATTGGCCCAATTTCCAGAAATGCTGAATGTCCTCAGTGATCCTAATGGACTCTGAAGAGCACTTCTAACACCTGAAATTCATGCTCCCTTTTTTATTATTTTTTAAAGGTAAGTATGGATTTACAAGCCTAATTATCAGAAATCCAGATTTGAGAATTTGGCCTGGAAAAAATCTCACACCTAATTTTTTATTCATTGATCTCTTCTTCATCATCTTCAAACGCTTCCTCTCCATCATTTGCTGTTGCTTCTTGGTACTGCTGATACTCTGAAACCAGGTCATTCATGTTGCTTTCTGCTTCCGTAAATTCCATTTCATCCATTCCCTCTCCTGTGAACCAGTGGAGGAAGGCCTTTCTCCTGAACATGGCGGAAAACTGCTCCGAGATCCTTTTGAAGAGCTCCTGGATAGCGGTGCTGTTGCCAATGAAGGTGGAGGCCATCTTGAGGCCACGGGGAGGTATGTCACACACTGCCACCTTGACGTTGTTGGGGATCCACTCCACGAAGTAGCTGCTGTTCTTGTTCTGGATGGCGAGCATCTGCTCGTCCACCTCCTTCATGGACATGGGGCCGCGGAAGACGGTGGCCACCGTCAGGTACCGGCCGTGCCTCGGGTCACAGGCTGCCATCATGTTTTTGGCATCGAACATCTGCTGGGTGAGCTCCGGGACCGTGAGCGCTCGGTACTGCTGGCTGCCTCGCGCCGTCAGAGGAGCAAAGCCCGGCATGAAGAAGTGGAGGCGCGGGAAGGGGACCATGTTTACTGCCAGCTTCCGGAGGTCGGCGTTGAGCTGGCCCGGAAAACGCAGGGATGTGGTTACCCCGCTCATGGTGGCGGAGACCAAGTGGTTTAGATCGCCGTAAGTGGGGGTGGTGAGCTTCAGGGTGCGGAAGCAAATGTCATACAGAGCTTCGTTGTCGATGCAGTAGGTTTCATCCGTGTTTTCAACCAGCTGGTGCACCGAAAGCGTAGCGTTATAGGGCTCCACCACTGTGTCAGAAACCTTGGGAGAAGGCATGACGCTAAAGGTATTCATTATCCTGTCCGGATACTCCTCTCGGATCTTGCTGATGAGCAGGGTTCCCATGCCAGACCCTGTCCCTCCTCCCAGGGAGTGAGTGAGCTGAAATCCTTGCAAGCAATCGCAGTGTTCACTCTCTTTTCTCACTACGTCAAGCACAGAGTCAACCAGCTCTGCCCCTTCTGTATAGTGTCCTTTAGCCCAGTTGTTTCCTGCACCAGTTTGTCCTAAAATAAGATACAACAGGGAAAGAAAATACACAAAATTATTGGCAAGGTTTGATATTTGCACACCAAATGGACTCACATCTGTAACAAAAGCTTCTATAATTCTGTCAGGTGCTCTTCAGTTTTGCCTACAAATATCTCTGGAAGTATCAACATAAATTTTTTATACAGTCTCTGACAGTTTTCATTAATACCTTTGGGTGGTTTGTTTTGTTTTCTTTTTTGTCATTTTACCTTCCAAAAATGCAAAGATGGCCTTAACTCCTTATTTTGAAAACTTTCACACTCCCAATCCTGATGATTCTGTAAACACAAGATGACTGTTTAATATTTAAATGCTTTCTGTCTGTAAGGACAATGATGCATGCAAAGCTAAATCACAGATACATGTATCTCAATGAAAACGAGAGGTTCTTGGGCTGTCCTTATGAGTCAAAGAGAAAACACTGTCATTCAAGAATAAAGCTCAGCTTCAAAATCCAATTTAACTTGTTAAATAGTGATCAACAGAAGCTTCAGGGATATTATTTCAAAAACTTAGAAGTTAAGTGCCTTTTAGGTTTTACTGATTTCCTTACAAACTCACTATTCTTCAGGATATGCAAAATTACTTGCAAAGTTGGATTAGCGATATTTCAGAAAAGTGGGGAGTCCATTCTTTTCTTCCTAAGGCTTCCCTTCTTGTTTTATGTGCCACACTCAGTTTACTAAGATAAACAGTGTGGATCATTTGCTATTGTCACTGTTTTGTTATTGGTTAGATAACGAGGAGGATTAAATTGGGGAATCAGTTTTTTAGAACTCCTGTTCCTCACAGTATGTGATACACATACACTGAACTCACTTAGGGTACTCCTGGGAGTGGTATTCAGACAGAGCAATCATTTCAGAATTAAGGATAGAGCTGGCAAATTCTGTGCTGCTCCCCAAGACCTTCCCCTCCCTTGCTATTTCCATGTCTCATTTCAATTCCCATGGCACTGTGTTGGTGCCAAACATATGAACCAGGGAAACTGCTGGCTGGGGCACTTCCTAAATCCTGTGCACTTCTTTTCACTGCATAAATGCTTGGTTTCCTCATGGTGTATTTGGTTAGTTAATGCATTGTTCTGTACGTTGCTATATTTTTCTCTCTTTGAGCCTAGGGAGCTCAGCTCTTCCTGTCCAGCTGGGCAAAGCACAAAGTAATATCCTTCCAGAATTAAATATGTTTGTAAGCACCTGCAGCCTGCTTGAGCAGATCCTCTGCTATGGATAGGGAAGCACATCAGGATGCACTCAAATAAGCAGACATCACTCCAAAGTGCAGAAGGCATTTATCTCCTAATGGACATAAACCTGATTTTAGGACAACTATCAGCTGCTCCTGTGGCAACAATACACTCCATCCACTAATCAGCCATGTGCCTAGGGTCTCCAGCATTTTCACTGGGGATTTCCTGCTTCTACACCCAGTTATCTCATACTCCAGAACCACTGGCTCTACAGCACTGTAAGACTACCACAACACAGAGCATGTAAACATGCCCTGGAAGCTCCAGACTTCTTACCCCATGACAATACAGTCTGGAGGTGCCATGGCCCTGACAAGGCTGCCACAAACCTGGAAATCATGATCATGATCCTGTGAAACTCTACTGGATGCCCTCCACTTATCAGGTACCTACCTACCTGACCTCTGAAAATCTAACACAAACACATGGAAACAGTCAAATTTCACCAGGACTAAACTCTCTGGGTGGAAAAATGACCCTGTACCCACAAAACTCATGACCTGGCAAATCTTTTGCCTATGCTGGAAGCCCAGCTGCACCATCCTGTGTCTGTCATTTGCCAGGATCTAAAGAAGCCTACATGAAGCAATCCCACAACTTATCTGTACTCCTGCCACCTCCAGATCCTTCTATCACTATTTCTTTCTCCAACATGCTGTAGGGTTATCACACACGTTCAGGCTGAGCTGCACATGCAGAAAAGCCATTTGTCTAACAGTCAATTTATTTTTAATCCCTAAAATTGTAGGCACTTGTTTCCTACAATCTTCTTTTACTCCTCTACTCTCTTCACTGCTCACAATATAAGAGAAACCTGGTAAAAGAGCTCAGTAGCTTGCACAGTAACACTTAGGAACCTGATGTGAACAGCCCTGCTGCAGAACTTGCCTTTGATTGCCAGACACCTATTTTGTGGTTGCCCCCACCAGTTCATACCAATTAAATTGGAGTGGTATCTCTGTAACAAATCTAGCAAGGGTGTGCACAAGGAAAGAATGACAAATGCAAAAACATACAAATGAAAATTGGTTAACAGGAGGAGACACATCAGAGTTCACAGCAGCTCCTAGTGGGTGACTGTGTGCTATCAGAAGGCCAGCAGGCCAACTGGTCTCATACAGCAAGATTGTTCCACCTGCAGTTCTTCACCTTGTAAATCACTACCTTGTCAACACAGGCATTAAAGTATAAGGATTATTTTGTGTCCAGCTCAAATTTCTTGCTGGTTTGATATAAAATTCCTGTATCTGGAGCGTGTGACCATGTACTCAATATACCTGCATGAAACTGATAGTCCTTGGTTACTTGCTGTGGAGATGTGGTCACATGCAGGTTTATACAAGCAGAGGTGGAAAACATCCCCATCAGAATGAGCCCATACAGCCTGGGCTATAGCAAATATGGGACTGCCAGCTTCTGCCACAAAATCCTTTGTGGGCCCAGGCCAGATTTTTAAAAGAGAAAACAAAATGCTTTGTTGGCTTTTGACACAGAAGATCATTACTTCAGCGCTCAACCATTCCACATTATTCAGCAGGTTGGGAGGACAGTGCCTGATGCTGGCAGGGGCCTCTGTCAGATACGAGTCCATCACATGCTGTTGGTTCATTGTTATCTTGGCAGGAAGGGAGTACAGCAAACTGGACTATTGTTGAAGACATTCTGAATTGATTTTGCTCTGGTTTTACTGGTGTTGTGCCAAACTGTAAAGCTTCAGTTCAGGTATTTCCATAGATCAAATGAATTCACTTTCAGAGGGCTTGTGTGGTTCATGGAGGTGAAAGAGAATGAAAGGAAAAACCTGAATACAGAAATAGACTTCATAAAGCTGTCTATGGCTTTTCTCCCTAAACTTTAAGTTACATGTTGTAACTTACAGCTCCTTTGGAAGAGACCCTTGACATCACTGCCATGGAGTTCACAATACTGCAATATGTTGTTGGAGAACAACACAAAAGTTTTAAGTCAAAGACTTAAAGGAACTCTGTATGGCTTTTTTACTCTCCTCTCCAACCCAACAACCCAAATTTAAATTTGTCTTATACCATCCAAATTATGTTTATCTTTCCTCTGTCTGTTCCTGGCATTGT
This sequence comes from Dicaeum eximium, assembly GCA_013396995.1. Classification (NCBI taxonomy): domain Eukaryota; kingdom Metazoa; phylum Chordata; class Aves; order Passeriformes; family Dicaeidae; genus Dicaeum; species Dicaeum eximium. The sequence continues at coordinate 148,365 of VWZP01009912.1, read as the reverse complement.
TCCTTCCTTATGTTAACACAACATTCCAAACTGAGTTCCAACCTAAGCTTGCCTTGTCAGGAGGAAATGTGTTTGTGGCTAGTGCAGACTTGGAAACCAAAAGGACGTGAAAGTTCTCATGGTAGCTTTCATTCAGACTTCCAGTTTCAGCAAGTGGCTCACTTAACTTCCACATGCTGTTTCTCCTTTGGTACTACAGGACTGATAAGGCTTCTGTACTTCATAAGGATGTTCTGAAAGGGTAATGTGCATTTTTAAGCTTAGATGCAAAGTACTATGAAAGCCCAAAGTAAAGCAGTGAAAGTAAAAACAACCCTCTGCAAGAACACTGCAAAACCAGAATGTCTCCACATACTTTCAGACAGTTCCTCATTATGCTAGAAACTAACCCAGTAACTGGCTATGTATGTGTTTTCTATGTTACAGATCGTCTTCTTCCACTGTTACTATACTGCAAGGATCTACTGAAAAAGTTTAATTACACAGCCTAAAACCCATTCTGTACTCAAGCATTTAATGTGAATTTAAGTGAAGAGTAGTCTGATTGGTTTGTGGTTAGGGATTTCCCTCCCCCTCCATTTTCTGGAGAATTTCTGTGCATTTTGTTGTGAAGAATCTGCCTCAGGATTTCTCTGCAGTTCATATATGTGGAAAGCAAATGTACTTCATCTGAATACCAGGAATGATCAACAGAAGAATTACTTTTTCAGTTAACAGGATGTTTTGACTGGCTTACAGATAATTGCAATCCCATTGTTAGCTATTAGGATTTCTCAGTAGGATCACTTCAGAACAGGGAGATGGAGTACTTTTTGACCATTCACTCGGTAATCAAACAGTTGCTGTAGAACTCTGTTTTTCAAAAAGAAACATCCACATACCAAAGATGAAATTATCGGGCCGGAAGAGCTGACCAAAAAGACCAGACCGCACACTATCCATGGTTCCCGGCTCCAAGTCCAGTAAGACTGCTCTTGGTACAAATTTGTGGGCTGCAACAAAAAGTAAGCATGCCCTTAATGTTCAGAAATAAACTAACACAGTTATAGCTTTTAAAACACAAATATATTACATCTCATGTTGTTAGTTTAATATATAGTTCATACATCTGTAAGTACTTCCTATACAGAAAGTCATGGTGGTGAAAAACCCACCTCCATAGGAATAAATCAATTCAGCTTGTAAAACAGACCTGACACAATTTTATATTCTGTAATGTAAAATCTCTACAGATTTTACATTTTGTAAGCTCTCTTTATTAGCAAGAGATATTAGGGGGTTTCTAATTAGAAAAAAAATGGTCTACTTGTTCTTTTTAAGAAAGTAGATAAATCTTTTCTCTAAATAGCAGGGTGAATGAAGTGCTTATGTCAAGTTATCCTAACACATCTCCACAAGCTTTTGTGCTTGAAGGATTCTCCTCCACTGAAAGAGCTACTTGGTGTACATGGCAAACAGTAGTAGTCAGCACATCTACCACAAAGCACAAAACAAACAATCTGTGTCAAGTTGAGTTTGTTCAAGGAAACTCAGGTAAATAATACGAATTAACCCCAGCTGGACAGAAGATGAAACATTCACACTTGCAGGTTCATGCTCACAGACCAAAGGACTCCAGATCCCCATTTTACACTGTTAACACCTTTCAACAGCAGAGGACTCTGAGGACTTGGATGCCTTTTGCCATCTCCTTAATGAAACAGTTCTCTACTACCTGTGGCCCAACCCTCTCATTCATGAAAATTAAAGAGAGAGTACTAGAGATGCAGGCTCATATAACCAGCAGTTTAGTTTGGAGTAATTGAAGAAATGCATTTGGTGAAGTGATCACACATTTGTAGAGCAAACGCCTACCAAATGTTAAATAATAAACAAACCTCCACCTCCAGACCCTAAGGACAGCCCCTTGTGCCACTTTGTGTCTGGGGAGATAGCACCCAGCCATCTTAATACTTTGTAAGCAAGTAGATAATATTTTCTGTTGAGCTGGGCACAGCTGGATGGCTAGTGAGGAGTGTGGCCAGATGTGCAATACAGCTTTATGAGCCCGTCGTCTTCTGATTCCTATGCCCCTTCCCACGGAGCCCCTGTCCCGCACCCCTCCCCGTCCCACACTTACAAGATGATTCATTATAGTAGACATTGATCCTTTCCAGCTGCAGCGCTGAGTCACCGACATAGCCTCCGGCTGGGTCAATGCCGTGCTCATCACTTATCACTTCCCAAAACTAAGGGAGGAAAAGCGAGAAGCGGGTCGGGAACTTCCCTGCCGAGCACCGGGGGCCCTGCCCAGCGCCCGGCCGGGGGCGGCGGCGGTGCCGCGGCAGCTGCGGGATTCCTGGCGTGCCGCCGCCGCTCCCTGCCCGCGCCAGCGGGATCCGGGCGGGCACCGGGATTCAAACCCAACGGCCGAGCGGCGCCCGCGCAGCTCCTGCCCGGACGGGCTGCCCACACTGCCGCCCTCCCCCGCTCCTCCACCGCGGCCTGCCAGGCTCAAACACAAAACCAGTTTTTAAAACTATTTTTTAAAAGCTGTCCCGTTTGGTTTCGGTGCTTCCCAAGGCCTTTTATGGTCACGGGGAGCGGAGGGATGCGCGGTGCCCCGGGCGCGCCCGGCAGCGGCTCGTCGGGGCACGGGCGGCCGGCGACGGGCAGCGGGGGCGGCTGGCACAGCCCAGCTCCCGGTGTGCAGCCGTCCCGGGGGTCCAACAGCCCTGGGGAACCACCGGGCGCGTCCCCCGGGCGCTCAGAGACCCCGCAAGCGGCGGGCAGGCGGCGGCTACCCTTCAGGCTCACCTTGGTGCCGATCTGGTTTCCACACTGTCCCGCCTGGATGTGCACGATCTCCCTCATGGCTGCGCCCCGCTCGCCCCGCCGTACCCGCTGTCCCTCCGCCCAGCCCGGCTGTGCGCGGCGCCGGCCCGGCGGGCGGTGCTTTATGGGCCCCGCGGCCGCCCCCGCCCGGCACCGCCCTCGGCACAGGGGCCGCGACACCGCCCGCTGCGCGACACCAGCCCTCGATTGTCCCCGAGGGCTGTGGGGGTCCCTGGGAGGTCCCAGCTCCCGGCCGTGCTCTGCTGCTCACCCCAAACCCAGTTCAGCGAACGTGGCTCCGGCGTCTTCATCCCCGTGTGGCGGCCGGACATCGTCGCCTTCTCCGTCTCCTGTTCCGTGTCCCCTGCCCCGAGGGGCGCGCACACCGCTGCCTTTGCTGCACAACTCTTCTTAGGCAGAATTTCTTCACCGAAAGGGTGATGAGACATTGGAACTGCCAGGGAAGCAGTGGAGTCCCTGGAGGTGTTTAAGGGAAGACTGGATACGGCACTTAGTGCCATGGTCTAGGTGGCATGGGAGGGTTTAGTCATGGGTTAGGTTCTGTGATCTCAGAGGTCTTTTCCAGCCTAACTGATCCTGTGGTTCTGTGATTCTGTGAAGGGGCAGCATCCAAAACCATGGGAAGCCCTTCTCTGTGCCTTGCCATCTTCTTCACACAGCTCTTTCCTGTTGGTTTTTTTGGTTTTGCTTTTTTGGAGTGGTTTTTTGTTTGTTGGTTGGTTGGTTGGTTCGTTGTTTTTCTTTTGGGTTTTCTTTTGCCAATAAGACAAACTTTTGCCTGAAAGTTGTAACTGGGATGTCAAGCAGTCTGTGGAGAAACTTTCCTGAGAGCTCATGTCTCCATAATACAGAGTATGCCCTGGGATATGCATGGTTTGAAATGGCTTGATTTTTAATGAAAAAGGAGATTTTCTTTCCCCTCCAGAGAGGAAGCTGCTTCCCACAGCTGTTGAATCTGCTTTATGACCCCTTTGGGTAACTGCTGCTCAGTTTCCCAAATAGAGGGCTCCTGCTGCCATGCCAGCATGACTCTTCGTGGGATGCCATTGTCTATATAGCTTATTTCAGTATTTAGCCTTGTGGGAGGCATTCATCTGTCCATGCACATCTGTGCTGCCCACCCAGTCTCTGCTGTTGTGCAAGAGCAGCCCTGAGGCCGGACTTACAGAACCTCCTTATCCACTTGTTGAAATGTGGCCAGCTGGGGCTCTTCTGGAGAACAATCTTGGGTGCTTTCTACAGCTTGAACTCAGTCAAGGTAGCCCCCACCAATCAACACATAGCCTCCAAATAACCCAAAATGTGTGTGTTGAGAGGCCATCTGCTGCCTGGCTGCCCTTACATTGCTGTGACACGACCAATTTCAGCTCACTCTGTGCTCTCAGCTCCAGCCTTGCCTTTCCATTAATGTTTTTCAGCAGAGCTTGCAGCTTCTTGCAAATTACTGCCGAGTAGCCCTCATGCATCATGCCAGGCTGAGTCAATTCTCTTTCTGACATCAGGGAAGCAGCTGGATGATCAGGATCAGCGTGTTTGCCTTGCAAGCAGCCATTAGAGGAGGACTGGATACTATGTGCCTTTTTCTCTGCCAAAGGACTCAAAATAAGTGTCCTTCTGTGTGTGATCTGCATTTTTGGAAGAGATCCATGAAAAAGGCATTATTCAGCAGCCTGATGAGTGAGGTTGTCTTGGGCACTGCCTGAATCTATATGTCCTTGACGATGCCTTCCAGGCCTGGCTTTCCCCACGCTCTGCAAATCCTCCCGTTTGCTGTTCACACTTGCCATCCTCTCGCCTGCTGCTGGTATGCCAGTTTTTAAAATCCAGGAGGTTCCCAGATCCAGGTAGTGGTAAGGCTGGGTGTGTTTTCCCAGTAGGCTCACACACATACAGGTATAGACATGGCTGGCCACGCTGACTGACCCAGGCAGGAAACACAGCACTCACACAAAAACAAACAGCATTAATGGCCTCATCCTGTTCCCCTCTCTGGCTCATCTGGACAGAAGTCAAATAATGGAAAATAAATATGTATCTGTATACATCTATACATTATGGATCCCTCTACAGTGGGTCTGAGACACTAATCTTATTCTGTTGTTAACACCTGGATCCCAAGATCCCATTTCCAGTTTTTGGCATGTGGAAATGTAATCCCAGATGCCTACAGTTCCACTCTAGTTGCTGGTAATCAGATTTACAGCTGTGAGCTAATGGCTGTGAACTAATGGCTTTAGGACACTCAGCCTGTTCAGTAGCTGACCTCTGGATTCCCAGAGATACAAACCTGCCTCACACAGAGATACAAACAGGCAAACAAGTTACTCTGGTAGCTAGTCCAGATTTGTGGCCTCACCAGTAGCTGGCCCCACCACAGTCTTCTCAGAAGGTGACTTAGAACCCCTTGTCTCTCCAGCAGCCAAATTAGAGATCCTCTGGTCTCTTCACTTTCTTTCCTGGACGCCAAAACTTGACTCCCACCTGCCCTGGCTTGCTGTTTGCTAATGACCACACACAGACATGCAGATTCACATGAAGTGTGTGCTCTCATCTCTCCTGTTGCTCCGTCTAAGACACACAGGCCCCTGTGACTTGTGGCTCCCACCTCTAATTGGTGGCACTCAGGCCACCGTACACACATATACACATGGAATATAGATGCCACTCTCACCCAAAAAAAATCATTAAAATGCAGTCTACAAAGACAAGACAGACTGAGATGGTCAGGTGCAAGGCAGAGCCAGACAAGCATACTCACCAGCAACTTGTTTACACCCAATCAGGTCTCTTTAGCCCTGTATCCTTTTATTTTTCTGTATCAAACCACTTTTATCCCCTCTTACCCCCACCTTTGATTCCTCCTCGAAACATCCCAAAAGTTGTCTTGCACAATCCCAAAGATGTTCTTCCCCCTCCATCCCCTAGAGATTCCCAACCCCCGCAGGCAGTAGCTCCCCTCTGTACAGTGACCCACGGAGCCTCTCCACTGACTGGTGGTGATGGGTGTCACACCAGACCCCAGGCTGAACCCTCACTGAAGGGAACAAGGTCACAGGCTCCTTTTCTCTGGGTGTGCTATTGGATTTCTCCACCTGCCTCTGTTCCTTTGTGCTCCCTTCCATTTGTGGAGATAAGCCTTGAATCACATAACCTAGCAGTAGGTCAAACCCATATGATCATCTGAGTCAAATTATATTTTAAGAATAAAAGTAAGAAGGAGTAAATGGACATAGGTAGGCAGTAAAGGGAAAAAAGAAGCAATGGGAGTGTATTGTAGTAGGGCCTTTAGTCCATGTGCCTTCTGAAGAGCTGTATCAGTTGCACTGCCAGTGTCTGTAATCTTTGAAATGTTTGTCTACTGTTTGTGAGCAGCAGTCGGTCAAACAACATTTAGGGCCAGAACTTCAGCCTGTTTCCCACACACACAAAGTAACCACTGAGGTACATAGAAGGCTGTAGAGCTGTGTGCCTGATGGAGGTGAGCAACAGCTTACCCAATGAATTTACATGTACAAATTCTGCAGTTACAGAAACAACTTCTACTTTTCAGTCAGACCTGAATCAACTTGCAGCTTCTCCACGTTTTACTGCTGGTAGTCTCAAAGAAGACACTTTTGTTGGTCACTGAATGTAGATGCACCTTCAAATCCTTTTCATCCATGCTTGTGTTTAGTTAATAGTTCAGGGGACTTAGGAGGTGAAGGTGCTGTTATAACCCGTGTCCATAGAAGCCTGCATATTCTTCTTAAGTCTCCATAGACTTGGTCTGGGATTTAAAAGGTACTTAGGTGTTTCAAAATCCTCCTAGGTACTTAACTGTTATGGATTACTTATGGCTGTATTTTAAAACCCCACTAAACCCCTCTTGGAAATTTAAGGCATCTAAATTTCTCCCTTGGTGCTTCATCTGACCAGTCCATGAGATTCATTGTATATTTAGATTAATATAGAAACACACTGTAAATTCTATACAATGGATTTTCACTTGTTATATTTGGCTCTCTCAGGTATCTCTTTCTCACATACCTATACTATATATTGACCTCTAACCTTCATAACTCATAGTCTTTTTTTTTTAATTTCCTATTCACTCCATAGGTTAATTTAATACTTGGAGTACAGCTTTTTTTTTTCACCATGCACAAAACAGGAGAACTTTAAGATTTCCTTTGCAGATTTACTCCCTTCATTCATTCCTTATTTATTTCCTTTTGCAATTTTAATTTCATGTCTGCTGTTAAAAAGAATTAATTAATATATTTAACCTGAAAAATTAGTAAAATGTTACAATAGCTACAAACCACCAGCTCAAGTTTGCAGATTCATGCTCCAGGCAGCCTTTTGAACAATCAGTTCACATGGCTTACATCCTCAAGGTATCTCTTGCTCCCAAGCGTGAAAGCAAAAGACTAAATACTAGAAGATGTCAAAACTTGTGTTTTAGGGAATGGAGTGACCATTTATGATATGGATTAAGGAAGATGTGGCTGCTAGACCATATCTGGATTAGTCTGACATTTCTGGCTGGTAAAAACCCAAGACAGTTTATTTCCACTGGACAACTCTCTGGTACTCCAATGTGAAGGGCTTCAAGGTGATGTGATTCTTTATTCCTGTTGGTCAGAACCGACAAGGCATCAGACAGTAGCAGCAAATTAAATATTCACACTGATCTTGTGTGAGATCCAGCTGCTTTGAAACAGCTGCACACACTCACAGATGGGGCCATGGAGCGTTGTAGAGCATTCCGTGTTCTGTCTCCAGGTTTTCTCAGTGCTCGTGCACAGGCTGAATAGAAATGGATTTCTACAAGATGATGAATTTCACAAGGTGGGACAAAATGTGTAAAGTGCCCATGCTGCAGAGTAAAAGGATTTTCCAGCAACAGCAGCTTAAGCAACAGTCATGTCCCACAGTCACATGGAAATTTGCTTTAATACCCTGGAAAAAAACCAGCAAAGTTCTTCTGTATTTGGCTAGTCATATGATATGATTGTTAAGCTGCTTCCTGCTTTTCAGGAAACACATTTGCGTTTATATCAGGGTTGTTACTAGGACTATTTCTATTTACTGAAGTTTTTAAGGACTAGAGAGAAAATCATGCCAGAAGAGAACATTTAACAACTTAGCTACGCTTTCCTTTTTTTAGAATGATAAATACAGCTTGTAGCAGGCTAGTAAATACTACTAAGTCCATGGTGACCTTCAGGAGGAAGGTCCAAAGATCAGTCTAGTTCCTGTCTTTCCTCTTTAGTCTGAAGAGTTTCACTCAAGTTAAGAAAGGAAAAAAAATCCTAATTTTTTTTTTCCCTTGCTTCCTGAGAAAACCAAGCATGGGAAGTCATGCTCCTGTTTAAGTGTGAACCTGTGTATCTCCACCACTACTTCTTTTTCCATCAGCTTCTTGTGACAAAATCTACAAGAAGCAGATGAGTTACAGAGACACTGCAGCTGCAGATAAGTCTAGAAGCAGCTCTAGAACCCAACAAAAACATTAAAAGGGGAAGTGAGAGAGCAAGACACACACACACACACACACAGAGAAGTGTATGGTCTATTAAGACAAACACCAGACTACACATTTAGCTCAGGTGTTTTGGAGCTTGCATTCTGCCCAGGAAATCCATTATATTTCATATACTTCAAACAGTTTTCAAACAGTTTCTTGCTTTGTCACCCCCCCACCCATTAATCTTGTTGCTGTGGCAGCTGTGGTTTCACAAATTGCCACCTGTGCTCAAACACAGTACTCAGGTTGTTTTAATGCCACTCATCTGGCTTCTGTCTGTAGCTGTCAGTGGAGATACTGCTGATGTTTGGTTTAGCCCACAAGATGAATTTTGTAATGAATTTTGTATGTTAAAACAAAGGTCACTAGGTCAAGTTAGGGCAAAATACATTAAGGTGCAAAGTCCAAGAGACTGTGAAGTGACACTGGAGAAATTCCACCATCTCATCCAAAGGAGTTTCTAGCTGCATTTTCACACACTTTTATCACTATTTGACAAAATGGATGGAAAACTTTAACTCCAACCCTGAATATTCATGTGTTTGAGTACAGGTGTTTTTGCATTTTTCTAGCACTTAATGTCTTTTGATTTGTAACATATTTTCTGTCCTTTGGAAATTAGTATTTTCTTTCAGCCCTTTGTTTCTCCCCATGCTTAGCCCCAATGCTAACAATTACTCATCCAGGACTTTTTGCACAGTTGGTGATAGTGATTTTTATGCAATAGCTGTGGAGTAGGGAAAGCATGTACCTGCCTGTTTTGTCAGGCAGAAATGTGTGTTTGGTGTGGCTGTGTTTTTAACCTCCATTCTAATCGGTCACTTAGCTACACAAACAAACAGAGCCAGAGCATGGGCTGCACTCTGTGTTCAACAGAGTCAGTAAAGGAGCCAGGCTAGTGTTTCCTTACAGCTACAGCCAAGACCACGGGAACACAAAATTAAGGCAGGCATTTATCTGTGTTCAACTCTCCAGCCTCTCTATGCATTAAAGATTCTGGGGAGCCAATCTGTTTGGAGGACAGAGTGAAAACATAACTGAACTGGGATGTATACCACCCATTATCTGTGTCATGTGGTGAGTGAGTGGCAGAGCTGTAAGAGGAAAATGAATATGAGATATTGACAGCTTGGTTTTGGAGTTTAGTCAGCTCTGAATAGATGCCAATACAATGCAGAGCTTATCAATGAAGTCCTGGTGTTTCGAGTGTGGGAGACATCAGAACAAGGACAAAAGGTCTCTTAACCAGAAGTCATGCTAAAGACTATCGGGGAAAAAGCATGTTTTGACCAGATGAGTGCATTGGTGACAGCTGGTCTTGATTAGATGGAAGAACTGTCTGATCTAGAATTCCACCTCTGACAGTAGTCAGTGAGGGATGCTAGGGAAAGAATATGGTAACCCTCCCCCAAAAATGCCCTTCTACATCTGGCAGTGATTAAGCCTTTGGTGAACCACAGGAAGGATCTGGACCCCGTATTTAATAGTTAATTTCAAGTATCTTTGAAGTTACATGATTGCATTTTAACACAGTTACACTTTCAGCCTCCAAAGTCTCCTGTGGCATTGCCTTCCATGCACAACTGAATTCCATTCTGTGAAGAAGTAATTCTTTCTGTTGTACAGCTGATGCCTGAAATTGGTGCCCCATAACTCTTCTGTTTTGAGAAACAATGACTACCAGTTCCTAATGACCACTGTAGCTGTGTGTAAGGTGAAGGTTTTAGTGGTTTTGTTCTTCATTTTGCCTATCTGTCCAACATGTTCTGAGCTGAAAGTATTACACGAATTAATCCGCATGTCTGAGTGTGACACTGCACTCCTATGGTAGTCCTGGCTTATCAGCCTCCTTTACTAGCTCTACTGCAGTGTCTGTGAAAGGGGAGTAACAGTATTTAAATCATGGCCTTTGTTTTATGCAGTGTTATAGGATGCTTCCTGCTCTGGTTTTTATTTTCTAATGTGCACTATGTTTGCTCTCTTGGTTGCTGCTGAGTTTTTCCTTCATTGAGCTGTTCACACTACTTCTAAGATGTCTTTTGACAGTGGTGACAGCTAAGCTAAATCCCATGACTGGAAACACAGGGGTTGTTTTTCCTGTGTAATGCAGTTATGGATATTAAATTTCATCAGGTGTTGTGTATTCAAATTAGTATCATTAAATACTTCTGATACTCAGTCCACCTGATAGCCTGATTAACTGTTCTGAAGATTTTTGTACAATCACAGAGATTTACCAGTTCAGTACTTTTTTTCCCCCAGATCATTTAGAATTGAGCAGATCAGGTCCAAGCAGAATCCATGGATATTATCTAGAGTTTTCTTGTCTTTTGTTGCTAAAGCATCTTATCCCATCCAGCTCAGTTTCCTAAACTCTTGAGTAAAACCCCTTGCAGCAGAGATTTGTACTGCAACCTGTGGGAGCGGAAGGGGGAAAGATAGGTTTAGGTTTTTATTGCACGAACCTAATTTTTCACTGCTTTATTCTCTGAGAAAAAAAAAGAAAAAAAGCAACAGACCTCTAAGATGAAGGGCTGGAATCCTGTTTAGACTGTCAGTTATTTAACACTTACCAAGCAAAGCATGTATTTGAGATGAAATGTGTAGCTCTCCAGGTAAAAGTGATTCATCTCACTGTGGTAAGCAGTTCTTCTATAAGAGCAGGTTTGCAGCTAAAATTGACTATAAATTACTCCAGTCAGGTCTTTGGTTTCTCAGGTGAGTCACAGTTTTCCTCCTCACCTGTTTTCTCAGGTGGTGAGTGGCTCCTGGCTACCACCCTTCCCTCACCAGCACAGATCCCACTCATCTGTCACACATGTCCAGCTCAGACCAGCACACCACTCCCAGCCTGCTCCACAAATGATTCTCTCAGATTACATTTGTGAGGAGAGGAGAGGAGCACCCTTCCTCACAAGTCCAGGAGCCCCAGGACAAACAGCACAGCACAAGCTATGGCTGGACAAAGCCTGGCTTATTTTTAACAGCACAGTCCTCAGCACTGTCAGGGCCGGGTGGGTGCAGCCACTGAAGGAACGTGTTCTAAAACTGAATGCACAAAAGCAGCTGAACCATCCCCCTTGGAGCAGGGTGCTCCTAGAGTTACCCACTGGGAGTTAGGAGAGCAAGCCAACATTCACACACAGAGAACTGAGCATTATTTTTCTTAGAAAAGCACCCTGCAGCAGTGGTACTGAGGGTGTTCACCCCTTGCCTTGGAGTGCAGCCCTGAGCAGCATTACCATGCTCATGATCTAAAGGCTTCTGAATGCTAAGAATGTAAGAGGTCAGTCTGGCCCGGGGCCAGGACTCAGCCCATGCTGGCCCGGTGAATAATTCACTTCACAGTCAGTTTGTGGAACAGAGAACCAGAATGGGGGAGGATATGGGGCTACAAAATTCACTGGCTGCACAACTGAATGCCACTGCTTTGTGGGAAGGGTGTGGAGACACAGTTGTTGCCTGTGCATGGAAGATTTGCAGAGAGATACATCTCTGTTGTGTGAATTTATTTCACTGTGGTGTTCTGACTCTGTTAATGAGCAGGGACCTCATGTTACATGTGGCCTGTATGATCTGCCAGGAACAGGGCACAGCTCTAATTAATCAGAAGTGTCTTAGGACACCAGCTTGCTTAGTATGGAAGACACTAAAAGTGCTATAGAAAGAAGGAGGTTGATCATTTCTATGTCAAAAGACTTATAATGAACCAGAGCAAGACAGATATAAAAGTCTTTTTTTCTTAATTTATATTTGCTTAAACACCTGCCCCCTCCCCTCATGCCCACCCCACCCTCTTCTCCCCTCAGTCATGAAGTATTTTTAGTTTGAATGTGGCCAGAGGAGATCTGGAATAGGTGATGGAAGGTCACAAGAGAAACAACATCGAAGATTTCATGTGCAAAGGGGTCATCAGGGCTAGGTACAAAAAAACACCCAAAGAAACTGAGTGCTTGAAGAACAAAATGTAGCATCTGGAATTCTTCAGGTGAAAGAAAACCGAAAACGAAAATGTCAAAACCAACCAAGCAATCAACCCCACCCTCCCACTCCAATAAACCCTCCCCCCTAAACTCAACAACCTTTGCAGAGAGAGAGAAGTTAGAGAAAGAAAAGTGACTTTGATCTGTTGGATTGCTACTACCTTTAGTCATAGCTGATGCTGTAAGTGACAAAATCTGCTTTGTTTTCACTGATCACAACTCTTGTGAAAATTGCACATGGTACCATGTCAGGGCCAGCTAAAACTAGGAGGAATTGAGAGGACTGTTTGCTAAATTCAGTGGTCACAAAGGTGGAACTATTAGAGACAAGATGAAATATTGATCCTAATGTAGTATGCAGAAAGTGCTCATTATTATGAGGAAAAACAGCTTGATCATCCCATCCAAAGATGAAATGGTTTTTCTGGGAGACTGGAATATTTGCAGCAGCTATCTAATACTTTATGATTTCTGGTAAAATGGATTTATTTTTGAATAATCAATCATTTCTGAAAACACACCAGTTATTCTGGAAGATAGTCACTAAAGCATGATCACTTGGGTGGAAACTACACCCAAATATTCTGCAACTGTTCAAGGCAGCTTTTCTAGGCAACTTCCCTAAGTAGGCAAGAAAGCAAGAGAGCTGCAGCTAGGAGAGCACCTACATTGGGCACATCTTGTACAGAAATCACTGAAATGATGGAATTTGCAATTTAGCTTCTCAGGAATAAAATAGAGTTTACCATAGATTTCAGTTTGCCTAGCTCAGTAATAAATCAGCAGTCCTTCTACTTAAATTAGATTATTTATAGGTTTTTTTGTACATTTGAGATGGGAGAAGAGTATTTGAAAACATCCTTAATAAAGAGCAGCAGCAAACCAAGATAAGTACTTATGCAAGGGAAGATGCTTTGTAATTAGAAGAGTTTTTAACATAAAAAGATTATGGACTTCATGATGTAATTAAAAATGCGTCATAAGAAATTACCTTTAGGACTTTAAAGGACTTCTTAGATGTCTGAGATTTCTCTGGGTCTATAATTGACTACACACATCATTAAGCTACTGTTTTCTTAAATAGAGTTGTTGTCTGAGGATCTAAGATTATCCTTTTTTTTTAACACATGACAATCACAAACAACCAGTTATAACAGTTACATTACTTACCCCCCCCTAATCTGTACATGATGTGTGCTAATTATTGAAGCAGACTTTTAGAGAACTGTTGGTCAATCAATTTTTTATGCTGAAACCGCATAAAATGCATTATCCTGATTCTGGAGTCTATTAAGACATACTTTATTTCTAGTGTTACCATTCATTAGTTTTGTTTTATGATACTACTAATAGTACTATTTTAAAGTTCTTTTTCCAGTGAAAATTGCTATTTATTAATAAATATTCCTAATCAAGAGCATATGATTAGAAAAAACATGTCAGGGACTGAGCTTGGTAAAGTGAAAATATTAACTTTGTCTTGCATATGACTGTATTTTCTCCCTCCAAATATTGCTGGGGAAAACCATTCAGAAATCACTCCAAAAGATTTGTTTCCAATTTTACTAGCCACTGTTAGCACAAACACCTTGGGGTTTTTGCTTACTTTTACTTCCAGTGTTTTGTGCTTGTGGTATGTTAAATTTTACTGTCTGCCAGGCACCCACCAGCTGATCTCTCACTTCATCTCTTCAACAGATATGGGGAGAAAATTAGATGAAATAGTCTGCAAGTCAAGATAAAGACAGGGGGATCACTCACCAATTACTGACATCAGCAAAACACACAGAACTCAGGGAAGATTAATTTCAGAAAAAAATAGAATAAGACGGTCACAAACAAAGACAAAACAAAAACACCTCCCCAAACTCTGCTTTTGTCCAAAGCTGAACTTGACTCCTTCACTCCCAGCTCACCTATCTCCCCTAAGCAGCGCAGAGGAATGAGAGTCATGATCACTCCACATCCATTCTTTGTTCTGTTCCTTCCTTCTGCCCCTTTCCCCTGCTCCACCATGGGCCCTTCCCACTGGGTACAGTCCTCCCCACTCTGCTCCAGCGTGGCTTCCTGCCACGGCGTGTGGAACAGGCTGCTCCAGTGTGGCTCTCTCACTGGCCACAGCTCCTGCCACAAGAACAAAACGTAGCATCTGGAATTCTTCAGGTGAAAGAAAACCAAAAACCAAAATGTGGCAGATTTCCTGCCAGAAGAGCTGCTCACTCCTGGGCTCCCCATGGCTGCATTCCTCCAAGGCATGTCCACCTGCTGTGGTGGGGGGGTCCATGGGTGGATGTTTTCTCCAGCATGTTCCTCCACAGGTTGCAGAGAAAGCACGTGTAGCACTTACTCACGCTTCTTTTCTGCCCTTGATGTCTGCAGCTTATCTCCCACATTTTTTCCAGTTCTTTCTCACAGCTGCTGCACAGCATTTTTTACCCTTTATTTTAAAGATGCTTCCACAGAGACAGCACCAGCTTGTCTGAAGGTCTCAGCTTTGGGCAATGGTGGGTTCATTCCAGAGGCAGATGGAAGGAGCTCTGTCTGACACAGAGACCATCCCCACAGCATCCCTCTAATTCCCACTGCCAAAGGACCAAATACAGGTCTGTTTTGTGCTTTCCCACAGCAAGAAACCAGACTGTGATTCCCTCACAAGAGAGAAACTGCTCCATGAGTCACGCTCTGCAAAACTGTCCCTTAAGCTAAATACAGGATGCACTTGTTAGATGGAAGAGCAACAGACAAATCACACTTGCATGCTAACTCCCCTCAAGCGTAAGTTAATCCTGAACTAGATAAATATGATATTTCACTAAACTAAATTATTTTTTTCCTGCAGTCAAATGTCTACTACTCTATCTTTAGGTAAATGGCTGCAGAGAGGTTTTGTGTGGCAAAATAAAGAGGTCCTTGATCCTAACAGTGTTTAGTGAACACCAGAGATCACTGAACCCTTCTATCTCCTGTACTCAGTATTTTGTAGTCTTTTGCAACTTTTGTAAAAGATGGAGGAAAGCAAACCTTTTGTGTGAAAGGAAACACAGTTTGCACAGTTTCTCTGAGGCCAGAAAGCGAGTCAGCAGTAGGGAGTTAAGAGTTCAGAGCCACAAAATAGCATCCAGTTACTTCACTGCCACAGTCCAGCATTTGGAAATGGTCTGAGCCAGACCAGAGATTCATTAATATTCATGATTATTTCAAGAATAAGTTATACTGGAAATGAATAGAGACAACATCCAAAGCCACGACATGATTTTATTTATTAATGAACAATGTTCCTTAAAATTGGCACCCCACAGCAGAAAATATTGTCATCACTGAATGCAATTTTCATCCATCTCAATTTTCACATCAAGCTAATCTACTGAGATTAAAAATTGTGAAGTGGGAAACCACTAGATTTCCCTTAGCAAAACAACAATCCTTACACTTAAAAATAGCTTAACTACATATATGGCAATGTAAGGTAGAGAAAGCAGTGATAAACTCTAAGCCCCACAAGGAAACTTGTTGATACATAACTGAAGTGGTATGTTAATCACATTAACAATAAATAATAAATCTAATAAACCTTAGGGCATCAAGTAAAAAATATGCTTTGTACTTTGGTTTTAAACTTTTTTTTTTACTTTTAATTAAGTAGCTTGTGTCTTTAGTTCAAGTGTGATTTCAGGGAAGAAGCACACTGAAATTATTTAGAATTATATTTCTGTCAGTTAGGAATCATCATGTGATGTTTTCTTCACAGTCAAAATTCAGAATTACCATCATTTCCCAAATTGTGAGTACCTACCTCTCTGCACACTTCACTGGACTCAAAAGTCTAATTTTCCTGCTTTTATCTTCCCTCCCCTGTAAGGAAGGGATTCATAATGTTTCCTACAGCATATTTCAAATTATCTAAGGAATTTAGACCCTGCTTTTTCCTCTCTCCCTGACAGAAGGGCTTTCTCCTAAAGGAATCAGAAGGTGCAAGAAAATTTTGATGGGTTTATGAAAGGAAGGAAATGAAGTAATGATAAACTACACACACATCAAAGCTACTAGGTTCTTCATTTTGGTTGTAAAGAAAGCAACTTTGCTCTGTTTGCAGAACATGAGCAGTGCCTGAGTCAACAAGGTCTCTTACTTCAGTGAAAATTCCTTTTTTGGTAACCAGAGAGTAGGACTTGGTGCATTGTTAGTAAGTGATGCAAAGCATCAGGCAAAAAGGGTCAGTGCAAACAAGGAGGCAGCAAACATGTTTCACACCTTCTGTACCTCACTGCTCCCAGCCTTGTCTGCAACAGCAACAAGTGCAGGTTAACTGAGTTTATGGGAAATAAAACTAAAGCTAAAAATGCCAAGTGGAAAAATCTAGCTGCTTCTCCACATTCCTGCAGATAAGAGCTTGGGTTTTTAGTTTTTCTGTGTCTTACTAGATGTTGTACAGCAGTTGTATATTGTTTTCCAAATTGTAGATAATGCCAAAGTTTTTCTTTGCTGCATACAATATACAGCTGAAGTAAAAGCTATACTTCCTAAGCAGTCTGTTTAAAAAAAAAAAAAAAAGGCTGGTTCCAGCTCACAGAATGACAAACTCCTCCAGTTTGACTCAAAGCCAAAATTTATTTCCAGAAAGAAGTTGGTACAGTAGCAAATATCACCCCCAAATACTAAGCCTGTGAAAGATCCAGATTCAGAAGCACTGAAACTATTTTAGACACAACTTCCAGGACACTTCTCCTATTTTGAGAAAATATCAAAGCTGAGCTACTTTAATTCAAAATGCAAACAGCTGAACAGAGGGAATTGCTCCAAGATGGGTTCTGCTGCACACAGGAACTTCAGCAGCTCAAGTTTTAAGTGTTGAAGGAGCAGCTGTTTAAAAACACTGCACATTCATAGCAGGTTAACTTTTCAGAGCACTGCTAGATTCCCAGATAGTGCCACTGTAAACTCTGGTATGTGTTAGTCCTGTAACAACTGCCTCTGCCTAGAGAAGGCTGGAGTTTGGGATCTGCACAGTTCAGACATGCACAAGCTTTTGTACTACAGGTGCTGAAGAAGCAACTCAAACAAAGCAACAATGAGCTATTCTGGTAGTTTTACTTTTTTTTTTTAATGCTGGTGCTCCCATCATAGGCAACACAAATATTCATAGAAGCATTTGAGAAAATTTGCTTTCAAGAGGTGTGCTTGTTTTAACAGAATAAGTGGTCCTTAAAAGCTGAAAAAATTAATTACCATGTCCTTATAAAATCAGTTAAATGCAATTCCTTGACAGGGAAAGAAAGTCTTTGGCCAACAATTAACATGGCAACAATCATTTCTGCAGGGGGTGTCAAGAAAAATACAGATAAAACATAAAGAGGTTATATCAAACTGGAAGCTTTCTCATTACTCCCAGAATAGTTTATTGTTTTCTTCTGAAGGACACCTGACAGTACTGCAAGCTCCAGGCCTTCTCCCATGTGAGAAATTAGGAAAGAACAAGTCCTCCCCTTATCTGGAGCAGTATGCCTTTGCCTCCTCCAGCAAACACTCAGAAGTAGGTGGGAAACAACAGGAATTAGGAAAAGACAGCGAGGTTTTTCTTACCTGTCTATTTATTTGTAATACCATTACTCAAGAGATGCACAGACTGACCAAAACTTGTGTCCATCAGTCCCTTTAGCACTTGGGGTTAGGCTGCCTTTCCTCTCAACAGTGATTTGAAAGATGCAGCTCCAGCTGGCATGGCCACACTCATAGTGGGAAGGCAAAAATAAGCACATGAAGGTGGGATTTGCAGCTAAAAGCCAGAGCAGTTTTCCCATGGAGCAGTGACCTTTGAAGGGAACAGACCCAGCTAAGAGGTCAGAATAGACACCACCAACCCTGATACTTCATCTTTTCCACCTTTCTGCTTCACCTTTAGCAGATCAGGTCAGTGCAGTTGGTGCACACAGTTGATGGATTCCTGTCTCAGAGGCATGGCAAGCACTGTGGGGTTCACAGGGCTCTTTTCCCTTTCGCTCCCACTGATTTCCTCCCCTGCCCCACTTGTTTTCTCTGCGCCAGAGCTGCTCTTACTAGGTGGCACCTACTGTCAGCACAGACATTTCCTGCCTCTGATGTCACTTAACAGCTTTCAGCCTTCCTTAAGTTCTTCATGTGCAAACAAAAACCTCAAAACCTGTGAACAACCAAAATTGGGCTTATTTTACTTCATCAACGTGAGTTTGCATTTTGACACAAGATACCTAAGGCTATTTGTTCTCTGATTTTTCACACTGCTGAGCTTACTGGAAAGCTGGGCATAGCAACAGTTCAGTAAACTGCAGGAAACATTACTTTGTCCTCTAATACAGCTTGTCTTGGGAGATTATAATACCTCAAATATTCACTTTAGAGCATACATGTATGTTGTGCTAGACTAGACAGTGTTCTGCTACTCTGCCCTGAACCCAAGGGCAACAAAATATCCAGCATCTCTTACATGCACGCAAGCCCAAATTGACACCTAGTGTCATCTTGTAACAGTAAAAACTACAGAACTGGTGGTTTAACCCCTGAAAAAACCTTCTGAAAAACCCCTGAAAAAAATGCTCAGGCAGAACTGGACATCAGATTCATTAAAAAATTTACCAGGTTCTTCAACTGTGTGAGTTGTAATAACCTGAACATCCTGAAGACTTGGAAAAAATTTTAAGAACTGTAATGAAAAAGTTTTATTTGTTTTAAGGGAAGTAAGGCTAAATCTTAACCTTCTGCTTAGTAGTTGCACAACCTCCAATTAGACTTCATGAGAAGAGCCAGTCACTGAAGTAGGACTGAGGTTGCACTGTGTAATTCCATTGTCAGCAGGAGTAAATAGGTACACTTCACCTCAATGTCAGCTTCACACTAATGCCAGCACTAAGGATTAAAACTAACAAATAGACAAAACCCAGAGTCCCCATGCCCTCACCTTACAGCCCAGTCAGAATGCAAGTAGATAGCCATGAAAAACAAACCAACGAACCAACCAAACCCAAAAACAACAAAACAATGTTTTGATTGGTGCAAAAAATATTCAACTGGTTACAAAACATGCAAGTTTCCAATTTTACTTATTCTCCATTTTGAATTGCTGGGGCATAAACCTGTCCTCTCCCTCCTTTTGCCTGATTCTCAGACATTAGGCACCCACCTTTTTGTGGTGTTAAGAGCCTGTGAACATCCAGCCCTTCATAACTAAGGCCTACAAGCCTTTCCCAAACAGGAAAAATGTTGCATTAGTGCACATCCCCCTACTATAACACCATTACAATCAGAACTGGGCAAGACAATGTCTTTAAGCAAAAGGATTCGACATCAGAAGTGCAGTGTGGTCACTACTCCCGCCTGGACCTTGGGCACATGTCTTCTTCATCATATTCACTCATCAGCTGCAACATATAGGTTCCAGTACAGAGAAGAAACTGTCCAGTTATTTGTGCTGCATGGGATATTAGCTGAAGCACTTTCCTGGAAGAAAAATAATTTGTTTGAGAAAAAAATCACCAGCAAGATTACATTACCTTTACACCCACGACATTATGATGAGTTAAGTCAATATATTTAAAAACCCCTCTCTCTCATTCCTTCTCACTTCTGAGATGATGATCTTTTTTGGACCTTCTTTAGAGAATATACTTGATTGACAGAATACTACTGACATGTTGGCAGGAGCAGAAATCACATTCAACAAAGCAGACTGACATCCTGCTAGACCCTTCAGGCCTTCTGCAAAGCCATCACAATAACACAGAAGACAACTTTGCCTGGGAGCAGCATTCCTGCAAGCATAACCTCAGCTCATGTCTCACCTTTGTCATTCACCAATACAACCCTGTGTCTATCTGCAAGCCACAGATCAAACCTGATTAGATCTGAAGCTGAACAATTGCTCTACAGTGGGTACTCAACAGCACAACAGGTGAAGCAGAAAAATTACTGCTGGCCAGGCTGCAAGCCTTAGGAATTCTTAATTCATAACTATTTTATTTCCTAAAAAATTTGATAAAATCAGCATTCAAGTATATAATGCTGTGTAATAATCAGTACAAATCCATAAGATAACATCAGGTAAGCATCAGAGGTTGACAATATAAACAGCGGATCTTCACAGAGGAAGAGCTAGTCATATTTGAATGGTGATTTATTCAACATAGTTGTAACTGCATCTTCCATTCTGCAAGAAACAACAGGGACATAAGTACTGAGAGCTCCATTTGAGTCTCATTCCCCAGAAGTTAGGAGGGCCCTCAAGTATGAAGCTGAGGCATTGGGAAGCAGTACAAAAAAACTGGAACTATTTCAAAACTGGAATGAGATCAGTTTCTGAAGATACAGAAACCTGATCAGTCGNAAAAAAAAAAAAAAAAAAGCGGTAAGATTTTCTGAATTCTTGTCTAAGAAAACATGCAGCTGTGAACCCTCTGCTTCTATTCACTTGTCCTTTGAGCTTAAGCAGAGCGGGGAAAATCTTCTTCCTACAAATTAATTTTTAACCCCACTGTCATGAAAGGTTTGCAGTTGAAATCCAATGCCTCAACACAGTAGAATACCCTGTGCTTGGAGCCTGTGAAGCCTTTAAAGAACACTGTACCCTTATTCATGCTTTGACACGTGCCATTGCAGCAGGTTCTTCCTCTGCCACACAGAGCAGGCCAAGCAGCTCTACAGTGCAAAGAAAGCTGCACCTGGTGCTGGGCTTTGGAGCAGCTGCAGTGTGTCACTTGCTCACAAGAGCAGTTGCCACTTAAGCCATGGAGCAAGTTATTTGTTGAACTGGACATCTGATCCTTCAGTCGGACACTGCAGGGAAACACCACGAGGGGAAATGCACTAATCAGACCTGGCAGGCTTCCAGCCCCTCCCCTCATGGACAGCTGCAGCATTTTTCAGTCTTTCCCTCCACACTCAGCATGTGGGCTGGGGGAGAGGGCACCAGAGTTAGCAATCTGGGACTCATTAGCAGAGGGACTACACCAGGATCCTGACATGGTCTGTGATTTCAACAGCAAGCTGAAAGAGGCCATGTCACTGTTGTGTTCAAGGATACCCAAGGTCATCTCTTCTGTCACCCTGTTCTTTGCTAGCAGACTGTCATCCCACACTGACAGTGACACTTCCCTTACAGCCCAACTCTGCAACATAACAGAGCTTCCAGAAGAACTCCTCAGCTACTTCAGCTGTTTGCCAGCAGCGCTCCTTTCTCACCAGCTGCCCTGTCCTGGCAGGGAGGCAGAATTGTCACTTCAAACTCTCCTTAGCAGCACAAGTTCCAGTGCTGATACTCAGTTCCATAGCAGGCAGTCAGGGATCAGTTTGTTTTGGCTCGAAAGAGTTTGACAAACATAAGAACTGGAGGAGTGCAGCTGTCCAAGGGCAAACCTCTGCTTTAAGAAACCCTAATGAAGTCAGTGTTACAGGTGGGTGTAGCATGTAGCTGGATATTCACTTCATCCTGACCAGAGAGAAGTCTTGTCTCCAGCCACACCAGCTGAAAGATTAAGGACCACCCAAGTAAGTGGGAGAGGTCAGTGGGACTGAAGGACAGGGACCAAGATCAGCATTACAGAGATAATCAGCGTACCTGCATCAGGAGAGGAAGGACTGTTAAAGACTTCATCTAAAGGCCACATGTGGCTCAGGACAAGTCAAAACTTCACTAATGACATATACATCTGTCTGTTAGATCTGGTCCTCAAGTAATAAAATGCAGCACACCATTGTGTCTCAACCAGAATTCTAAAAGTCAGGTAGAGAAACTTGGGGTTGCAGCTTAAACAGCTGCCAAAGTACAGCACCTCCAGGAAGGTGTCTGGACTCAGGAGTCTCCTTGAACCAGGGCAGAACACAGCTGATCTTGACAAGGTACCAACTTCCAACTGGTTGCTGAAAACAGCAAACTGGGCAGGCATTATTTTGCCCCTGACTAAGACAGCATTTCCCAGCAGCCAGTTCTACCAAGCTCACAGCCCACACCAGATCAGCCCTGCAGGACACAGTGGTCCTTGCCAGGCTCCCTCAGCTAGCCTAGAGACCACACCACCTGGCTTAACAACAGTGATATCACAGTCTTACTACAGATGACAAATCCATGTTAAGAGAGCAGAGTGTCATCTCTCTTCCATTTGCCTTTGCCTCCATGTAGCCCTAGTGGTGCATCTGGCAAACAGGAACTGCAATCTCCAAGCAACCTTTAAGACCCCTGACATTAGATCTCAAATTCGTCTCATTTCATCCCCTTGAAGTCTCCTCTTCAAAGAGCTTCTTTCCCCAGCCTTCTGCATTCTTCAGACAACCAAGTCAAGGAAATGTGAGGAAATTCTCTCAGCAGAACAAAGAAACTGTACTTACACTCCTTCAGTAAATACAAGCTGGTAAGAGTTTTGCGCCCCTGCAGAAAATTAAGATTCCATCATGAAAAGCTATAGGAAGTTTTTACCAGTCAGCTATCCACCTTATGAAGAAATAGTCAGTAATGCCAGTAAGAAATAACAAAAATACTGGCTTTATAAACAATAAACCAATAGCAAGCACAGATTTTTAATTAGCACGTACACCTGACCAGTAGTGGAAACACTCACCGCAATACGCTTTTTGCTCCCATGCATTTGATGTCATATGAGATAGAGTAGATCTCATAGAAGGTTGCCTTGATGTTTAAGCAGCCAATAAAATCCTTAGGGTTCAGTTTGTACAGATCAAATGTGATGTTAGCTACTCCCATTTTCTTCTTTTTTCTCACAGCAACAACTCCATTTTTTGTCTGATTTAAAAAGAGAGAGATAGTTTGTACCACGACACAGGAAACTACAGCAAGACAATTGCCAACAGTGTAGCTCTTCAGAAGCAGCTTAGCTTATTCCAGTCTTGGGGCTAATTCTTGGTCAATTCTAAACTAGAATTAAAAGCATTAGCACACAGAAAAGGAGGTCTGTAGCTCATGTATTGTTTTTCAAGTCCTGAACAGGCTTCTGAAGTTTTCCAAACAGACGCTAAAATTCTAGAGTGACAGAGCACCTCCTGAATATTTATTTTCTGCAGTAGAACTTCTTCAGAGTACACTGAAGGCAGAGGTAATGCCACTGGCCAGTGTTCCTGCCATTTATTTAGCCTGGTACATTCTGCCTTCTCTCTGAGGCCACCAAATAACCAGGGTGACATCAGGTCCTTCTGCTTAGTCAGGAACACAACACTGATGAGCACTCTTGGAGACAGCTAAAAAGACAACATCTGTGAAAAGTCAGGGACTCATTTCAAAACCTGGCTCACAACATCTCTTTTTTCCTACTAAAAAGAAGCACAGGGAGGGAACCACTGCTGATTAGGCCAAGGGTTTAATAATGAGATTTTAAAGGGAAAGCAAAGTTGGGGGAGCATAGGAAGTCGTCTTCCACCTTAAATGCACCCTCCTTTATTGAAGCAACTCTTGTTTGTTGCAGGGTGTGTGCTTCAAGAAAGGAAAAACAAAAAGAAAACAGTAAAGAGAACCCGTATTCACAGAGACATCTAGTGGATACACGGGATCCTCTGCTCAGCACATCCTGCTCAAGGTTAAGGACCTGGCAGCTGCCAGGCTGTTTTCTGCGTGCTAAATGAAGCAATAAAGTTGTGTAAGACTGGGCCTTTTTGTACTTGACAGCCCAGCCCTCAGACAGTGCCATGATAAGTCAGACAAAGTCAAACACAGCAGTATATCATTAGCCAGCACTTTTATGCCTGTTTCACTTTGATAACCTCCAAGCTCCAGCAACAGGGTCCCCTATCAACAACAGCTTTGGGCATGTACAGCAGTTGGTGTGCTTGGAAGCATCTCCCCACACCCCTTCCTGTTAGCACCCAGAGTGTTTGGATAGAGCAGGACAGAGCTGGTGCTCACTCCAGGTGACTGGTGAAGCTGTGACAACCCCTCTTTGTCACTCACACACTGAAGAGGGGCTGCATCCAAACCTGTGCTGCTGCAGTGCCACACAGGAGACAGAAAAGGAGCAAGGTGCAGTCACACCCTGCCTGCAGCTCCTTTTCTGCCCTTGGAGCTCATGCCCCAAGTGCAGAGCTTGATAAGCCAGTGAGGTATTTTGGGGAAAAATGTACAGGTTGCCCACACTGCAACAGGAGACTGGGAAAACAGAGCCACATGGTTGAGGTGTACATGTGAAGGCAGAAAAATGGTGTCCCTGCCTACAGCTCCACAGCCAGCTCTGCACCTGGTAGAAAAAATTCTGAGGCAGGATTTTTAGCAACAACTATCTAATGGAAAAACAGTTATGAGTTTGACTCTATGTTATTAATGTACAGATTACTATTTCCCCATAAAATAACTAATTGAATGCTGAATTTATATTATTAGAAGGGTAAAGCAAGCCAGTTTTAATAGTTCTTAAATATCTTGAAGCATGCAGACAAATGTTAGGTTCTGATGCCAACTTTTGGCTATTTACAAAATCAAACAAGGCATTTTTCTAACTATCATTAACTATTATTGCCCTCAGAAGGCAGAACTTACTTTATATTACTTTATTTAAGCATTTTTACAGCCTAAATATAATCTTTAAAGACACCGTATTTTTTAACTTCAGAGTCAAATTCCTAATTTTCTATATGTTACAAAAAGGCTCAAGAACAAATACTTCTGAGCTTCTCCAAAAGCAGGGTATTTTCCCTGTAAGTCTTTTCAGCTGTAATGTTTTATTTCAATTCCTGCTGGATTTTGCCAACAGATCTATGTCCAAACAAGGGACAATAAGAAATATGAACTTGATTTTTCATCCAGGAAGGCTCAACAAGGAGTTTACATTCCTTTCCTTCAAAGGAATTTTTCTTCCTCTTCTCCCCTCTTTCCACCAGTTTTAGCAGCCACAAACATTCCTCCATCCACTTCTACTCAAACCAGAGAGAAGCAGTCAACACTTACTGGTGTCCATTTCTGTCCATTTTCTAGAACCATGAATTGTGTATTGTCATCCAGGGACTTGAAGAACTCTTCTGTGTCCACAACTGTGCCATCTTCCTCCAAAACCAGAGTAACTATTCCAGCAGTTAGAACGAAGGCATCTAAAGTCTGAAAACAACCCAGGAGATTTTAGCATCCTAAAGAGAGCCCATCATTTCACATTGAGACTTGCTCATCTGAAATATTCTCCTGAACTTCCCCAGTAGTGTTTTTTTAGGAGAACAAGAGTCTGTGGGTTGTCTTTCTGGGCTACTGTATAGTTTCAGTCCGAGTGGGACTGTTTGCTGTACCTTGCTGAGGAGCTCCTGCAGGCTGCTTGCGACAATTCCCTTCCGGCTGCTTCGGGAGGCATTGGACACACGGAAAGGGCGCCCTGCAGGCATGAGAGGAGGGAACAGGGTCTGTTTTGTTACTGCTCCTACAGACGCTCCCATGGATATGAAAGATCTAAGACAAATAAAAATTCAACACAGTTACACAGTCATGTCAAGCACTGCAAGAAGGAGGAAGACTCTTGATATAATCACATGATATGAGTAATTCACAGATCACATCAAGACTCCTTGAGCTCAGTTTCAAAACTAAATACTACACACCCCTACAGATACCTTATCTCTGAACTCTCTCTTGCCCATGACATTTGGAAAGACTTTTAAAATTAATACAAGCTCACATCAAGGTCACAATCACAGTGAAGCTGATGGGTGGTAAAACTGAATTTAGAAGGCAGCAGCTCTTACTGCATTCAGTTACTTAGATAATTCTCTTTATTTCCAAGATAAACACTGAGTGAGATACATAATTAGTTGAAAGCAATTGTGTGTGTTAAGATACAAGTTTTTTTTTAGGAAGACTGAACATATTACCCATATTCAAAACACCCAGAGGTAGGATGCATGCAGAGCTCTGTGATATGGTTACACTTGACTTTGAAGAGTCAAGCCATTTATTTGCAAATTATATCTGCAGCCTATAAAACTCCATCTGGTTTTGAAAAAACACAATCAGAAGGAGTATCAGAAGGAGTTAAATGCAATCAAAGTTAAGATCAAAGTACATAAATACATAGTGTTGGAGCAGGCTGCCAGCGAGGCTGGAAGAATTCAATCACTTTTAGGAAGAAATTTTAGATTTTTCTGGGCAATTACATATTTACCTTTGGTGAACCAGCACGTAGCACCAGTAACAGCCTACTCCCACACCAAAGTACAGACCTGCTCTCATCTACACCTAGTGACACTTTTTTCTGCCAAATGATAATGGCTAAGTCAATAGTCAGCTTGCCAAAAATGACATTCTGCCTGATACCTGAGAAAGATTGATTTCTAAGTATTTCAAAGGGAGTCAATATTTTGTCTCCCACACTCCTGGACTTTACCCTCTGTATATACCTTTGGCTCCTTCATACTGAATTGCTCAGGGGTAGGAAAGAGATGCATCCCCATTTTGTCCTCCCACATGGGTGTAAAAAGTCAACTTTATACAGGAAAATCTATTCTCAGACACTCTCACTGAAGGTAGAGTGAACTGGCAGCTCTTATCTGCAGCCAGAGAGTGAATACAGGACTTCCTAGAACAACAATGAGATGGTATAAACTTACTCAACTTATGATGTTCCAGTCACACCTTTGATGCAAATCCACACCAACCATGGAGAATAGATATCTTTTCCACACCTCTTATCTGGTCTATAAGCATATTTTTGGAATGCACAGAATGTCATTTTTGTGTCTGACCAGATTCAGATTTCAGCACATAATTTGTTTGCTGATCTCATTCTGAACCACTCTTCTGGGCTATCACCTTTCCTCTAAAAAATAAGATTACCTTCCACAAAAACTCCTTGGCATTATTGGAGCTTTAAAGGAGGAGAATGTTCAGCAATTCTGTTCCAGCTCATGCTGGCTTTCAACATTTGGGATTTATACACACGTGGCTGATGGAAACCTCTGTCCTCCTGTGACAAAGCTGGTGAGGGTAAGCAGCCAGTCTGGCTTTCAGGAAGCAAGCAGTGTTTCATACCAAAGGGCTAATAGACACTATTCCATCTGGAAAAGGGTGAGGGCCAGGGAGGAGCACCAGGAGCACTGACAAGGGCACTGCAGTGCCACAGAAGTGAAGCCTGCTAGACCAGGCAGTGTTTGCCCATCTCTCTGCTGATTAAGTTAATGAGCCCCTAATCAGCCCACTGGTTGTGGGCAGCTCACATTCTGGATCTCTGAGTCTCTTCCTCAGGAAGGAAGCCTGTTTATCTACCTTGAGGCTGGTGACACCATTTCACAGGGCACCCTGAAGTCAAGAAGTGCAGCACTGTGGTTTCAAGAGCTTTCACAGCTGATTACATATCATTGCCTCTCACAAACTGGAAAATTTGCATGTAGAATAGTAACCTGAGTGATATATATGTGAGTACTCCAATTTTTTTTTTTCTTTTTGGTGAGAACAGTCAATATTAGTCCCATTGAAAAGTTTTCTTTTCCATTACTTAAGTCAAGAGGTCAATCACAAAAGACAAAGCATAAGGGCAACAGCCAAAACATACATCCAGACAAAAGATGAAAAATGTTATGGACACAGCTCATGGGCAGGACTTGAGCTAACAGGGCAACTCTACAAGCCATACTTTGGAGCTCTGAGCAGAAGTTTTTCAAGGAGTCAGGATCAGTCACCTCACACTGCTGCCTAGTTCTATCTAAAATCAGAGCAATAAAACGAACAGATTAATAAACCAGGGCCTACATTATCACCCCCAGACAGCCACTGAACAGGAAAGATCTTAGGAAGTTATTTAACAGTGGTGAAAATTCACCTACATTTTGATAAAAACCTGTCAATATCATCTTTAAACTAAGCCTGCTTATGAAGAAGTGAGTCTGGGCTCCAGGGCAGGCTGAGGTTTCAGCTAATGAGGAGACAAAAGGCAGGATGATGAAAAGCAGCCAGATAAACAGAGTGTCAGCCCTTCCATTTCTAGGCCTATTGCTGAAAGCTTGTTTTTATTTTGTGTGCTGTTTTCCTTCCTAGATCATAGGCTCAAACAGGCCAGTTCACAGCTCTTAGAAAGATCCATTCTTGTTGTAGCTGTAGTTGGATTTACTAGAAAGTTGAGTGAGATGTTAAGTACAGACAAACCCGCTACTGTTTTATTAACCTTTAAAGCCAACCTTCAAGCTCTAGCATCTTATCCAGTTTGTGTTGGATAGCTACAATCTGCTAGAGCAGTCTTCACAAATGCTGCCAGAAGCATTCACTCTGGTGTTAAATCTGGTGGGAGAGATGAATTAGTTTTTTAGGAGGACATGGGGATTAAAGCCTGCCTTGAGCCCTGTACACATATTTCACTCTTTATCTTTGTTTGCAACACGCCCCATATGTTTGTCTAAGAATGTGGTGCAATGGTCACTCAGAAAAATCAACGTTGCACAACTCGCTCCAGGATAGGGCACGGATTGATTTTTAGGTTAGGGTTCACTGGAAAACGACAGCAGCAGTAACAGCGAGGGAAAACAAGAGTTAACAAAAACCCCCAAAAAACCCAACCAAACAAATGAAACAAAACAAAATAGGAAAAGTCGGAAATTAGTCAGGAGACTCAGGGTTCAATCAGATCGCAGCGTGGTTCTCCTGCTCAAACATGAGCTGTAGAGCCACCACAAGCGCAGCTGGCAGCAGATGGATTTCCCAGCAGCGTACACAGCTGTACCTGCATGGAGCCGGCCGGCTCGGTGTCAGCACTGCCGGCCTTGTGGCCACCAGCCTCGGATGCCGAGAGGCCACCACCCCCTCAGAGCCAGCTTAGGCTGCAGGGCTCCTACCTGTGCTTCCCTCAGCAGAGCTTCAGCCGGGCTCGCAGGGCTGCGCCAGCGTCCCGACCTNCGCCGGCGTCCCGCCCTGCTTCTCCCACGCCGCGTCCATCGGGGTTAACCCCCCCAGCCCCGCCCGCCCCGGCTGCCCCCGCACCGCACCCGCGGCTCGGCAGCGCTGGAGCCGACCGGGGGCTGCTCAGCCTCGGGCACCCCGGCACCCGGACCCGCCGGCCGGGATGGAGAAGGGACTGGAGAGGGGACTGGAGAAGGGGATGGAGTGTCCCCGCACTCACCGCAGCAGCGATCCCACGCAATCCCGCGCCACCTCCATGGCCCGCCCGGCCGCAGGGCAGCGCCGGTCACGGCGCTTAAGAGCAGCGGGCGGGGCTCCTCCTCCGGGCCCTGGCCCCTCCCTGCCCGCCTTCCCCCCGGCGGCACCGGGAGCCGTGCCCCGGCACAGGGAGCACGGCCGGGACAGCCCCGCCCGGGCTCAGCGCCTGGGATGCGGCAGCAGGTGCCAGGTACTGCACTTTGGGAAGGGATATTCCTTCAGGAAGCGCCTTCTGGTTTACCTGGGAAAGGAGCGGGCGAGGTTTTGTCCCGCGTGTGTGGGGGATGCGCTCCACACGTTAGCGAGTTACAGCTAATATAGTAACACTGGAAGCCAATCTCATTTGCGGCCTCCCGGCATTAGGGCAAATCAACAGATTAAGTGTCTCAGCTTCTGATTTTAGGGCCCGTGAATAAGCTTACAGCTCGGATTAATGTGTACAGTAGTGGAGGTATTTACTCACTCCTACGGGCAGGGGAGCAGTGGCTTCTGTTTACTACAGGAACAAAGGCAGTGTTTCCCATCTGCATGGAGAGTTCTTCTGGGCTCTGAAACCAGGTTCTGTTGCTTACAGCTGTCCAGCAACAATTGTACAGGAAAAATAGAGCCAGGAGCATCAGGACCTGCCTCAGGCAGCAGCCTGACCTAGGGCCAGAAAACCTTGGCACTGCTGATGAGGGAATGACTCCAGAAGCCCTTGCCACCAGCACTCAGGTTACCCCCAGGGTCAGGAATAATCACTTACTGGGTTGCCTGAATTGCTTTTCCTGTTTAGGGTAGAAAGGACCACTCAAGATACCTCTTACTGTCCAGGTTGCTTTATCAGGCAGTCTGACACCTGCTGGATGGCTTCTTCAGTCCTCAGCATCTGGGGCCTTTACCAGCTATTAAAATTCAACTTTTTTGGTCCAGAGCAAATTGCTTTCTTGGAGGGCATCTCCTCTCCAGCCCGATAAGACAAATAGCTCCTTTTCTCAGAGCACTGAGGAAAAGACTCTACAACAAGAAACTTGCCCCTGGGAAGCTAAGCCCAGACTTTTACCTCTTCCTCCTGGAGCTACTTAGGTCTTGCAGGTGTGTAGGGATCCTTCTCATACATTAACCCCTTTTTCCTCTGTTTCCTATGGCATTTAGTTTTGTTACTCTTCTGCAATTAGTCCCTGACAACATGTCATAGAGAGCAGGAAGTGAGGGGCAGTAAATAGTTCTTGAGCACTGGACTCTAAATAAAGAGCCAATTCTGCCTGGATTTGTATCTTGTGGTTGATTGTGGAGCACAGCTGATGTTGAGTCTGAAAAGTGATGCATTTTTAAGGAGTTCTTGACAAGGGTTTATCTACTGTCAAAAAACTCGTGTGTATGCTGCAGCTTTTCCTGCTGTGGAGGGAGAAAAGGGAGAAGGTGCTTTGTCAGATGGTCTGTCTCCTCCTCTGTCTGTGGAAGGGAAGGGAAAGTGCCCCTCAGAAATCATATGGAAATTGCAGTAACTTCAGAGATTTTTCTGAGCAGGCTGGGATACAAATGTCTGGAGGAGGTGGAAATTTTGGTCTTGCAGAAGCCTGGTTTTTCTCCAGTCTCCCCAAAGTTCTCTGCAGAGATGTCCAACCAGTGCAGCCTCTGCTCAGCAGCCCCCCAGGGACGTGCAATGCCTGCCACAGCTCTGAGGAAGGGACTGTGTGTTTTGCAAGGACAAGCTCCTCCAGCAGCATTAGTGCTTCCATTTGCATTGTTGTAACTAATACAAACACAGATGCCTAACTAATGCAAACATAGATGTACGAGGGTAACAGGAAAAACATGTCCTTTTAAAGACTGTCCTCATCTGGAAAGGAGAGAAGGGTATTACCTGTAGTTTTACAAGCTGCACAAATACTCCTTACTCTTTTTTTTCCCCTTTTCTGAGGAAAAAAAAAAAAAAAAGAAACAGCAGTAAAACCATCAGATGGGTAAAATCCCTGACCTAGGAGCTGGGCTCCTCAGAAAGAAGCATCTTTGAACAGTAGCAAGACAGGATACAAATGGGGTTTGCACAGAACCTACTGAGGAAGAGTACAAACCAGTAGGAGCTGCCAAAACTGGCAGGCCAGGGCAATCAAATAAGAGGTCATTAAAAACTGATGGGACAACACCCAGTATAAAGACAATAGCTGTAAGAGGCATAATCTTTCCCCTCTTTTACAGGGAGCAAAAACAAACTGCAGAAACAAACTTTCTGGGGTGAGGAGGCCAGAAAACTTAGCAACATTTGCTTCAGTCATCACTGAAAATATTAATCATGCAGAGGACAAAGTACATGGCTGATACTGAAGGGAGTGAATCCTAGAGGTGGAGTTAAATAAGGATGGTAATCCCTCTTGCTAAATTGCTCTTACTGTCCCCTTGCTGAGTGCAGTGACTGCCTCCACAGGTGCTACTCTTCTGCTGCAGTTCAAGTTAAACAAGTTTGATTAAGTCACTCCTCACAGGGGGCATATTGCTATGGAAAAAGGTTTGCATCTGGTGTATTTAACAGGGAGGAGGAGGCACTTGAAATAGTTTTGTGTGCAACTCCACGTTGATGAGTATGCAGTATTAGGCCAGGTTTTCCTTATCACCCTTTGAGAAAAAAATGTCAGATTGGAACAAACTCAGAGGAAAGTGGGAATGATCTGATATGCAGAAAAAAGATGGTATATGGGCTATGTGGTTTGGGAATTGGGAAGATTGGGTAGAGATATCAATCATGGACTTCCATGATTTTAGAGAACTCTCTAAAGAAGAATGGAATAACATTTTCTTTGTGCCTACAGAGACTTACCCTGGGTAAAGGAGAATTAGGTTGTCCATTGAGAACCATTCCACCTCTAAGGTGACTGTTAGGTGCTGGGCTCAATTGCTGACTGAAGATGTGAAGTCCATTAGGCACTGACATTGCTTGGGCCAGTGGTCAAATAACACAAAGGAGAAGTCCAGGCAGTAAGGATCAATTTGAACATTCCTTCTGTTTCTCAGGGCTCTGACAAACAACATGAATGAGATTAATGCAGAATAAAGTGCATCTCTACCTCACCTTCCTTGGCCCAAGAGGGAAGTGAAAGAAGTGAACAGATGCATTTACAGCAGCATGAGCAACAAAGGTAGCAAGATTGAAGGGCTGGCTTGGATTTGTAAAAGATGACCTTCTATTCAGCTTTCTGCCCTCTCCTGCTTTCAGTTAAGTCTGATCCTGATTTCTGTTAGAAGCACCCTTGTGATCACCCCTAAGCAAATTTGTTTCTTCTCCCTTGCATAGAGAACCAACCTTCAATTCTTCATTGTGTCCTCAAAATAACAATATTTGTTTCTAATCTGCTTTTACTATTCAGCAGATTTCTATCTCCACTGCCTCTGGTTCTGTTTTATTTCTGTCAGGCTGTTTATGTTAAAGATTTGCTTGTTCATTCTTAATATTTGTGCTAACCAATACTGCCCCATCCTTGAAAGTTTTAAAGAACAAATTAGACAAGCATCCATTACAAGATGTTAATATACAGCAGATTATTTTCAGACAATATTATAGAATAGATTTAATGAGGTTGCTTTGTGTTGTTTTCCATCTTTTTCAGACTCTTTCCTAGTGAAACCATATTTTGTAATGCAAAGTTCTAAGAGCTTTGCAGGAGCCGCCGGGAGTTTTTGTTAGCGGTGCAGGAGGGGATGAGGCTCCTCCTAAAGGTGACCTCGCTGCTCTGCACGGCTCTGTAGAAGACGGGAACATTTTTTGGTACCTATTAAAATCCTCTGGAATTTGCTGGAAATGGTTCAGTAGCCAGCAAAGATCCCGAAGTTGAAAGCTCTGTTTGAACTAAAAACTAACCTTACACTGTAGTGAATTATCTGGACCAGAAAAAGAAGTTATTTATTCTGAGATTTCATGGGTGGTTATTTTGCTTTAGTTTGTTTTTTTTTTAAATTTCAGTGTTTTTAACAATAGGATCAAGAGAGTGTTGATGGGTGGGCACATGCTACAAGCTTAGGAAAAATTACCCTGTCAAGAGTATCTCAGTGGTGTGAAATACTTTGACACACAAATTTAAATTTAGATGCATTATAGCTAGACAGGGTATTAAAATCCCAAAGTCAGGCTTTGCCCTCCTTTATCCCCTTTGTAATACTGCACATGTGAATGAATTGCACATATTTGTGGGCAGCATTTAGCTGAAAGCTGACTTGTGGAGAGCATCAGTGTGACAGTAGTAATGAAAAACAAATATTGCCCAGGAGATTTTTGAAGATAATGAACTGGAAACTTAATATTTGTTTATTTTGATCATGCCAAGGATAATCTCAAATATTTTGTTTTATATTTCAAAAGTTGGAACTCCAAAGATGTATAAGTTCTAAATAAAATGAAATCACCTTTTTGTTCGATAATTTTGAATATCTTTACAATTTATTATTGCTTAGTGATAGAAGAAAAAAATATTCAAGAAGAAATATTAATTTTTATTTTACGAGCATTTAGATTTTCTTTTATGAGGCTTTTCATCACAAAATGAGAGGGTTTCAGCTGTGGAATTGTCCCATAGCTGCAGAGCCATGTTATGGTTTTTATAGCAGGGCTTGAAGAGCTTCAGACTCCAGGCAACACTCCAGAACTACTGGGCCTCAGATTGAACTGTGAGCTCAGGCTTCCTTGGTAGCTGCACTAATTAATCAAAAAACTAGATTTAAAAAATCTTCTTGGACAAGGAACATCTTTATATCTTACATGGTATTCTTTCAAAGTTTAGAAATAACAATTATTGTACTTTGGTTTTGTCCAAAACAAAGACTAAGGCAGTATTAGTCAGGTTAATGGGTGACTTTCCTGAGTGTCCTGCTGCATTTGCATCCACGCATTTCTGCCTATTATGGGCTCACTGTGAGCTTGAACAGTCATTTTTAAGGCATGCAAGAACAGGAATTAGATTCATAGGTGCTACACAGTAATCTATGTGCATGTGAAATTTCCAAAGCAGCTCCACTAGGAAATTTTTAATGATCACAGATTGAAACAGACCGAGGAAAATATTGCTATAACTTTAGATTCTGCTCAGGTACTTTGCTCTCTAGACAAATGAGGATGATTCCTGAGAAATTAAACTGTTCATCACTTTGGAACTCATTGAGGAGGTAACAGGGCTGCCAGCCTTATCTCATGGTCACAGTGGAACCATTCCTACTAACAGATACAACAGGAATCTTACAGCAGCTCTTTGAGATTGAAGAATTCTACTTATTTTTATAACTTGCCCGACACACACATGAACGTGACAGTCCTGGCTCAGTGCCTGTGGTGGTTTGCTGTAATCGTGCAGGGAAATCTCCCACATGGTCAGTGGGGATAGATCTTGCAGGAGGTGAGAAATGCAAAGGGATCATTCTTTCAATAATTAATTCTTTATTCAGCTGATGGGTTTTCTGTTTAGGCCCAGCTGAGTGGATTAGCAAAACAAAGACAGATGGCAGCAGATTATATCAAACACATCTTTGTTAGTGGGCAATCAGCACAGATTCCACCACCTTCCCACCCCCCTTCACTCAGAGCTCAGTCAAAGCCCATTAAGTAAATAGAAAGACTCCTATTGATTTTGGTGGGCACTCAGCCAAGGCCTCTGTTTCAAGTTTTCTCAGCTAAACTTTGGCCTAATCATAGTTTTTGAATGTTTTGGGGTTGGGTTTGTTTGCTTATAAAGAAAGAAGAAAGCAGTGCTGATGTAGTAACTCTTGGGAACTACTGGGGGAGAGATCAGGCTACGGTTTTATATGCACAATATGCTGCCATAAGCATATCCAAGGTAAAAGTTCAGCCTGCTTCAACTCTGAGTTTTATGTCAGTTAAGTTCAATTCTTAGGGAAAGTGTAGAGGTGAGGGACACAGATACAGATGAAGCATGTGCTCTGTCTGCCTTCTGAGCTGCATCCCCTGGAAGAGGTCCAAGCCATGTTTGGGCTGGCTGCAGACCTGGGAGCTGAGATGTGCTCAGAGTGGATTCTAAAGGCTCTTGGCTGCAGATGTCTTGTGAAGACTTTGTCCCTTTCTGCTAAGATCTGCCAGACGCTGCCTACTTGCTTCTCCTTTGAGAAACACTTTATCAGACCAATCTGACATTTAGTTCTAACTCATTGCTGTCCCTGGGACAACTTTGTGGAGGTTGGTTGTATTTCATGTCGTTTCCACAAATATAACTGAAGCACCTCACCCCGTTGCCACACATTAACTATATTCATATCTAATTGGCTTTTCTGCATGGCACATGCCTTTCTGTGATGCTGGCTCTCCCTGTCAGTGCCAAATGTGCATTTTGCTTCTTACAGTGGGTATGTGTAGACCCATGATCCCTTATAATGAATGCTCTCTGTCTCAGATGCTGTGTTTAGTCTTTCCCTCCTGACACACATTCTCTTAAAAGAGCAGAAGCATAAAGTGTGCAGTGACCCTGTGTTGCTTGACAAGTCTTAACCAAAGAGATGCATCATCAGAAATTCATCCCTCCCTCAGAGCTCGAGGAGGGATGTAGGGCAAGGCTTTAAAGTGCTCCTCTCGTGCTTCTGTGTTGCAGCACATCAGCAGTGACAGAGAGGCAGGGTCAGCCTGTGTCTCTCTCTGGCTGACTGGGATGGATGGGGGAACTCCAGTGTGCATCCAGGAGGCATCTCAGGTGAGTGGATCCGGGTGCCCGGGAACAGAAACCTATCCCAGCCTAGAGCTGCCCTCTGTTGGCAAGCCAGGCTGGCTGAGTCAGTCTCCAGGAAAGGTTTGTTTTTGTTTTTGTTTGGGGGTGGGGTTTTTTGTTTGTTTGGTTTTTTTTGTTTGTTTGTTTGGTTTTTTTTGTGTGTGTGTGTATGGGAAGGACTCGATTTAGGGCAAGTTACAGCTTCACAGTCCCTGGGCTGCAAGGTGGTGACAGTGGACAAGAGAGCCTGATGCAGCCACCAGAGAAATTTCAGGATGACTGGAACAGAAAGGGATCAAATGCTGCTGGATCAATAATTGCATCAGGTTTTGGCAGACTGCTTCCCTACAGCTCTGAGAAGGAAATAAACAGAGATGGAATTGTCTTGTGTACACACCTCACTCATTTCTTCACACAGCTTCAAGCAGAAATAAACATCACTCTCAAATCTGTGCAGGTTTACAAATGTTTAAAAATTCAACAGGGCTTCTGCATAGTTATGTTTGTTTTTAATTATCTGCTTTTTAACGTCTGTCCCTCAAGGCCATTTGATACAGATAAAGAGAAAAAAAATTGACAAGAAATGTTGTTTTCCCAGAGATACTTCAAACTTAATGTGTGAATATCATTGGCTGTCAGCAGGTGGCTCTGTGTTGAGTGAGCTCTTGTTCTTGATGGATGCACAGAACTGAAACTGTTTAAAACAAACTATTTTATTTTTTTCAAGCCAACAGAAAGATAATAAAAACCTATAATTTGTCAGTAGGCATGATACTGGTCAGAGGAAAGATAATAAGCGAGAAACTCTCGCTTGAAGGAAACTGTGGCAATAACAGTCTCCTGCTAGAGGAAATGTCTGGTCTTTTCAACATAAGCCACGTCAGCTTTGCTAGATATGCAGGTTTTCAGGTATGGCATCAAGCATTTTATTTCTGTTTGAGGGTTTGGATTTTTGTTTTCTTTTTAAAGTTCCTATTTTCAAGGTATGATGTCACTGGATGGAAGCACTGGAACGTAGGACCTTACCTGTTTTATTGCAGTAAGTGGGAATCTTTCCATTTCATTCAGTGGGGGTAGGACTGGCTCCTCATTGCCTCATAGCATCAGGCTGAGGATTGTCACGGTGGCTCTCTGGGAGAGTTGCAGGTCAGATGGTGTCTGAAAATGCTACAGCAGCAGCTGCATGAATATATACAAAGGTATCTTTATTTGCAATGATAGTTTATTAGATAAACAATATAATGTGCTTTAAACAAGAGGAATGTGTTTTCCCAGTATTTCAATTGCCTTCATGTTTTAATGGTGGGGAGCAGCTGTCTGTCATAAGCAGGTGACAGGATCTTGTGTGAAAGTCTGTTTAAGAGACTTTATCAGAATGGTAAATCTGAGTAAGGTTTTGAGAAAGAAAACTGGCTTGCACTGGACGAGTGGGCTGTGGAGAGATTTCAGTATCTAAGGTATAAAAAAGGAACAATATGTTAGCCACAGTTCAATAGTACTGGCTATTTCCATAGCTTAGGATAGGGATAGATTAAATGTACTTACAGCACTTATGTTAAAGATTTTTCAATATTTTCATGAGATTCAGAAGGAAATTACATCCTTTTTCAAAATTCAGTCCTGACTTTTCAGTCTTACCTGTCCTGTTCTGTGACATTCTGCTTGGCAATGGATTATTTCTCTCCAAGGTCCTGCATGTGGGTTGAGGCAATCCCAAGCACAGATCACACCACAGAAGGACATTGCATCAGTCAAGCACGATTTTCCTTTCATAAGTCCATGCTGAGTATTCCCAGCTACCTCCTTGTCCTTAATGTGCTTTGAAATGGTTTCTAGCAGTATTTACTCCACCATCTTCCCAGGGACTGAGGTGAAGTTGGCTAGCTTGTTGCTCCCAGGGCCCTTCTTCTTGTCCTCCTTGAAGACAAGAGTGACATTTGCCTTTCCCCAATGCTTTAGAATGTCCCCAGATCACAACATTTCAAAGGCAATTAAAAGTGGCATCAGACTGAAATCAGCCAGCTCCCACTGCACTTGTAGGTGCACTCCATCAGGTTCCATGGGCCTGCAGTGTCTGGTTTGAGAGGCAGAGCTTCAGCTCTAAAGCAGCTCCCATGGGAGAAGCCTCACTGTAGCCTTTTCCAGACCTTTCTTCAAAACAGTGCAAATCCCCTTGCCTTGGATGTGGCCAGCTAAACTCCTGGGAGTGGACTCAAAGTCCTGACAGTGAATTTGTGAGGCTGGCTATTAGGATAAACTGTCTGATTTACAGGAATAAAGGGGAAGTGGAATTCAAAGGAGGCATTACTATAATGAATATTTGCGCTTGTGTCAGTGGGGAGAAGGGAGGAATTGCAAAATTTGCAGCTTTTAATGAAATTCTACTCTTCTATGGCTAGCATGAGTAATTTTGTGTTTATATCATCTGAGCACCTTTTTGAGTGTGAAGTCTGACTACTTTGCCTCCTGAGCGGATCCTTCTCAGTCTCTTCAGGAACTGGCAGACTCAGAACAGAATTAGCTTTGTTTGAGCTCATGTGCTCACAGAAC
This sequence comes from Dicaeum eximium, assembly GCA_013396995.1. Taxonomy (NCBI): domain Eukaryota; kingdom Metazoa; phylum Chordata; class Aves; order Passeriformes; family Dicaeidae; genus Dicaeum; species Dicaeum eximium. The sequence continues at coordinate 109,725 of VWZP01009912.1, read as the reverse complement.
TTGTTTAGACTGAGAGACATGTCCAGCATGAAAGTTATTTGCACATAGAACAACACAGATTCTCTTTCTTTCTTTATTACTATAGTAATATTGCTAATGCATGTTTCTTTCTAAAGATGAAAACTTCACTTTAGAATGTTTCTAACATGCACATGGTCTAATGATTTCTGTGATCATTGATTTGTAGCATTCATTAAAAAATAACAAGAAGCTCTTTAACTTGTATAAGACACAGGATGAAATGCTAGTTTCCAAAGAACAAAGCGTTGCAAAAGGTAAACAAGAATGCAACATGGATATTTTTGCATTTTTAAATTATGCTTTCCTGACAAAATCTCTGTATGATGGAGATGAGCTTAAATTCAGCTGATATCAGTGGGTGGAGAGCATTCTTTGAAATTGCACATGCTGATATGACAAGTTCATAAAGTTTTTGATTTCTTGATTTAGAGTAGGTTATTAGTTGTAAAATCCATCTTTCCCTTGCCTGTATAAAACATTTAAAAGTAATTATTCTGAGCTTCCAGTATAATAATTACAGAAGGATGTCTTAGATAGAAAATTTTATATTAATTATTAGAAGGTCTACATGAATTATAATGACTTTTATGTTTTGTTGTCGATTTCTAGATACTGTACACTTAGGTTCAGATTTATGACAGACTTAGCAAATCAGTGGGGGATATGCTGGTGTAATTAAGTAGCCTTAATCTCTTTTTAAGTCAAGTTGCATCTTGTAAGACTAATTCTTCCTCCCACTGCTCTTTTATGTATAGATTAAATAGTGCAGGGATAGAGTGCATCTGAAAAAATCTCCAGTGAACTATAAGAGCTTTTCTCCTAAACTTTGGAAATGGTGTATTAAAAACTGGTGAGCCCTCACATATTTATTTCTGTGTTTGAAAAGTGAATGTAAATTACTATTAGTCCGTTAACTTTGCATGTCTTGTCCATGTCACAAATAGTAAACACCAGGTGCAAGGCAGGGACAAACCAACATTACATGTCTAAATTTCTACGTGTGTATAATAATGACTGTATTTTACATTAAAGTGTGGCCCTGAGGCATGCTGACCACCTGAAGCAAGGCTTTAGAATCACTTGGTGTCTCCAGAAATCCTGGCTGACAAAGACAATTGACAGTTTGCTGAGTTACAGTCATGCTGTGCCCTGAGCTTCACAACATCACTGGAACTGTGGCCCCTTGTGCCAGTAGAGGTTTTGGGACCCATTTTTTTCAAATTTGGCTCACTGGCATCATCTGGTTGTCCTGCTCAACATGACCCACATTAAACAACTCTTGGCAAGAGAGAATACATGTGTTTCTCAGGAGAACAAAGAGGTGCCTATTGCAATGCACAAACAAAAGTATGGAATTCCAATTTTAGTTCCGTGTTGTCTGGCAGCCTGGCTAATAATGCTTGAATTCATTTCATAATAGAATAAACCAGTATTTCCACCACGAATATATCCCATTCAGGGTCCTGTAAGTGGTCACTAATGTCACAGTATTTCCAAGTCCTGCTGCATCACTCATACAGCAACAGTGCACTTTCATATACAGCTTCACTTTCTCAAATAGCTTTAAATTCAATTACCACCATTGGATATTTTTGGCTAAAAGAAAAGCACTGCTAAAGGACACAGACCTTTCACACTTTAAGAGGTTTCCAGCCTAATGTGATAAAGTTTATCCCTTCCCTACTGACCTCTTTAATACCTAACATAATCTTCCTGTGCAAAGAATGTGTCTGCAAAATTTTTTATCTTAGAAAACATCTCTGAATAAATACTTTTCTTTCCACAAATTAACACTTTGAATTTGATTGTGACAGGTGACTGCAGACACAAACACTGAGAAATTTTAAGACAATTTTTGTGAGCCTCTGTATTAATAATTTTTGTACAAAAACTTATTTCAGACTCAATTTTTATCTATCATATCTATATCTATATATATGCACATATGTGAATAAAATATTATTGCTCCAGCATTAAATTAATATTGAAATATAAGACTGTATTAAGTATATGAATAGTATTTTTTTCCAAATTGTATTGTCACATATCCATTAGCACTGATTTTTTTTACTGATAGTAAGTGCTTGGAGGAGGAAAACACTCCCATTTGGAGCTGATTAATTGATTGCAAACCAGGCACTGCTGAATGAAAGGAGGCTTTTCCCCCTCATGACCAGATAGAAAATTCTGCCTGCACGAGAAAATGTTGGCTATTTTATTTCTCCTGAAAATGGGTACAACTCCACTTATTTATTCAATTCATGCTGGTAAGTGTTGGTAGGAAGACTCAGACCTCAATTTTGAATGTTTCTTTCAGTGAATTGGAAAACAATAGTTTTAATAGCTGTATTATAAAAATTCTGAGCATCCACTTAAAAAATACAAGCTTTTAGTGAAACTAAAAGTCAGTAGCTAACTGAAGAAGCATAGTGCAGTAGGGAGCATGAAGTAGCAGCAGTGTTGTAACAGAAAGGGTTGCAGAGGATGATAAATGTATAAATGCTGTTTATAAGGGTATGTACTAAAGTATTCAGTATGACAGAATGGATTTCAGTAATTGCATAGAAGTGACTGTGATTAAAGATCATTGACCACACCACCTGTATGAAGTGGGTGCGTCTGGCTGCCTTGTTAGCAAGGTGGTACCTTTGCTGATATGCATGGACTTCACAGCTGTACACAAGGGAAATTGCACATGATTTTTTGTCATTGAAATAGTAACATTCACTATGCTGAGATATAGAATTCAGCTTCTTCATATTGTGAAACATGCACCTTCCTGTTCTGTGGTGAGAAAGGTCACACTTAGGTCCATTTTACTCTAAAATTCCCTGTACAAATATAATGGGATGAAAAGGACAGAAGTACAAACCCACCATTATAATGCATTTTAAAAGTAAAACTTCAGGAGCAAACCCCATGGAAATCCAAAGTTAGTGTCAACACTTATTCCTCTTTGGAATAGAACTAATTCTTCTGCTATGTGAACACAGCATGCATATTAAATACAGCATCCTATAGTGCTATTGTTGTGCCTGGTGGATGGATTAAAAGAAAATGGAAATCCCTCCTTCCACTGCTGGTGAATGATTTGTTGCACTCCTTAGTGTCGGGGAGATGTTTTATGAAAGACTTAACTTTGACGTGCTGTAAAATGGAAACTGCTGGAGGAACAATAATTTTGACTTTTCTATGTTTTCAGTCTTGGCAATACAGTCCTGAAGCAGAGCACGTTTTTGTACACAGCTTCCCTAATAGCATAAAAAGTAAGTCTTGGCAGCTCTAGGAAGGTGCCAGGAAAAAAGTGTGGTCTGTGTTAATTTGATATAGTGGCTTAAGTTTTATTTCATTATTCAGAGATCCCCCTTGCACATCTCCTGTGCAGACATTGAACAGATTCAACCCTGCGAGGGGGAGCAGCATAACTCTAATTCCAACACCGGAATGGCTACTGCTAAGTGATATTTTCATTCCTTTAATCAAAGCAGTGGCCAACAGGAACCAAATTGTAGATGAACCGTGGAGAATGCTGCCTGTGGGCCCCTAAGTAAGTGCTCCAATACATGCGTATTTTCTTCAATACTGGGAGATTAACTAGTATAATCAAAGAGAAAATATTGGTCCTTCAGCACACCTGAAACACGCTGGGACTTGGTCTACATAATCTGACAAGCTCAGCAAGAGACACACCACAGGGAGATCAGCCACTGACCATTTCCCTGGAGTTTACAGCTATTTCCACTCTTTATTCTACCAGAAAGCACCCTTTGAGACCAGACCAGCAGACTGGAGGCTGTTCTCCGCCAGTGGGCTGGTGAGGGATGCAGATGTGAGCTGGAATAGCTCCGGGAAGCTGAGCACCATTTGCTTACCGAGGAAGCACTCACTTTTCAGAGCACAGGCATCTTTGTTGTGCTGGTGTCCAGGGAGAAAATCTTCATCCGTCCTGGATACATTATGTACTCCATAATGTATGTAGTGGAAAACAGTTGAAGCATTTTACAACAGCTGGCAGGAAAAAGAGTCCACGTGTTTGAGCATTTTGGAGGATTTAAATTTTTGGCTAATGTGCTACACTATGAATGCTTGCACTCACAGGAGGAGCTGCTGGGCACATGCTGAGCAAAGTTTCACTTGGCTAGCAAGAAATAAGGAAGAGAGGACAAACTCCAGTACAGCTTATTGCAGTCAAATACCTTTAAGGCTGCATTTTAATGCAAACTCTGAACTGGAATACTGTGACACCCTCTGTGAAGGGAGCTGTCCTGCTTGTCCCCTGCTACCCCCTTTGGTGCCTGAAGTCAGATGCTTACGGTGGCCAGGGACTGAATTGGCTTGGGAAAACAGTGTGCCTCGAAAATAATCCCTTTGTTGTTTACTGGGGTACTTTGCAGGCAGATCACTTCATCTGGTTCCCTGGAAGGGCTCAGAGATGTTTGTCCTGGCACACAGGCAGCAGAGGAGGTGGGGGAGACGGGATTGTTGCTCCCCACACACAGGGCCAGTTTAACATACTTGGACTACAGTCCAAATAAAAACCCAAACTGCATCCTGGGCACAAAGGAGAACTTGGGATTGGGTTTCCGCACTTCTCCCTTCCTGCCTTGCTCGGCTCCCAGCTCTGCAAATCGCTGGCATGTGCCACTGAAGTGGATGCACAGACTTCCCTGCTTTGCCAAGCTCCAGGAATGCTTGGGCACACCAGCCCTAACTGGGTCAGAGACTGTCTTTGTACAAGAGAGCTGAGCTGCAGGGAAACCTCGCAGAGCCACGGAGCAGCTTCTCACACGTGCAGTGGGGGGGACGGGGTGAGGAGGGGGAGCGGATGAAGTGGGGCTGAGCTCCCACCACACTTGATACCCTGCCAGCATAAGCTTCCTTCCAGGGCTTACAGGCACGGCACAAGCCCCAGTAAAGCCCCAGCTGCTCCCACGGCTGCCAGGGCTAAGCACCCTGGAATCAGAGCGGAGCCACCGAGCCCTGCATCTGTCACTCCCATCTCCTCTGTGCTCGGGAAGCGGGGGAAGAGTGAACAAGAGACAAGTGAGCCTATTAGCATTTATTATTTGTATTATTATAGCACCTCAGTGCCTAGTTGTGGACCAGAATCTCATCCTATCAGCACTGTGAAAACCCAGAGCCAAACTACTGTAGTCCCTGCCCCAGAGGGCTTACAATCTCCTTTTCCAAACAGGGGTACAAAGAGATGGAGGGGGTAAAAGGGAGCAGTGACAAAATGTTGATCACTGTGATGGAAAGTGTTGGTTTTCTGCTCTTTTAAATGCTTAGTTGGATTTAGATATTCCTCACAGAGTCAGTATCTTGTATCTCTCATGAAAAAAACATCAAGAAATCAACAGAACTTCATGTTATAGTCAGTGAAAAACATTTTTCATTGTAAGAAACACACACAGGGTTATTTTAAAAAAATACTGTTTAGTTTCTATCTTCTAAGCAGATATCTGAACACATTTAAAAGGTCTACACATGCAGTGTACAAAAAAAAGTTAGATTTTTAACCAACTCTTTTGGCTCATTCCTTTATTCAATTTTCACTCTTGCAAAAAATGAGATACCTTTTAATTAAATTTTTGATGAAGAAGTAGAAGTGATTTCACATCAACTGCTTTTCTCAACACACTTGTGTTTTCCCTGTGCTCATGATTTAAAACACAATCTAAATAGAAATTATGGGCTAGATACAGGGATAGAAAACAACTGTGTATTTAGGAAATCTATGTAATTGATTTGACAGGCTTTTCTGATCAAAAAGTGTGATTATAACATTGTGCAAGAAGGGCATGTGATTTACAACTTTTTGCAAGCATATCTTATGTGCATATTTTTAATAACTTGCCTGTAAGGGGCCAAATCCTGCTGTTCTGCTTGAAGTTTCTCTAAAATCAACAGCTCTTTGACACTGTGCTCTATTCTGCTGGCCTCCTACTGCTGTGTGTCATAGTTAATACTGTGAATAATTCAGCTTGAGTTCAATATTCCTGGTTTTAACTATAAATACTCTATGGTAGTAATTGTTTGCAGGTTTGAGTATCTTACAGAGGCCTACAGGACATTATGATTTATGCCCATGCAGAGGGATGAAGGGAAACAAAACCAGCTGGGCAGTTTGTAAAACAATTAAACATTTTCCATGGTCAGCTCTGCTATTTGCCATTTGGATAGCCCTCACTGGAATCACCTAAGTAACCTAAGAAAACCATTAAGTGAAAACAGCTTCCAATATTAGCTTTCTCATCTCATTTTCTCTATGCATTCTCTAAGTTGCTGTAAACATCCAGGATATCCATATATATACACATACACCCCTGGGGATGTGTGTGTATACATGCATGGACACGTATAGGTGTATATCTGCACATATATACACACACAGACATGTACATATATGGATACAGAGCTATGACAGTCGTCAGGAAACAACAATGCCATTTTTATTGCATTCTTAAGTAAGTGGAAATGTGGAAAAAGGGTATTATTATAGGCACACATCTCAACTACGCCTCCTTTACTACAGTCCTAAAGCTCATTTACCTGAGATCTGCATCTGTAAAAATAAAGTTCCATTTTTTTAGCTGCGTGTTACAAAAGACTAAATATCAGCCCCACAGATATGAAATTACAACTTAATTTTGAGACTAATTTGCTACAAGTAAAATATTCTATCTTATAAAAAAGATACTGCTGAAAGAGATACATATTAAAAAGGAAACACGATTCTTAGAGGTCTAAAAATCTCCCTATGCCTTCCCACGTGGTAATAAATTTATAAAAAATATTTGACACAGAAATCATCCTGCTGCAATCACGTACCCTTTCAAGACACCCATGTTGCAAACGTTACACGGTTCAGGAGGGCAAACTCCGCACGAGGAGTATTTAATTCTCGTCGTCCCGCCGGTAGTGAATAGTTTGTATTTCCTGAGCTATGAACATGGCCATCTCTCTCGTGCCTGCAGCAATCACTCGGCAGGACATAAGATCCAGAGGTCCCCCTGAGGACAAGAGGATTAACGAGAAGTGTCTTAAATATAAGCCATACTGTAATTAGATAGAGTCAGAAACACAGGAACAACTTCATAAGTAGCTCCTTTTGGGGTGCGAGGGACAACCTAAGTCAACAACTCCTACATGGAAATCTCCAGCAAAAAATTATTTCATAAAATTCTAGATACAGAGCCAAAGTAAGCGAGAGGAGCAGTGAATGCCTAGATTTGTTCAGTAGCCAACAATAAATGCAATATTCCCCTCTTCTAGCAATGGGACAGAAATTAGTTCATTCAGCATATGCTTCTTAATCCACCAGATCTTTCCACAGGTACTGGTTACAGTAAACCATTACTCTGAGATGTGTACCATCTAAATTAATTAATTAATAAATAATCTGGAGACTGTGCTGCCCTTTGCCCTACTCCCTCTGAGTAGTTTCTAGTCCTACATGCCCAAACTCGTACCTCAGAGTCCTCCTTTCTCGGGAGGATGTCTCTGTTGGAATCTAATTGGAATGTCTGAGCATACCTGCCAATCTCTTGGGCTGGAAATACGAGGCTTTAAGGGAATTACTCAAAGTCATGGAAATACAGTTTGACTCAGAAGACCTTTGAAGTGATGAAAGCCCATGCTGGAATTACATCAGTGTGTTCTGAATAACCAGCCTGAGCCTAGTGGAGGGTACAGACCTTTCTACAGGTCATTGCTAGAAATGAGGTAGAGCCACAGGGGTGGCACAGGTGACACACTCACTCAGTCCCCCAGCAGTCAATGGAAAAGCAAGGGCATTTTGCTCACCTGAAGTGTCTATCACAGTGCCACCTGCCTCTCTGATGATGACAGTGGCCGCTGCCAGGTCCCAGCAGTGCAACCCGAACTGGTAATAGGCGTCTGCAGCGCCGGACGCCAGGTGGCACAGGGCCAGCGTCGAGCTCCCGATGACACGGACCCTACAGCCCACAGCAACACAAAGAAGGAAATGCTTTTGACTTCGGCCTATGTGAACAACACACTTGTTTCAGTCTTTTTTTTTTTCTTAAATTACTTTTTTAAATGACTTTTTGGTCACAAATGTGAGACATATGCTGTAAAACATCTTACCCATGTGCTTGGGCCTTGAGCAATCTCTCAATGTTACCAAGGAACAATTTCAAAGTTGCAGGGTCACGTTTTGGACCAATTTCTGTTAAAATTAAGGCCTTCGAGATATCTGCAATGGTAGAGAGATGTTTCCATTAATTCAATAGCTTCCAGGTAGGTTCCATAAATTTGTTTTTAAATTAAACGCTAATGAACTTTTCACACAAAAATAATTTTCATGTCCCTTTTTCTACCCCAAACCTTTTCATAAAGTGACAACTTTGCATAGAATATCAAGCAAGACTAGGTTTCTCCTATCAAATGGTCTGTTCTAAACATACTTAAAAAAACCCAACCAAAACAGGACGTTTAAAACCAAGAATGCATTCTTACATTCCTTCTCTTTCCATACATTGTTTTGTTTCATTGACCAGTCACCTTTTGGCAAATTCACTAATACTAGCAGTCAACTAAAAATAATACAGTAATTTAGTAACTGCTAATGATGTTAATCTATTCATATTTGAAAACAGGGAAACATTCCCATTCTTGAATAGGGAATTTCAGTGTAATTTATTAACCAAGTATAAACATTTGGGAACCCAGTAGGAGGAAAGAAAAGTTTCTCCCTTAATCACCAGTCACCTAATAATAGTAATATAATAGTAATAGCTCATTCTAGCATTTCAAAGACTGAAGACACCTTATGACTGAAAAAAACCCATTCTTATGACAAATTAAAGCAGTATTTTTAATCATAATAATCTGTGAATGTTCTATTTGCCTTGTGTTCAGCAATTTTTTGGCTGTCCTAGAGCAGATGGAGATACCAGCCTTGTGTACAGTCAAAGGAGAGACTCACAGTGACTTGAAAGGTGTTGAAGCAGTCCTCATGTGAGATCTGAATACTGCCAGGCTACAACAAGCGTGTGCCGATGCAGGTGGAGATGGTTGATCAAATGCCAAGTGTCCCTGCTCCTGTTGTGCCAGCTGAACTCAGAGGTGTTAAAGGGATGACAAAACTTGAAGGTTTAGTGGTTGAGAATTCACTGACTGGGCTGTGCCCAGGGCCAGGTGTCACCTCCTACCCTGGGCTAAAGGTGAGGCATTCATTCAGGTAGGCAACCTCTACCTGGTTCTCACAGCTACCTGCATAAGCTGGAAGTTCTCTGCACAAGGAGCAAGGAGATTTTCAAAAGCAAATTTGACTGGAGTGAGGCACCATTTAATTAAACAGGCTACTAAAGAATTTAGTATTGCAGATGAATCTTATGGATCCAAGCAATGTGGTAAAATGGTTGGTGAGTAACAGGTATGTAATTAGATTAAAAGTTACAGGGTGTCACAAATATTAACTGTAGGAATATAGATTCAACTGCTGCTTTTTACATTTACTGTGTTCAAACAGAAAAACACAAACCCAGGCACGCTGTAGGGTATTTGCTGTTTAGCCGCTACTAAAAATTCTGGATGGTGAAAGCAATCAGCCTTAGACTGTTTTGCATAACAGACACAGTTTATAATCAGAGAACATTTAATGCCCATCTCATGGCTGAAATGCACCAAGCATTCACACCATGCCAGTCATAGTTAGGTTGTGACTGAGACAGTTATTCTTTTGAGTTATTAAAAATATTTCTAATGCATCTCAGACAGATCTCTTCAATTTTCCTCAAGGCTACAGCTGGAAATTGCATGAACAGACTAAGGCAACTAAGAGGGAGGTCTCTGCTTAGAAAAAGGAGCAGACTGATCACAAGACATTATGAGATTTCAGGAATTCAAGATGTCAGTAAAATTTACTGACTATTCCTCATTCTAATAGAGGCAAAAAAAAAAAAAAAGGAAAAAAAAAGAGCAGGCTTGGTAGAAAAGATTTAACAGTGACATGGATAAACTTAAGAGGAGAAGAACAGCTCCGTTGACCCCAGAAGATTAAAAAAAGAAAATAAATTCACAATATTAGCACATGTAAGGCCTGACATGAATCTAAGCATGAGGAGAAAAGTATTACTGTAGATAACAAGGAAGATGGATCCTTCATTCAAGTGTATCACAGCTGCTTGGACTCCCATACCAAACCTCTACAAAACTTGACAAAGAACAGTGTTTGCCTGGCTGTGATTTCAGATGGTTAAGCCTGAACAATGAATGTATAAGTGTAGATCAACGACATACAACAATCACATTTCCTGAAAACAAATGGCAGCAAGTGACATGAGAGCTTAGATCTCAAACACATCATGGCCACTTCAGTTCCAGTGGTGGGTAGAGGGAAACACAAGTCTCTCTTCCAGGGTTGGTTTATTTCACTGAAGCCACAGCCCTTACACAGCAACTGTGATATAAAACCCTTATAATATCAGTAGAAGTGGGATTAAAGCAGATCCAGCTTCACTGGTGAAAATTTCCCACCACAAAATTATGTATCTCAAAACAAAAGAAAATTTCAAAGCATTTGGAAGGGCAGAAGGTCTATTTCCCTTGCTGTGTTCTAGACACCCACATAGACTGGATGTCTAGAGAAAGGAAGAGCGAAGTGACATCTGCCAAAATTGTTTATTGTTCAGCTGGAAACCAGAACTCTCTGCCTGCAAAAGCATGTGAGGCCATTTCCACAGTGGTTCATGCAGCCCAACAGGGAGCACCCCTATGTCTTCCTAATAGTCTCTGCCAGTATGGGCTTTTTTGGAATATTTTTTGGAATATAAGATATTTGAGCACTGATAAAAATGTGATGTATAATCAATTATTAAAATCTTAGGTATTTAAGACTTAGAATGACTTTACAATCTGTCTCTCCAAATATACAGACCCCAGATCACTATTAACTTAGATGAATAGCCAAACTTCCCAAATTTCAGGTGAAATTTTGGTGCAGGGTCTGCTTCAGGCACTAAAGAAATCCGTATGTCAAATCGCTTGAATTTACTGTGTTTTAAGCTCATTAAATCTCTCTTTGGGGTGAAATTTTTACCACTTTGTGTGTACAGTGGTGCACATTTCTGGCATATGTCTGCTTCCACTTAAAACTGAGCGCTATGCTCTCCTCTGCATTTTGATTAACTAAAAGACAACTTCTCTAAATAATACCAAATTACCGTTTTCTATAATAATTAGGCAAACAGACAGGTCTATGACTTGGTTTACCAATAAAAGAATTCCATTCAAGGGCTGGCAAAGTGTTGCTGGCTATTTGTACATTTGAAACATACCTCACACACCAGAGCAAGCTGTTAAAGAACCCCTAATGAAGCATGCACCCTTTAATTCACTGATAGCACATTTGCCTACAGACATCAGACACTCTGTGACGAACAAGGTCATTGGAAAAGAAGAGAATAGCAGCCACAACAGTACTCTGAATTTGATTCACCATTCCCATTGCATCTCGCTTATAAAAAGTTATGCCAGTGCTCAGCTGGAATGAAACTGGTGAATCTACAAGTTCTTCTTTATTTTAAACAACAGTTGTGAAGCAAAATAATTTAGGATTATTTAAATAGTTCATATTCAGATGTATATTTTAAAAAGAAAAGGAGGAAAGTGATTTTTCAGAAAAAAACAAACACAAAACAACAAAATTATCATGCAGGTGAAATACTTTCCATCAGGATAATGATGTTCATTATCCTAATGATGATTTGCAACAACTCTGAAACAAAATTAATATATTCCTTTTAGAGTTCTAACAAAATCTAGACCAACCTGTCTCTTTTGATACCTGAAGCCTTTTGTCATTACAAAATGCCCCTTGACCTCTTCTACCAGTGTATAATCGTTCTTCAGTGCAGTGGTAAATTACACCAAATTCAAGCTTTAAGATTTTGAAAAGGAAAGAAATGAATGCAACTCAAATTACTCATCATAAATATAAACAACTACTAATGGCAAAAAGATCAGCAATATTTTAATTGGTACACATAATAAAGATTACACTGATGCTAAAAAACTGGAATAATTTTACTATTACTGTGATATTGAGATATAGGTCATATAAAATTCAGTTTATAAAGAGAAGTTAATGCAATGTGTTCCTGATCCTCTAAATTCTTACTCGCACTCTGTTTCTGTTCACATTAGAATGGATTAAACACTGAGTTGTTTTCAAATGCAATTGAAATGTTTTTACTGAAAATACTCAAGACCTCTGAGGCAAGACTCTGAATGCTTTGCTTTCACTGGTGAGCACTTACTCCTTGAAGCAACCCCACTGACTTCAGCTGGACCACAAAGATTTGCAGCCCCAGGCCCAGTCAGGCATCCAAACTCAGGAGTCATGGCACACTCTTTATTAACAGTGGGTGCTTTTGTAGGCACCTCAACTTTTGTGGTGCATTGAATTTGCCTGCCTTTTCAATCAAGCAGCACACTCTAGTCACTTGTTCAAATCTTTCTCTGCAAAATCCTTTTGTGAAAACCTCTTGAAGTCACAGGGCTCCAAGAGAAGGAGTTTGGACAGAAATACCATCAATGAAAGCTTAAGAATGTGCAACACTGGAATTTTTGTGGGAGATTCCATTTACCAGTGGAAAGAGGGTGAGAATCAGACCCTTGGTATTTAAAATTTCTATTACTTTCACAGGCTCCACCAAAAGGTCTTAAAGCACTTTACAAACTTCAAGGGTTAGCTCTGAAAATCACCCCTAGATCAGTAATATTAGCATTATTTAGTTTAGGGGTACAAAAAAATTAAGTGACTTGACCGAGGTGTCAGAAGTTGGCCACAAGGTCAAGAGAACATCTCAGATGTTTCTAGACTTCAACTCTTTTCCTGCTGCACTCTGTGTTCATCAGAGACAATTCAAAGGGAATAGCCTGTCCTGGCTCCCTACCCTGAGGTCCCATCTAAACCAAGGGTTTTTTTTTGAGGAACACACTATTAATAGACTCTTTCCCTAAAGACATCTGCAGGAATTTCTTCAAGGCTTATAATCAGGCCAGTTCCCCTGTGTGTACTTTGGCTCCTTTTCAGTTTACTCTTTTTTTCTGCTTGTTCTAATTGTTTAACTGAGGGAGATTTAACATCTAACATTCTTTACTTTTGTTTCAGCTTTGTTTAGTTTACATGACCCAAAATATGTAGCATCAAAATCATGATGGTGTTCTAGAAAACATAAATGTTAGACAAAGCTGTCTGGTAATAAAATGCAGTGTTCAAAAGGACCTTTGGCAATGAATAAATTTCAGAAAAGCATGGAAGTGTTTCTCTGCAGTTTCCATATTTAAAAGTCTAACCTGAGAAGTACACAACATTATTCTGTTTAAATCAGTAAGAGGTACTAGCACATCTGAAAACTTTGTTATTGCTGCACAGAATTCTTGCTGGCTTTGCTTAAAGCTATACATATATTTAAGGTTGTGGAATTAGGCTGAAAGAGGCATATTCATTGGCAATTTGAGTAACTAGTTATTTCATAGATATATATCAAATTGTAAACCAGCAACATCTGGAGAAAAGGCACTACTAGCACAAATGAGTATAGCTAGGAAACTCAAACTGGCACATTGGAAGCTAGGTACCTTCCCACCCTCACTATAACCAAGCTCTCATGTGGCAAATATAGCTATTTTACTATGTTAAGAAAAATACAAATGCAGATTGAATGAACTAGGCCCATAATTTTGCACTCTTCATAAAATCAGCTCTACATTGACTCCTAGCAGGAGTTAGCCTTCACAGATACTGCTAGCAGGAAAGAGGCAATAATAATAACACAGGAACACTGGGATATATGTTTAAATTATGAAGAGGCAGCACTAAATTGAACTTATAATGGTTTTGTCCAACTAAACCTTGCTCACACCAGTACTTCCTTTTTCTCCAAATAAATCCCGTAATACTGATAATAATTAATAGAATTCTCTTTTAATTGCCAGTTGGCATTAAGTACATTTTGCAGCACTATGATTTTAGATGAGTAGAGTATGATCAGATGCATTTAAAAAGCATAGGAAAACCTGAGTAGTGACTGATTTTTTAATTTTTTAAAAAATTTAAAGTTCCCACATAGTTTTGAGACTTTTAGCCAACCCACAGTTGCCCATCTTAAAGAACATACTTCATACCTCTTTGTTAACAGCAAATCCAATGCTCACTGCCACTGTTGGAAATCTGTGAAAAATAAGAAATGAAGTAGTACTGATGAAAAATCTCTCAACTTACTCCTTATGCAACCCCCTTAGGCAACAAAACTCCACACGGAGCTCTGTGAGTTTAATTGTCAAAATGCACTTGACATTATACTATTTCTCTTTTGTCAGCCTCTTTAACTTTGTCAATTCCTTTTAAAATGTAAGTTAGTATTGTAGAAGACAAGAAATAAACTCATGAAGACATCACAATTTTTACACTGAATATGTAATATATTTTAGGGATGTTTTTGCTTTAGTGTAATTGAATTATCCAGTATAAAACCACTAATGTTATAACAAGTCATTGCTTTTAAGAACACACTTTGTTCAAGCTATGCCTCTGAGATAGCAATTAAGTAGCATGGAGATACCTTGCTGTTGACACCAACATAAAAAGAAACCAGTTTCTCTATGCTCTCCTTTTTCAAAGTGATGATCATGTATTTAATTTGGTCCTTCTGACTACTGTATAATTATTACAATTTAAACAATGAAATAAACGAATTTCTTAAAAACACATTTCAAAAAGGACTATGGAAGTCCAGAAAATATTGCTAGAAAGAGGAAATGTCACTTAATTGCAGGAAACATCACCACATGACACCCCCCACCTCCCCTGGAATTCTGTGTAACTGCACCAAAAGTAAAGGAAACTTTTTTTTTTCTTTATGAAAGTTGTAGTTATTTTTAAGCTGATAACTATAAGGCAGGGTTTCTAAGTAGAAGTGTTATGAACAGTCATTAGTTTACAGCTCCTAACACTCGAATAGTGAATTAAAAGTCTTAATTTCTGCAGCAATGACCCCTAGATTCGTTTTGCAGGGGTACTTCAGAAATGTAACACCAGCACGTGTGTACAGCTCGGTTTTCAGTGCTGCTCTACACACAGGCAGTGGCTGCACTTCCCAGGAAGAAGGAAGTGCCTGTGTGTGAAGGGGAGCACTCAGCACCCCGAGGAGGAATGTGTAGAACCCACGGGAGGCGCTGGGCCAAGCAGCCTCACAGCACAGCCTTGTTCCTGCGGCGCCGCTCGAGCCCCGGCACAGTGATGGGTGGGGGTGAGCCAGGGGCTGCCAGCGGGGAGATGTGAGCCAAAGGAACGAAGCTACCAGGGAACAGCACATTGAGGAGGAAGGGAGGACCTGTGAGAAGCTACATGTTGGGTTTGGATGGGTTTCCCAGGCCGCCGGCCATTTACCTGTGCACAAAGTTGCACGTTCCATCAACAGGGTCAATAATCCAGGTCGGACTGTCGGTGAGGACACATTTGGAACCTGCAGCAGTGGATTCTTCTGCAATAAACCTGCATTAGGTGCAAGGGTAAAACAAGTATCCCAGAACATTAGCTTAGACACGTGACTTGGAAAGTACAACCCCATCGTTCTGGTTTTTAAGAGAGAGCTTTTCCCTCTCTCCATAAAACATTCTTGTATAAATGTAAACACACATACTGCTTTTTAAATTTAGGAATTGGTAGCTTTTCATAGAGACTTTGAGGCAGAGTTCTTGAATCAACAGCATACTATTTTACATGGTAAAAAAAGAACTCTACTTATGTACAATTCCCCAATATACCATTAAGGAAGCCATGAAAATTAATGCAAAAATGGATCTGAACTGGCATCCCTGGAACACAAGGAAAAGATTATTTTATGCAGAATATAATTTTACGTTCAGTCTGTCTCTTTCAGGAAGTGATATAAACTGCAAGCTGTACCTGCTTCTCTTCTGCAGTCAAATTCAGTCAGAAGGAAATAATACACTCTTAGAAAATCAACAATCTTGCTCCTATTTGTGTTTTTTACAGTAATCTGACTCAGGAAATTAAAAGGTTTACAAAGCTGGACTTTCTTTTTCCCATGACCCAGAAAAAAATCAACAAATTATTTTTTGTTTGTTTGTTGTTTGGATGCACAAGGCACAAAATAAAATCTGAGATCATCTTCTCTTCTGCTGTTCTGTCCCAGTTTCTCTTAGTAGTTTTTTTTCTTTTTCCCTGGGAAACGAACATCCAGTTCTGGCACATTTCCGGTCAACCTTAATTATCCCTGCTTTCCCAAAAACTGCCCAAGGTCTCTTTCTGTAAGAGATGTGCAGGTGCTTCTCTCACAGATTTTCATAAAATCCTATATGTACAGCAGGAGTGGAATCCAACTGCTAGTACTGAATCTTGCTGGTGGTTTCACATTTGAACAGCTGGTAGTGGTATTCAGAGTTTCTGCAAATGCTTGAAGATAAAAAAGCTTCTCTCAAAGACACAAAGAGGAAAAAAATAGGATAAAATAAAGAGAAAGTATCTTTTGCAGAAGAGTCCTTCCCTAGGACTAGAGTAGCAGCTATTTTATTTTGTCTTCAACCTGTACCTCATGATTCTAGATAACACTTGAAGCCATGAGTTTAAAATGTTCTGCAGACAGCACAGCAGGAGACCTTGGATTTTCCAAATGCTACTCTGCCTCAACCTAAGTAGAAACAGACTATTTTGATGGCATTATAGACCCCCAGCTGGTACAAAGAGGGAATTAGGAAGTGTTTGTTACTATTTTCATCTCCATTAAAGAAAACAGCTGAAGGACAAAGCGCTAACGCACAACTGAGAAACGAGAAAGATTTGAACAAGTGTTTGAAACTCTCAGTTTAACATAACACTTTGCAGGCTCCTTGCTCTAAATGTTCCATTATTTTGTCTTCTTGGTGCTATAAGACTTGAGTTTTGCTTTCACAAATCCTGTAATCAGCATCCAAACCCAACCATGCCTTGTCTGTGCTGCTGGATGCAGAGAAGGTTCATCTTCTTGTAGGTGGAGCACCTTCCATCCCACCTCAGAATATCCATATTCCACATAAATGATACCTCTGCTTCAACCCTCTGCCATCTCCCCCAGCTGGACCTTGAACTATAACTGCTGTCTGGCCACTCAAAGAAAGGTGAAATGAGAACCTCATCAAAGACAAGAGAATTTCTGTGTAAGTTGATTTGCTCTCAAGTGTTGTGAGCCAGCCCCTCACCTTTCCCTCGCAGTGGGAGTGTGATGCTGCAGTCCCTGAGCTCAGAAATGCTGACCTGGAGCTGGGGCACAGCAGTGCCACTGATCAAATCTTCATGCTCAAGAGCAATTTTTCCAAAATGGATGTAGAACAAATTAGGTGCACATTTTATGAAAACTGGGCTAATAGGTAACAAGAACTCCCCCCTTGCTGCTATACAATAGTGGGAAATGTGAGAGTCCTGCAAAGTCACTTCAGATGTCTTGCTCTATGTCCTGTAAAAACCTGCAAACTAAGCAAAACACTCAGTGTGAAGTACTGGAGTAAATTCTATGAACAGCTTGAGGAGTGGGAAGGGTAACCACCTCATTAAAATAGTTAATTTAATATGCCAGCCTGCCAGCTCTGCTGACCTCTGTTCAAATCTGGATTACAGTTTACTCCCACTGAAAATGAGTCTAGTAATTTTAGCCAGGCCTTAGACTACATCTGTTCATGCCATGGGGCCACTGAAACTCACTGCAGAACAGCAGGGCAGCTGTAACACACCATAATCTGCAGCAGGAATATGATATCCATTCAAGTGCAGGAGACTCAGTCTGGGGCTGCTGTCCCTCACCTATCCCCATATGGGGATCAGAGGACAGAGCCATGGGAAGCTAGAGTTGGATGTCACCTTCTTAGACTCTTGTGTTCTGATTTTAATGTCTACAGAATTAAGGCCACAAGGACCACAAAAGATGACAGCTTGTGTAATAATAGCAAGGGTAAATGTTGGCATAGCCTTTTGCAACCAGCAGCCCCTGGTAGTCTGGCTGTGCCTACCCACAACTCTTGGATCTATCTGAAAAAATATCCTTTTGAAAAGACTCACTAGGGGCACATCAGAAAAAGTGAGCAAAGATTAAAACTTGAGTGAAGTGTGAATGAAGATGATACATACCACTTAACCAGGAAGAAAAAAGAAACAAGGGACACAATTAGTTTTTAAACAGATTTTCCTAGTATTTCTCTTTACTTCTGAGTACATTTTCAGTATCTCAAGACTCATGAGCACCTCAGTGCAAATGGCTGATTCTGATAAGATCCCTTTTAATTTTTCTAACATGTGAAGTCCATTTTTGATTCAGAGGACATAAGAATCAAGATGATTTAGAAAAAAAAGAAATAACAGAAATCTCAGTGCTACTTTCAAGAGCCAGGTTAGGGGAAAGACAATATAATATCAATAATCTTTTAATAATTTTCATTGTACTTTAATTTAACCCCTGACTGTTATTGTAAACTCCTCAGTGCACGTGTTTTAATCTAGTCTAGTTAAATTTAGTTTTAATCTATTGTTTAATCTAAATGCATTAATTATATAAACAAATTCTCAGCAAACCAAACAACCACCATCAACAAAATAAAATTGTCCTGAAGAAATGGCAGTTCCTTCATTTACTTAAAAAGTCAGAAATTAACTGTATGAAGTTGATAAAACCTGTGATTTTTCAGTTCCTAGGCCTATGTTGACCTTACAACTCTTGTTTCCATTCTGAGTAACTTGACTGTGTCTGGTGATTCACATTTTATGGGAAATGTGTAGGTTTTACGTTCTTTGCCTGACTGCTCAAGGAAAAAGAACTAACATAAGAGTGGAGATGGGAGAAGAGAAGAGCACAGCCAGCAATAGCAGAAGGAATATTACACAAATAATAGGCCTGTAAAGCCTGGCACTCTCTTGAGAACTGCAGCCAAGAACCACACATTACGCTGTACAGTACCGCTTCAATATGCCATCACATAGAGCATGTATTTAAAAAGCCATATTTAGTATAAAAAGATGCTTTCTGCTCCTTCTTATGGTGGTGGTTTTTTGCCCAGCAGCATTGCTGACAATCAGATTAGTAGCTGAGCCCTTCAGATTTTCCTCTTTGTTCATTTCTGCACAGTGCTAGAATGCAAGGCTCATTCCCACCAGAGATGCCCCCAGTTAGAAGGGAGTCAGACACTATTTAAGGGATACATAGGCCTTGCACCAGCTCTGCAGGAAAATTAATTTTATCCACTGAAGTTAAATGTAGAAATCAATGGCAATCTCTGCATCAAACCAAACCTGGCAACTAATACAAACCCTCTCTCTAATCTGTGCATGAGCTGAGTTGTTATTTTCAAGTTGACCACAATAATTCAAGAGGAATTGACAACCTGATCTACTCATGTAGTAATTAACAGCCTGTTTATGAGTAGGCATCAAATAATGATGATGATGACAAATAGCCCTGCTTCTCACTGATCTTCTCACTATAGAACACAAGGTAAATGTCATTAAATACACTTTCACCTCTCCTAATCTGGCAAATGGATATGTGTGATGGCAACAGGAAAGGCTTGCTGGGTGGGACCCTTGCTAGTGCCTATTTCTGCTATATTTTTAGAAATAGCCTTAATATAATTCTTATACAGTAGGCAACAGACCAGTATTCTGAACATCATGGAGATCCACATGAAACGTTCATCCATGATGTCCCTACAGGAGAAACATTCCTATTAAATACATATATCAAGAAACATAGAAAATATAAAGTACTAAGTATAAAGAAATGTTACTTTTTAAAAAATAGGAGTCCTATGAAAGTGTCCAACAGCAATAGGTTAATATATAGAAAGATACAGAGACATAAGAAAGATACACAGACTTTTTAAAGTTCCCTTTAAAAAGCAGTCAGATATGCAGCATGTAAAGAACAAAAAAAGGTCATTGATAGTTTCTATAGGCACTCACCTGTGGGAGGGAAACTTTTCTTTCAGAACAGAAATAATTAAATTTTCCACAAAATGATCAGTTTCTGTCACGAGATCTGCTGCAGATGTCTTTGTGGACACTTGTTTTTCCTCTGTGAGAGCTTTTCTAATAATCTGAAACAGAAGTTCATAAATCAGATTTGTTGGGCATTCAGCCTGTGCACACTAAAATAGTATCTTCACTGAAAAAAATATAGCTAATCCTGAAAAACAGCTGTAGGCCTAATTCTACCAAAGGCTGTTCTAATTTTTTGACAAAAAAAATCTTTCTGAGCTAATGAGTATTCTTTTGGAACACGGCATTTTGAATCACTCTGCAAAAACCCCTCTTGACAGTTCAGAAAAGGATTGATTAAGGGATGCAACTAAGGGAATAAAAGGATGATGGCAGTCATCATGATTGAAAAAATTACCAAAAGTATACACAAAATAAGAAAAAGCCCCAAGGCTCAGGCATTTTTCAAGGGAAGCCCTTTTTCTTTCTTCTTCTTTTTTCTTTTTTTTTATTTACAGGGCCAATACCCCGCTGCTCTCTTACTTTAGAAGATATGCAATAAGGCAAACACAATTGGTTTTCATTTTGCCAACAAAGACACATAATTTTTTTGTGGATTTTTGGAACTTTAAATGCTGACCACCCTCTGGTTCCCAAATAATTGCCATATATTTAACAAGAACAAAAATTGAAGCTTTCCCTAGATATGACACCAATGATTGAAACCTGGACTCTCTTCTGGAAATGTCTTTATCTGATTCTCCAGGGTATTACTGTTACAAACTCAAGTACAAATGCACATATGGAAAAACACTTAATGAAAGCTTTTCCCCATTTTCTTTCTCTTTTTTTTTTTCACTTCCTCATTAAAAAGAAAAATAAAGGAACATGATGCAAAAGGAGATTTCTTATTTTTTAATCAATGAAAGTGATAAATTATTTGAAATTAAAAAAAAAAGGCAAAAATTAAGCATTACTTATTTGTTTAGAATTATGGAATTAAAACCCAGCAGCAACAAGATCAAAATTCCAAGTCCTATCTAAAATTTATATATAATTTCAATTTCTTATTTCCAGTGATTTCCAATTGCAAATTTCCAGTGATCAAAGTATTTTAAAACCATTAAGAAATACCTGATGACCAAATAAAACAGTTCTGCTACATTATGCATGGGAAAGGGAATCAGAAACTCCCAAATGTCATCTCAGCTCTTGGTTTTCATAGTATAAAATAAAGAGTGTGCTAATTGTTCTGATCCAAGTAATGGATATGGCTGACCATTGCCTTAGTATAGAAGATATCTGGACCAATATTTCTCTTTTGTGAGCTGTAAAACATCAGTTGTGCCTATTTACTGAGCTTGTGAGGGCAGGTAGTACTTTTCAGTTTGAGGTCTTGCTAAAGTTCATTACTGTATATCAAAATATTAACCACGCTTAATCTTTTTACTCCTCTCAATGCCCTGTGTGGTTGTCCTGAAGGATTTATGATAGAAGCATGAAAGTGTAACTGCAGCAAGGCCCTTGGGCTCCTCTTCAGCCCAGAGCAAAATCCAAAACACTCCAACCACCCTCGCTTGTGTATTATAAAAAAACTGCTATGCTGATACCTTTGATTTTATTTGCTCTTCTTTACTTTCCTATTGTCTTTACTGCTTGGAACTTCAGAGAGCGAAATAGATGAGGAATGCCTTCCTTTTTTACAGAGAAGATTTTAATTTCTTCTTAGCAATGCCATGCTCCTGACTTCTATTCAGTTTTAATGCATAGTAGATTGAGATTTTTGCAGCCATTTAAATCAGTGCCACTGCTCAGCAGGGCAGAGATCATACCTGAGCCTTGCTGGAAAAGAAAAAGCAGAGGTGAAACCTCTCTCCTGTGGATGTGCTCTGCAGTCAGCTGATTTCACTGCACGCTCTGGTACTTGATCTCTCCAGTTTGAGTACAACCCTTTGCACATCCCAGCTTCCAATTTAGAATTTTTTCATTTCCGATTCTTTACCCAGTTGCTCGTGACCATTTTTAACTCTAACCCGGTCTGTTTCTCTGGTGGCAGCCTGAGGCCCCAGCCACTTTGGAGGAGGGAGTAGCCAAGGCTGTGCCTACACTATCAAGTGGTGGCCGATGGCTCTCTCCCCCATCTCCTCTGCAGGGTAACACACATTTAGCATTTACCACCCCTGCAATGAGCTGCTCCTCCCCACCTCTTGTGCAAGAGGTATGCCAAGAGGAGAGGAGGAGACAAGTCATGATGCTGGGCTGAGGTCACCAGCCACAAATGGGCACCACATCTGTGCAGGCTCACCCACAGCAGGCAGGATGGATGGCTCTCATTCTGACAATTCTCTGCCACTTGCAAAGGGCTTGACAAAAGGGGCCCCTATGCACTTGCTCCAGCTTGTACAGGTATGCAATCCAAGCCAGGGCAGCCCCATACAAGGATCAAATTTCCTGCATAATTGATGAAAATCTTTCATTCTTTGGAAAATGATCAAAGAGCTCAGAACAGTGTAGAATTCAATTTACACTGAAAAATCCCCAAAAGTCACCAGTGACACAGGAGTGTTAGAGCCTGCTGCCCCAGAATACTTTGAGAGCATCACTCAACTTCTCTCCTTGCAGAAGCCTTACAATAAGGTTTGTGGACACCTGCTGCAATTGCCTGGTCTTTCCAGATGGACATGGGGTTCCATTAAAGTCTCACTCTAGGTTACAGGTAGCAAGCAGGCAAGCAGAAACCAAAGGAACTACAGGATGATGAAATAGAAACAGCTGATTGCACCTTATCCCCATTGTACAACAAAACTGGCAATCAAGATGCTGTAATTTGGCTGTAAATATATTTTACTAGACTTCATTCCTGTACTAGGGCTTGTCCCTAGATGACAGAGATTTTTCAGCAATTTCTAAGCAACTGATTTTTGGGAGCATGGTTATTTAGAGCAGAGCCATTTAACACTCTTAGCCCATGCTGCCCCTCCTCTAATGCAGATCTTATCCTAATACCCTGCTTGGGAGCATATGGGGGGTTACGCAGAGCGAGAGAGAGGGGCATTTCCATCATTACATGGAGACCACATCACAGAGCAAGGCCCAGGCTCTCCCTGCTCCCTCCTTCATTTCCCATGGAGCAGGGAAAATGGAGACATTGGGGCTCAGTGCAGTCAGTCTTGGACTCTTCCTTTTTGAATCCTTTGCGAAATTTATTCCAACAAAGCAGAATGAAGAAGGGCCAAGATGCCTTTTCCCCCAATACCTGCCAGGAAAGCCACCTGCAGTAGTCTGCTCATGTCAGATATTTCATTTCACCATGGTGCTTGCACTCACCATACACTTCTGGGACATCCAAGATGGATTTTCTTGCTTGCAAATACTGTCCTGAAATATTTGCTCACTGATAAAATCAAACATCTAGATAAAAAGCATGAGTACCTGCAAATAGTTAAGTAAATTCCAATCTGGTTTGCTGAAACATCTGTCTATGTTACATAGAAAATAGCCTAAAAATTTCCCCTGGGAGCAAACATTGTGGAAAAAAATCTTGGCTTTTTAGAATATCAGTGAAAACATTGTCCTTTTTTTCTTTTTTTTAAGTAGTATTCTGCTAGATCTCTTATGCCTCATAAAATTATTTTCCAGAAAAAAAAAAGATGAAAAAATAGAGGGGAAAAAAAAAAAAGAAAAAAAAAAAAGTTTTGACTTCAGCATTCTATGTCCTAGTGTCAGTTTCTGACTCTTATTTTTACCTGAATGTATGTTTACTCATTTTGGTGAAGCTTTTCCAATTCTGCAATTGGACAGAACATTGCAGGTATTATTCAGTGCTCTTAACAGGATCAAAGATGCACAGACTGGTCATGCCTGCTTTTCTTGAGCAAAAAGTCATATCAAATCTATGTGTGTACTCTCATGAACAGAGCAAGCAGTTTACTTACAGAAAAAAAAACAGAAGAGAAGTTTGAAAAAGTGCAGTTATTTGTGGCCTTATAGAGTGAATTTTAAAGCAGGTCAATTACAGACATTACAAAACCATGACCATTCTCGTTATGAAACAGCCATATATATATTAAATGAGAGGCTGTGATATTTCATAAAAGTAATAAGAACTAAACAACAGGATGGGCAAGAGAAGCAATTATTTTAGCCCAGTAATAGAGGTTACTCCAGCAACAACACTTTTGACACATATTCAAGCATCACTTCTTTATTGGCCTTTTAAGTTTAGAAGAAGCTATTCCAGAGTATAGATGCCTACCTGTTGGGAAGAAGATATATTTTATCTGTAGTCATGAAACACAAAGCAATACAAATCAAGTAGCTGTATAAGCCAAAAGGGGAGACCAGAAAACTGTATCACTGGTTAAGTTTTCCTAGAAATCCAAAATCTGGAAGTGCATGTCTTTCTTCAGGTCAAGCCTCTGGTAGACATTTTCTAATGACTCCAACCCTTCCTAACCTGCCACAGTCCTGAGAAATGGAGCACCTTAAAAAAAAGGCTGAAGCAACAAAGTTCCACGCAGGGATGGAGACCCGAGTTGGATCTGGGGAGACAGAGAGTGCAAGCAGATTTCTGGGGATGGAGGTAGAGGTGGAAAGGTCAGAGGGATGGGAAAAGAAGCAGAAGAAAAAGATGAACTTGACTAGTGGAATTGACTGCTTTTGGTGATCAAAACAACCCCCATTTTTATCAGTCAATTTTCAACAAAATTCCAGTCCTACCAAACACACGTTACACTGCACTTTGTGTCCTTAGCTCTAGTTTCTTTTGGCAATCACTGGAAGCAGATTGACACTTAAATAAAAGATATAGCAATGCCTGCACCTTTTCTTCCAGAAGGATCGCCAGTGCCTTTTGTAACAAAAAATATTCTTTAGCGTGACAAAATAATTTGAAAAAAAAATACCCAGTTTCCAAAGTCCTACTTAAACAACATCCTTGGCTGGTTTAAATTTGGCCTGCCAAGGAATCAGCTATTTCCTGCCATTTGCAAGGTAGCAATGGCAAACCGTGATTTCGGATTCAAGGATTAGTCTTATGGAATGTTTACTTCTTCCAGGAAAAGATGCTCAGCTGTGATTTTCTGAGCGAGTGAAACGATTGGGGAAGCTTAAAGCTGGCTTCACAAATTAGTATTTTAAGAAATAAGGTGTGGAGGCCTGAGCAAGTCATGAGTCTTTTCTTGTGAAATGGCTGGCAGAATGACTATGCCGGAGAAACTCCTGTTTTGAGAGTCTGAGAGCATGACCTGTCATCCTGATTTGGATTATCCATTTAGTCCCTGTATTATTAAAACAAGTCTCCTCTCCTCTGGCATTCTGTTCATCCGTGCAGTTGTTTTTCACTAAGGAGAAAATGTTTAATACACACACTAAGGAAAAGTTACGGGTCTTGGACTCAAGGTAGAAAAGGGGGCTTCTTAAATCGGTGTATAGGTTCGAAGTACATTTCAAATTAGAGCATGGAAGCGAGAGAGAAATATACATTGCTGAACAAATTTGTGTTTCACCCAGTTTCTCAATCAATCAATCTGCTGATCCCACTTCTTGGCTCTGTTAGATCTGCTGGAAGTTTTGGTGCTGCACAGTGGGCTCAGAATGCCTCCTGAGATGACGAACCTTCTGTGTCAAAACACGGATCTGAAATAAGCTACTAGAGACGTTCACCACACAGCTATTTGTCCCTTGCAAGTGAATTTCGGCCACTCTGGAGACTGCCAGACCCAATAAGAGAAAACCTCCTTGACACGGTTATTTTTCTCTGCACAAGCTGCTGGAAAACAAATGCTGGCAGCGAAGGATGCAACTCCCGAGGGATGCGGCCTCCCAGAGAAGGGGCCCCTCGAGGGGATGCAGCCCCCGAGGGAAGGACCCCCAGGGGCCGGGCCCTCGAGGGAAGGGACCCCGCGGCATGGGTTCCCTGAGGGATGGGCTCCCCCAAGGTCTGGGGCCGCCAGGGATGGGGCCCCGCTGCCGCCATCCCTCCCGCGGCCGAGCGGGTGCCGAGCCCCGCCGCCCTCCTCCCCCTCCCCAGCTCCGCGCAGCAGCCGAGCGCCCGCACCCCCTTCCTCAGACCACGCCGGGAGAAGGCTCCTCCGGCCCGGCCCCGGCTCTCACCTGCCCGGCGCGGCGCGCCAGCTGCACCGCCACCTCCGCGCACTCCTTCCAGGGGTCCCCGCCGCCGCCCGCCGCCGCCCGCCCTTCCTCCTCCTCCTCC
>VWZP01009912.1:0-83121 GCA_013396995.1 Dicaeum eximium | reverse complement strand
GCAGGGTGCGGGATGCGGAGGGCGGGATGCGGAGAGCAGGGTGCGGGATGCAGAGAGCAGGGTGCGGGATGCGGAGGGCGGGATGCGGAGAGCAGGATGCGCCGCCATCGCCGTGGCCGTCCCCGGCCGCCCCTCCTGACATGGCGCCGGGAGCGCCGGGCTGGGGCTGGGGCGCTCCTGTTCCGCCGGGATGAGGAGGAGCAGCCGCGCTCCCAGGCCGAGCGGCCCCTCACGGGCTCCGCTGCCCCCGTGTGCCCGGAGCCTCTCGCGGAACGGGGCCCGGCTGTTAGCGGGGCTTTGGGGGAAAAGCTGGCAGCTGGCATCGGCCATCTCGGGAATGAAAGGGGAAAGTGTGGGAGGAGCGGCCTCGGGAGTTCAGGTTTTAAAATTCAGCAGCTTGGTAGTGCTTGGGAGTTCAAGTGTGTGGTGGGAAATACATGGCCCTTTCTGTTTTCCCCTTGTCTTCGTGTGTCATTTTGGATTTGTCAAGAATGAGAAGAAGAGGATTCAGAACCCGCTGTCCCAGAATCCGTATAAGCCAAATTGCCGTGCCGGCAGAACAGGGAACAGAGCTGAGCGATTCTGGATCCGCCTCTTAGAAGGAGGGCAGCCCGGGATGAATGCGTGCTTATGCAATAGAGCAGCCAGACTGTTGTGCTTAAAACACCGGGCGGGTGTTGGGAACACACACTTTATCTGTCACAGTGAGGCTTTTCCAAATGACTTGTTCTGATGCCCACTTGGCATTGAATGGGAAAAAAGAGAGCCCAGGGACTGAGTCCATCAGCGTAGCTTTTGAAAGAGGCATTAGGTACGTAGAGGGTATGAAATTTGTTATTGTCTTTCAGCACCTACTTTGTGGTTGAGAGTCTCATTTACAGGGCTAGAATAGAGATGCTTTAGTAGTGAACACATTTGCATAAAGAAAATTGCATAAGACCAGCACTTACTATATCTGAGCACAAAATTAATTCATTTCCCAGAGACTAGGCTAAATTAAATTGACGTGGGTACTCTACTTAATGTAACAGACCCTAACTCTAGATCTATTTTCTTGTATATCTTATAGGACACAGATGACTTTGGGATGAGAGGGACACTCCTGCCTAGGCAGTTCACAAAAATAATAGACACTTTTAAAAATTAAACACTTGGACATTTTCTTTCTAAAGCAAGGGACTGAACTTCGTGGATTGTAGCACAAGAATTCAACTTCATTCTTTAAATTTCTAAGCTGCACTCTGGCAGTGGATGCCACAAAGAGAGCAAGGCTGTCAGTCTACTTAATGAAATATTTTTTAGTCTCCATTTTGAATCAGAAAAAAAATGGTAACAAACTCTGAGAAGGTGAATTAACTACTACACAAAATGTAAAATTTGGTTGAAGCATGAAATGATGAAATTTTGTTGAATAACTCCTTACCAAATATTTGTCAATCTTTCTGCTGACTAATTGTTCTAAGTCACTTGTTTCTTGTCAATGCATATTTCTTTGTTCTTATGTTAGATTAGTTTCATTAAGTGCAATAATCCTACAAACATGCAGTGTAATTTGGACTAGTATAGAACAGAATTGGTCTGGATTCTTCTTTATCTGAGTGTCCTCTAGGTTTTGGAAATCCATGCTTTTTATTGCTGCCATAGCATGAGGCATCTTCAGGACCTTCCCTAGAGAGTTTCTGTGCAGGGCCAGATGGGTAAATGTATTTCCTGGTGAGACTTGTGGACTGCTGAGATGTAGTATAGACAGCTTTAACTTTGGTGAAAAAGAAAATGTGCAGTTAATCTTGGCTTTGCATTCTAGGAAGCATCTCAGACCATGATAGAAGTGTTTTCTATATTTTTCTGGAACTACAAATTTTTAGTTACTGAATTTACCAACAATAAAAGTCTATACCTATTTCTGAAACGGGCTAGATCCTATTCTGATGTAGTGCAGATGGTTTCTTCCCATATGCCTCGGGTCTGCCTCAATGCCTGGAGATTTGTTGTTATTAGGCTGCCACAGGGGCCTTTGGAAGGCTGTTTAAGGTGTGTTTTGAAAGCAGGCAGTGTGAATTACACTACATGCAGTAGGCAGGATACACAAGTATCCCCACTGAAGGTACCTACAGAAAGTTACACACAGCATCACAGAGAAGTACTGTTGCAAAGAGGGGGAAGTGCTCTTCTCAGTATTTTTCTTAGCAGGAGTATGCCCCCTTTCTAAGTGATGTCTGGAAAATAAACATTTGAGCAATAGAATTTCCCCAACCTTCTCTTCATTGTGGTGGTACAATAGTCAATAGATAATAGGGTCAATAGATAATAGGGTCATCAGAAGCTAAACTTGAGAGGCTAAAATATCTGAATGAGCCCTCATTTTTTACAGATTCACTGCAGTTATGTGATTTGTGCATGTAGATTTAAAACAGAACTAGAAGGCCAGTAAAGAATACTACTTAGAAAATCAGTAACTGCAGCTAGTATTTTAAGACCTTCCAAAATATTTTGCAAAAAAATACAGCTGCCTGTAAGGCCTTTAAATGGTAATTCTCTTTTATCATTCTCCTAGTCCATGATAACTGCTTATTTATTACTTTTCTGAAGTTTTTTTCAGACCTTCCTTAGCCTAGACCTGCCCAGGCAGTGTGAGCTTCCTCACGTGAGCTGCTGACTGATTTTGAATATCCATTCACCTCCGAGCTGGTTGAGGCTGCTCTCTGCCTTGCTGGGTCAGACTCTTGGCTCATCTTTCATAACTGCCAAGGTCTTTCATAACCTCTGATCTTTCGTAACCCCAAAAGCCAGCCAGTTCCTCTCACATGCCTTTCGTAACCTACAAACACGCCACGTGTTTAATCTCGTCCACTTGGAATAGGCCCATCCTGATGAACCTGAAATACAAGTGTTTCTCGGGTGCTTTGTCTGCCTCAATCCTCCTGAGCCCCGGCCACATTTGTGTGGATGTCAGACTTCCTTCCCTGAGACAATGAACGCTCAGTGGAGGGGAAAACCTGTTCTCTCTGACCTCAGAGCAGAAAAGAGAGCCTAGTCATGGATTTCCTTCTCTCCCGGGTGTGAAGCCCTAAGTGACTTAGGCGTGGCTCAGCTGGGGCTGGCAGTGTCCTTCCCTTCCCTTGCCGTCCCACGCCCCGCGCAGTGTCCGTCCCGCGGCCGCGCTGTGTGCCACAGGGTCCCCGCCGCGGTCTGCTCGGGGCAAAACCCAGCGTCACTCGGTGGGGAAGCTGCTGCAGCTGGAATTGGTTTAATTCTGCCTCAGCAGACAGCTTGCCGTTCTCTACTCCGACAGTAATTGCAGGCTGCAGTGATGCCATAAAATAGGGTGTAGTTTTGCAGAGAGAGGGTGACCTCGCTGTACTTACCCGGCCGTCGACATGGAATCCTCAGATGCCTTCCAGTGTGCATCTTTGTCACTTCACAGGTTTGATGGACGATCTCTTAACAGGGAATAAAATGGGAGGACAAGTGTGTAACAGCTTTAATAAAAACAGAAGGTTGAAAAAAAAAAAGAAAAAGGAAGAAATCTTCTGCAATTATTAGCCTGAGTGCGAAAGAGCGTTTCCTCAGTGTGACAGCCAGAGGCTTGCTGCGCTGTTATTAAAGTGCACTTCAGTGGGAATCCATGCAGATGGCTTTTTTACCCAGCATAGGATTATACTGGATTAGTCATATAAAATTGTTGTTTACAATCTCTAGTCCTTTTCCTCAGAGCTTTTATCAGGAAGCTCACAAAGCATGTAGTTTGAGCCTGCCCTTAAGAGGTAACCCAGATGAGCAGCTTTTTGTTCGTGCAAACTGCTACAAAGTTGTAGCAAAGTTTAATGTAATCCTCATGTTGCAATGAGAGATTTTATACTTATTTTATATATGATAAAAAAGCTGTTTGGCCCAGATTTTCCTTTTGTCTACAAGAAAGGAAGTTAGATAATAAGGAGATGCTCTTCTTGCTGGACTCCCCAGAAGAGCTGTGCTGATCCCACTTCTGCTCCATCAGAGACAATCAGGAATTCCTAACACCGGCACCATTTTTCATAATGCTCGCTAATGAGTTATTTATGGCATAATGCTTGATTAATGCACTGTTCTGAGTGATGTATGAGATATTTCTTGTGTTCTCTTTCTATCATGCACAGCCATACTCTGACTATCTTTCTTCTTTATGTCCAGAAGGCTCAGGGATCCCTGCTTAGACATGGCCCACATTTTCCCTCCTGCCACAAACTAAGAAACTGGCTTAAACATGCAGTGCAAGGCTCTCTCTTGAGATCTACCCTGGGGGTAGGTTATAACAAGAAAATTTTTTTTCACTTCAAGGTGTGACAGATAGCTCCCTGTTTCAGAGAAGGTTCCTGAACACAAACGGGATTATTACTCTGTGACCAAAGGTCTAAACAAGATGGGGAAAGGGCCTTTTTCCCATGTTGGCCATTTTGTTCAAGGCTGTTCCATGATTTTTCAACTGGCATTTGTCTGTGAGACTGGCAGCCCTGACTGTGCCACAGAACATACCAGGCAGAAAAATCACGTTAAGTCTTGCCATCTTTCAGCCTGAAAGGGACTCAGGAACAAGTTACTGCTGACACAGCAGCTGGATGGAATAAAAGAGATTAATTTGGGGCAGGTGAAATTTGTATGTGATTTACAAAGGCATGTAGATTTTCGTAGGAAAATTTTAATTACTGGAGAATCAGATGAGGATGGGGAGTTGAAAGGACACATATTGACCTTTAATCTATGTAGAAAAAAGGCTACACTTGGGAGTTATTGCAGGGTTGCATCAGGTAATCCCATGCTTATATATTTTCTGACAAATCAATGGTTTTTGTGCACATGGAGCTGAAAAAGAGTGAAATGGGTCACATTCTTGCTGTTTGGCAGCAAGTAGGAGGCTCAGCACCACTGTAATCAATGACATTTTCATTTGTGTGAGCCAGCATGAAATGTGTCTTGGTTCATACCAAACTACATTAAAACAAAAAGGCAAGGAAAAAAAATTGTGTTCAACAAATGAGCTGAATAATAGTGTAAGGAAATGTTTCTGCTATAATTGTTTACAGTGGAAAATATCTTAGTGGCATTTCATACATTCACTGCCACTGAGAAGTTTTTGTAAAAAATAATGTATTGTTAGGATCTTTGGAAAAGTAACATGTTTCCTAATCAAGTACACATCAGTCATTTATCATTTGTATAAACAATGGGGTATTTTGTATACACATAGGCTAACATTAGCTTTTTGATTTTCAAAATCTGATGTCCAGTGCTATGCACCAGCCTTAGGCCAATTTTACAAATTGATGGAGTATCTTTAATTTGGAAGAATGGACGCTCATTTTGAAGTGGAGCCTCTCAAAATCAATGGCAATTTAGAAGATGTTTGATCATAATGTGCATGATTAAACCAACAAGAACTTCAGCTATAGCTTTTCCCAAGAGTTTCAGGATACAAGTAGGGGGCTTTTTGGTGTCATTTGGATGGATCAATGCTTGTTTGACAAAATCTGCATCTTACACAAACTCGTTACAGGTCTAGCTGCGTAGTTGAGAAACCTGGCTGTTGTCTGCTTCCTCTGTCTGTCTTCCATTCCCCTGCCAGGCATGGAAAAGTGGGAAAGAAGGGAGCTGCATGGCTTGCTTTCTAGGTCAGAAATCAGGAATTCTCTTTTAGCTCTGTTGGTCTGTTTTTTGTGTTCTACTGGTAACAGTTTCTTGAGTTTTGAAAACACTTGGGTCTTAAAAACTGTGCACAGCTGCATTGTCAACTCCTGGGTAAGCAGGAGAGCAGCAGTGTGCCCAGAATTGGTTGTTGTGTTGCTAGAAGAGCTGGGGAAACGGGATCTGCAGGTTTCACATGAGAATCACAGAATGGGTCAGGTTGGAAGGGATCACAGTGGGTCATCTGGTCCAACTTCTCAACCAGGATCATCCCAGAGCACACAGCACAGGACTGTGTCCAGATGGTTCGTGAATATCTTCAGTGAGGGAGACTCCACAGCTTCTCTGGGCAATCTGTTCCAGTGCTCAGTCACCCACCCAGTAAAGTTCTTCCTGATATCCAGGTGGAACCTCCTATGCATCAGTTTCTGCCATAGCCTCTTTTCCTACTGCTTGGCACCACTGAGAGCATCCCAGACGCCCCTGCTTTAACTATTTATACACATTGATGGGGTCCCCTCTCAGAGATCTCTTCTCAAAGCTGAACAGGCCCAGCTCCCTCAGCCTTTCAGGAGACCCAAGACTCATCATGGGCTTGTTTTCTCTGCTATTTCTGACCTAACTTGTTCTCTAACTGCTGCCTAGTGCTGCTTTTTCTATGCCTGCGCTGGTTTCTGCAGAAACCTTGAATTAATCCATCTGGGCTTTTTGTTTTACTTCTACACCCACAGTATTTAAAAAACCCTGAACAACCCCAAACCAAAAATAAGCACCTGGGTACCATAGGAATGTTAAGTCCTATTGTATCTTGCACATACTTTGTACAGTATTATTCCTTGATATTCAGGTGGTTTTGTCTTGTATGGTATAAAGTGATTATGACTACTGACATTCCCTGTATTGAGGAAACAACTGTTACCCTAATTGTACTGCCTGCAGTGAGACACTGGTATGCAGGATATGCTGGATTCCACTGTGCTGTCTTCCACTGAGCTCTCTGCACTGCACTCTTACACTTCAGCTTCTCTTTGTCACTGGAAAAATTATTTCTGAAGTAATTTTACAATCATTTGCAAAATACCAGAATCTTTTATTATATCAGAGTGTGTTTTCTTCTAAATCAATAACATGGATTCATTGAAATGGTGGCCTGGAAGGGACTTTTTGTCTACTTGCTCTGTGTCACTGTGCTGTGCGTATTAGGTGTACCTGTATTCAAAGTCATGCCTGCTCATTTTCTGATGTGTTTATTAAAATATATAGTGAGGAAGAACTATGTGTATTTTTCTCTTTGATAACAAGAAATTTTCTCTCTCATCCAGCTGAAGGGATGAGAGATGTCTATTCTGTTAGACAGTAACTTTATTTGTGCTCATTCTCCTCTGGAAGACACAGGAAACAATTACTACTGTCCTTCACAATAACCAAAGACAAAGTCAGTTAAAATTATTCTGATTTCAACACCTCCTGATATGCTGTATTTTCTTCTGTATGTAATTTATATTCCTGTTTTACAGTCTTCTCACCTGAGACGTTGTTTGTGATGGATAAACCCGAATAAAACTGAGTAACTACATCTCAGGGTATTGTTACTTCATCTGAAAATGGGATTTCCCTTTCCCTACAGCTCCATTGCATTGCTGGCTGGTACCATCCCTCCCAAGTTTATTTTTTCCTTGCTGCTACTGTAGCTATTTACATCCAGCTGTCCTTTTACCAAGAAGTGACCTCGTGGTTTCCGCAGTATGAACTGCCCATTACTAATTCATTCCATGTCAGTTGCTGATGGAAGTAGCAATTTTGACACCAGGCAATTTGGAGTCAAGGTGATTTTGGACAGGCTCCAGCAGTTAGCAGTGTTGGGTGGCTGCTTCTATGGAACCAACACAGAAGTCTTCACAGGCAGGATTCCTGGCAGCAGGTAACACCACGGGCAAGTCCTTCCCTCACACGGACTCTGGGGCTGCTCAGAGCTGGGCCATTGTGAACATTCAGCTCAGCACAGCGAAGCCTGGGCTGAATATAGCCAAGGCTTTCACCTTTCACTGTGACCCCTGTGTGAAGTTCAAGAAGTTGACCAATGGGTGACTGGGTTGAGAGCGGAGGAGGAGAGATGCCGGGTTGTGCCCTGGAGCCAGAGGTGTGACACCTCCCTTAATCTGATTACAGTTCCAGCTCCTGCTTGCAGCCTAACCTGACCTGCCTCCTGCCATGTTTTCCACTCACAAGTAGGCAGTGATGAGCTCCTGTCATGTCCACACCCTCTTCCCAGGCACAGCAAAAGAAAGCTGGGGCTGTTCAGGCTTCACAGCAACCTG
The DNA here is from genome assembly GCA_013396995.1 of Dicaeum eximium. Classification (NCBI taxonomy): domain Eukaryota; kingdom Metazoa; phylum Chordata; class Aves; order Passeriformes; family Dicaeidae; genus Dicaeum; species Dicaeum eximium. The sequence goes on along the minus strand of VWZP01009912.1, from coordinate 75,145 downwards.
CCAGTATCCAGGAGGCCTACAGGGAAGCCAGGGAGGGACTCTTTGTCAGGAATGGTAGTGGTAGGACAAGGAGTAATGGGTACAAATCGAAAGGGGAAATTTAGGCTGGATATTAGGAAAAAGTTCTTTACTGTGAGGGTGGTGAGGTACTGGAACAGGTTATCCAGGGAGGCTGTGGCCCCAGCCCTGGCAGTGTTCAAGGCCAGGTTGGATGGGACTCTGAGCAAGCTGGTCTGCTGGGAGGTATCCCTGCAAAGGGCAGCAGGTTTGGGATGAGATGATCTTCAAAGGTCCCTTTCAACCCTTAGCATTCTATGATTTTGTGATTGCTTCTATGCAAAATTTGCCAGGCACTGCAGTCAGGTGGGCTACATGGTCAAGATGGAGGGGCAGGTGGCCTCTGGCAACATTTAACANAAGGGGGCATGTGAAAAAAAAAAAAAAAAAAAAAAAAAAAAAAAAAAAAAAAAAAAAAAGAAAAAAAAAGAGGAAATGTGATATGCTTTAAGAAACGAGTGAGGCAAGATTTTGTACAAAGACAGGAGATGCAGAGAACAAGACCTAGATTTGAGACCCAGCAAATGAGAGGAACAGGAAAGGTTTTAAACTGCCACTAACAAAGGCTTGGAAGACCAGCACCAGCAGGCAATAATCACTGCTTTGGGTCAGTCTTGCTGTGATAGCTGGTGTTCCTGTGGCTGGTGAGTGCCTGCAAGGTCCAGTCCTTAGGGTGGAATGCTTTTGTCCTGCCTGTGTGCCCTGCAGCCTGGTCTGCCAAAAATACCTGAAACATAAAAAACCCAAATCACAGACTCACAGACTGGGTTAGGTTGGAAGGTACCACAGTGGGTCATCTGGTCCAGCCTCCCTGCTCAAGCGGGGCCATCCCAGAGCACATGGCACAGGATTGTGTCCAGGTTCTCAAATGTCTCCTGTGAGGAGACTCCACATCTCTCTGGGTAAGCTATTCCAGTCTGTGGTCACCCCACAGTAAAGAAGTTCTTCCCCATATCCAGGTGGAACTTCCTGCAGGTTAGTTTGTGCATATTGGCTCTTGTCCTACTGCTTGGCACCACCAAGGAGAGCCTGGCTCCGTCCTCTTGGGCACCCTCCCTTTAGATATTTATACACAAAAGGCAAAGCCCAGCAGTAGCAAGCACCACCATCACGAAGGACACAGCCCCTGCTCCCCGGGGGGCAGCAGCTGCTGCCAGGCACGCTGCTATCTCCGGCCAGGGGGATGTCACGGGACAGCCCCTACCTGTAGTGCCGGGGGGATGCAGAACCTGCTTTTGAGATGGAAGGGATCCGGCCGGATCATCGAGCCCAGCTCCTGGCCTGCGCAGGACACCCTGAGACTCCCCCACACCGCCTGAGCCCGCGAATAACACTAAATGACATGGAAAATGACTGGGGTGTTTTCCGGCCGGCTGCGGAGGCTCGGCACAGCCGCCTCAGGCTAGGGGAGAGCTCCGTTCCCGGCGCGCGGCGATGGCGGCGGTCGCTCGGCTGTGACGTCCCTGCCCGCGGCCTGTCCCGGGGCCTATCCCGGTTTATCCCGGGGCTTATCCCGGGGCTTATCCCGGGGCTCATCCCAGCCTATCCCGGGGCCCGTCCCGGTTTATCCTGCCCGCTGGCCCGGCGCTCGCCATGGCCCTGCCCGTCGTACACAGGTGCCTCCAAGTGAGTGCGGCCCCGGCTCCCGGAGCCCCGGCCCAGGAGCGCCGGGAGGGCGCGGGAGGCTCGGCTGGGCCGGGTTTGCCTTCGGCGCCGAGCTCAGGCTGGGAGCGCAACGCGGGGCTCGGTGCTGGCCCAGGGCATCGGGTGTACTCAACTTNTACATATATACACACACAGGCATACACATATATGCCATACATATGCATACACTGTATAGTTATAGATGTTATATAACTATAAATACATAGGTGGTATTATAGGTGTTATAGATGTAGAATATATTGCCTTATATATAGATTTATATATTATATATACAAAATATAATGTATGTATAGTTATATAACATATAATATATAATAGATAATATATGAAACTATTAATATAGAAAAACTATAATATATAATATATAAAATAAATTATATATATTATGTGTATATAATATCTATACATTATACTTATATTAATAATATATATAATATGTATATTGCCTCATATTGCTGTAATATACAGTATATATAATGTATATATGATATATCTATGACTGCATACTGCTGGGCAAGGTCTAGCAGACATGCATGCAAGAAATTCAGTCAGTGTAGCTGTTTTTTTGTCTCTGGTGAGGTTAAATCAAAAATAAACACCAGCTTAGTTGCAGAGCTGATGTTTATAGTTTAGGAGTGTAACTTGGATGCTTTGTCCCTCTGTGATTAATTTTAAATGCAAAACCTGTTCCCTTCATTCCTCAATGAATTATGAAGTTAAATTAGATACCTTTAACAGATACCTGCTAAAGAAGCTTTGTTGTACTCAAGTGTTCATAAAATTTGAAGCCAGTTGTTTTTCCTGCCATTTTCCTTTTAGATGCTTCTGTGGTTTAGGAAAAATCTGGTAAAGTTTTTGGGAGTGGGTTTTAATTTTAAGTGCTATCAGCTTAATTAACATTTGATTTGAAAGCGTTCCTTGATTTTTTGTTTTTCAATTCTCTTCAGCTCACTGATGAAAATGAGCAGTTAGTCAAGAAGGTGAAAAAACTACACATAAAAAACAAGGAGCTGGAAAAGAATCTGGGTCGGATCCAAGAACAGCTGCAGCTGCAGCAGTTAATGCATGTCTGTGGCACAAGCAGAGAGTAAGAAGTGTCAAACGTTTCTCTTTTGCATCAAAAGAAGTGCAGCATTTCAGGACTTTTATTTGCATGTCCTTACGATGAGCTAGGCATTATCTGGTCTGTATGTTTTAAGGAGCCATCTGTGAACAGGATGGTGGGGTGGAAAGTGCTGATTGCAAAGATGCCCTTTGCCTGTAGGGGGCAAAGGACATCTGGGGCATCTTGTACAAAATTTATTGTAGTGAAATAAACAGTTTTAGTATCCAAAAGTGATACTCCTGCTTAGCCAGTGCGCTCTCTCTGTCGAACTGCAAAGGCTTTTACACCATTTTCCCACCAAAAAGTAGTAAGATAAAGATAAGTTGAGTAGCATCAATGCTGTTTAAAAGATTTAGAACCTAAGGACCTGAAAAACTGTTGTGCTAGTGGTTTGGAGAGTAAATCCTGCCAGGATTTACACACCAGTTCACAAAAATCTTTCAAGGCTTAAGTTTTGGTGTGTTTGTGATTCTGCCCGGAAACCTCTACCATAAAGTGGAACTGAAAAGTAGCTTGGACTTTTTCAGTGCTTTGTTTAATCCAATTAAATTGGTGAAATATGATTTTATGAAGCTGTTGTGTTTGTTTCAATTAAGTGTTCAGGTTCAGACAGAAACCCATTTATGGCATGAGGGTGGAGACAGCAAGAATCTGGTTCTAGAGAGTGACAGTGTCAGGTGAGTTCTTGGAAGCTGCTTCTTCACAGAATTATTCTTCTCTGTAGTGTAGAAAATGTTCATGGTTAAGTCAGTTGATTTTTTAAAGTTGTTATGCAAGTGGCTTTCAGCCTTTGAAACAATGGGAAATCATTCACATTTTAAAAATAACTACAAAATCTTGGATTAAACTTAAAAATAGCACCAAGCAAAGAACAAAATGGATTTCTTTCTGAAGTGGTTCATTGAGAAAAATTCACTGAGCTAGGAACCTCCTTCACGTGTCTGTGCGCACACATATGATCTTCTTTGTAGGTTTTTTTAACCTAGAATTTTGTGGTTTCACTTCTACTTTGTGGAACCTTTCTCAGCTCATTTTATATTGCTCACTATTTTGTGCATATAAAATTTATAGTCTGGTTTTGAAATAAGCTACAGAAGCAGTTTTGCTTTTCAGTCTAATAATTTTAGAGTTGAGCCACTACTTACTGTAGTTTGCCAATTAGTGATAGAATTAAACTCTTGTAACTGCTTTTCTGATGCAAAAGCTACAATTTTGTGTTTAAGAAAAAATAATACTGAAACATTTTAACAACTAGGCAAGCTACGTAAAATATTGACCCATCCCTCTGTGACTTGATTGTAAAATTGTAAAATTCTAGGCTGCTCACCCCTTCAAAGGCTGCTTTTTGTCCACTTGCATAAATGTGGATCTGACACAGATCTCTGCTGCTCTTTGGCCAAGTGCCCTGTTTTTAGTGTTTCCTTTAGGTGGCTGTGGAAGACACGTTTTCTTTTTTTTTTTTCAAATATCCTTACAGTGTGCTGGACTCTCTTTGCAAGCTGTGTAGCTGCATAGGAAGGCTGGGTGGCTGGCTCTGGGCTCAAATTGAGTTCCTAGTTAGGTGCTCATGCAGAAGAAATCCAAATTAGTCTTTGAATTGAATGTTGTACCTGCCTTGTGTTACATTGCACGTAGATAACCTAACCTAGCTTTTGTTTCTAGCATCTGTGTGCTCTTTCACAAAGCTGTGCTGTGCTACAGTATTGCTCATCCTGCTTGTGGTGTGCAGTCATGACTTATGAATGGCAGCTCTTATTGTAATTCCTAAAAAAATAGGAAAAATGTCTGCTCATGTCCTTCAGTTAAATTGTGGGCCTCCTGTATGTTGGCTGAACGCTATGAAATATGGGAGGAAATTAATACAGCAGAACTGGATGCAAAATAATATCAGAGGGAAAGCTAACAGCCCTAATCTGTTTATCTGACATTTATTTTACCCACTCATTTTCACACAGATTTCATTCACTCATATCCTCACACCCACACACTTGGAAGCAATGAGATGTTTTGTGCAACACAGAACTGGGAACTGCCTCATGCCATCAAGAATCATGGGTTCTTGATTGGTGCTGCACAATTCCTTTAGCAGTGTCCTTTTGCTATTCCTGTTGTGCTGATGGGGAGAGGAATGCTGTATGTGACACGCTGCAAAGTCACTGCCAGCCTCCTGTTGCTGCTGTCTTCCCTCAAAGAGGGATTTGCACTGAGATTTAATTGGAGTGTGACCATGTGTGCTGGACAGAAACAACGGGGTCCTCAGTCTGGCTGAGTAAAAAGGATTCTTTGCCACCCATACAGACCTTTCTTTTAACTTGCTTTGCTGTTAGATTTTGTGCTTTCTCTTTCTGTGTTGATAGTCACATTTCTTTCACTGCCATCTTGAATAGTTCTATTACAAGTCTCTGCAGCACAGCTACAGCCCAAGTGATCTCTGTGGGGCACCTCTAATACTTTTACCATAAATGATGCCACATTTTGTTGTCTTTCATGTTTTACAGCAATTTATGCATTTCTGTTTTAGACTACTTCAGATGTATAATGAGCTTCAGAAACGTTATGTTAAAGAAACCAAAATAAACAAGGAGCAAAGTGAAGCAATTAAAAATCTCACTGTAAGTAGAATTTGTTGGAGCTGGTATCAAACAGCCAAACATAAGCTTTTAGGGAGACTGAAAAGTAATTCTTAAATTTGTGAAAGGAGACCATGCTTTTCTTTTTATACTTAGCTTCCCATGAATAATAATCCCAACAGGAATACTGGAGGGTAGCCCTTTAAAAGTGAACTCTGTCACTGGTGTGTCTGTAGCAGAAAGCTGTCTCCCCTTTCCTTGCTTTTTTCTTTACTCATCCACCTACCCCTCCTTCCAATTGTATATGCACCTTGTGACCTCTTTTGTACCAGCCCTGGTATTTTTCTGCATGTGTCATGAGCTGATTTTACTCAGAAATTCAGCAGAAGGCAAACCAAACGAAGACAAAGAGTCTTTTTTGGGTAGCAAGGTCTGTGGGCCTGCTGTGCAAAGAGTCTGGTATCATAACTGGAGTGGAGGTAGGGTTGTGTGGCCAGGAGCAGTTCTGGAAGCTTCAAGAGGGCATTACCTCTTTGGGCGTGGATCGAGCATTGCAGCTGACCGCTCTGATTTCCTCATTTGTGCTTTCCTTTTTTCTCCTTTCAGACCTTTTGGGTGAAAGTAGTTTTTAAATGAGCAATTGAAAGCTCTAGGTTTGCATTTGGGATATGTTTCCAGTTGTATTCAGTTGAACTGTGTTTTTCTATGCATTTAAAAAAAATTGTCTCGACAGAGTAAAGTTAATGAGCTAGAGCATAATCTTCAAGAGCAGAGGCAAAGAATTGAGCAACTGGAATGTAAAAAGGTTTCTTGGAAAACCAGTGCTGTTTCTGGAAAACGAAGTCAAATCCCAGAGGGACAAGTAACTTCTCACAGGGAGATTTCTGCAAAAAAGGAATCCTGTTGCAGTGGCTATTTAGGTAATGGTGCAGTTAATCCTGATGATGTTCCTTCCAGTTTGCCCAGCAGAGAGAATGCATTTCATTTCTGATCTAGAGGCCATTCCAGGCTATTTCTTCTCCTTCAACCAGCAGTATCTAAAATGTTTTTTTTCATTTTTGAAAACCTGTCATGTAAAAATGGCATTTTGTAATCTAGGATTCTGCCTTGCATTGGTTTGTGATAAAATGTTTGCCGTTTTCTCGTTTTCTGAAACTGGTCTGTTGTAATCAGAGGTGGGAGTGCGTGGCTGGATTTAAGTGTTGGTATTTTTTCTAGTAAGATGTATCTGTGCAGGTTTCTGTAATGTTTGCTGCACCAGCCTTTGGTTTTCAGGCACTGAGACACAGAATCACCTGTTTTTAGCCTTAAAACATTGGACAGTGCTGGTTTCAGTACGTTCTTCCTCACATAAGTAAATCCAGAATATAAAGTGTGATCTTCTTCCACTTCAAAGCATGGAAAAGAGATGGATGAGATCATATAATGTAGGCATAATTTTCAGGAAATCAGCAAGGGCTGATGTGACCCTCTCATGAGACAGAAAAAGGTAATCAAGGCATGTGATGTGTGTTTTGTGGATTATAAAGTAAAATGATCCCACATCTAAGAATCTGGCAGATCCAGATTATCCAACTGGCAGATCCTGATATCTTTCATAGTACCTGGGAATATGCTGGGCCAGTCCTTAAGAATAAATCACTGTATGAAAAAGTACTTTAAGAAGCTGAACTATAATTTTCTAATATCACAAAAGGTAGGCAGCTCTTTAGCTGTAATATGATTCATATGAGGGGGAGGTTGACTGTAATGGTTGAACTTCACATTTTTTCATTTGAATATAGAGCTATTGTTGAAGGAGATTAAAAAGCTGAAGAAAGAAAATGGAAAGTTGTCTGCAGAAAAGAGAGCACTAAAAAATGAATTAGCTGGATTAGACAAGGTAATTTATTTTAAAACAAGCTTAACAGTAGGTGATTTTTGAAAAACTAACTTTTCTGCCTGAGCTGAAACTTCTTTAGGTTGAATATATGTTGTTATCAAGTAAAATACATAAAAAACCAGTGTATAGCATTCTGAGAGAGATGGAAATGAATGACTCCTTGAACATTCATGTCCCAAAGGGCTGCTCAGCTAAGGAAGACTGTTTTCTCTTGAACTTAAACATATCAAAGTTATGTCTCTGACAGAACTCCGAGTTTAGGGAGGGCAGAGGCTTTGAATTTTTTATTAGATATATAGGCGTAAAAAGTGAAAATGTGAACATTTGGTAATTCTTAAAGTTATGTAACGAGATTATGAGATCTTACCTAACTATAGAAGACTCAGTTTAATGTACTGACATAAGGTTTCATTTTCAGCAGCAAATTGTTTAAACTGATTTTTGCTTGTTCCTCTCAAGTTGTGGGGTTTTTTTGTTTGTTTGTTTTTTTTTTAATCTCTTTTCTTACCTTGCAGTCCTTTCTCCCAGACTAAATAACATTATGGTATTAATTGCAGGGGTAACAGTAAAAGTGGGTGATAGTTCACTGGATGTGTAGCTTGCAGAACATTAAGCCAGGGTGAGTTCTAGATCCCTGTGTTTGGGAATCAGGGACAATGTGTGGCTGAGAGCTTCATCTTGCACGAGAGATACATAAACCTGAGGTTGTGGCTTTTTATCAGTGGTCTCTTTTTAAGGTAGTTTTAAGTCGCTGTAGGTTATATGTATGTAGCTGTTCATTTAAAAAATGCTGGAAGAGTAGGGAGGAGGATATCAAATATAGATGGTTATAGGTAGATACAGGGTTATTTTGGTAGCTAGAACACTCAAGGATTGGTGAAAGGAAATCTTGGGTGATTATACTCTTCTGTCCATGTATTTCCCAACAATTTCTGACTTCACTTACAAAGGATCAGAATGTGACATTCTTCCCTTGTCATATTGGACTGTCGTTTTGTAGCTGTCTGGTAAATCCATATTTTTTCCTTTTTAAAATTGATCTTTCCTATTATTAATGTGTATTCCAGCCTCTAATATAACTTGAACTCTGCTTGTGTGTTCAGGGCAGAAATTATTAAATTGTTGCCTAAGGTTGTAGTTGATTGCTGCATCTCTCCACAGCTGTGTTTGCATAACTCAGCCATGCACTGGGAGAAATGTAGAAAGTGCCTTTGAGCTCGGGAATGACTGAGCTACTGACTAGCTCTTACTGAGAATGTCTTTGAAAAAAAGTTTAAGGTGAATATTTTTGGGTTTTTCTAGGATTTTTTTGAAGAGGTAGAAGATCTAAAACATGCTGTACAGGAATCTGTGAAACTGAACAATGAGTATGAAAAGTGCTTGAAACAAATAAGTGTAATATATGGACTTCCTTTTACAGCACATGTGTAACTACTGGTAATCTAATGCCAGGTAGAGTTTCTACATATTTTTTATACTTACTGCAACATTTAAACCTACCATTGCTGAAGTGGTACCACAGTTTGATAATACAGATTCAGTAATGTGATCTCAATATGGCAAGTGCTTGGAAATGTTGTATTTTGTGACCTTGATGATTTTTTTGTTTGTTTATATATTTTTAAATAAACTGTGATCTGCATAACGTCAATTAAGTTTCAAACCCATCTCTTTCACACTTGCAGAATACGTTCTAGCTGTGGATGTTTATGGGAATAAAATAAAATTGTTTAATTTTGCAGAATTTCCCAGTTTATCCTTTTCTGTAAGCTACATAAAATCAAAGTGTCTGTGTAGATTTGTCAGTTTGCATGAAATTCAGCCCTTAGGAGATGCTAATACAAACAGGAATTAATTCTATCATTAAATTATTGCAGAAGGGTTTCTTAAAAGAAAAATACTAAATCTCTGCTTGTAATTTTTCTTCAATCCCAATAATAAGTGAGAACTTGTGGATGAAGGAAGGATTTAGTGTTCAGAATTGGAAAGTGTATTCAGAGCATTTTGCATCATCAAAAGAAGAATTCCTCAGAAGTTTTTTTGATTCAAGAGTGAGGTACTTGAAGAACTTTGGTATTTGAAGAACTGAAAAGGAAAGTGGGAATGCAGAAAGTCACAGTCCACAAGGCAGAAATGTGGTGTTGCTTTAGGGAGGGCAAGCTGGGAATGAAAAGAGACAACTCCCAGTTACAAGTGTAGCTTGCAGAACCTTGTGAGGTTTGAATCTGAACTTGTTTGTAATGACATTCCATGGAAGTTTAACATAGTTACATTACAGAACTAAATTTTTCTGAAAGGTGTAAATCTCTACCTTTGTGATGGCAGAGGTGAGTGAAAACTGCTTAGGGTAGAAAGACTTAGCTTACTTGTAACCTAATACAGCTTCTTTAGCTTCATAAAAATACATGGAGACTCTTGAGGGATAGGACTAGGAGTAGGATTAAGATTCTTGTGTCCCACTTGTTTTGTTAGGACAGTTTTATGTGGTTGTAATTTGATAAATAAATCTGCCTCAAAGCATGTGCAGTGTTCAGAGTTGCATATTCACTAAGGGATAGGGTCAAGCTCCAGAACTCCTTGTGCCTGCTCTGGCTATAGACCACTGTGTTCCTTGTTTCATTCTTGGCTCACTTCTAAATTAAAGCTGGATAATGTTCTGAACAAGAGATGGAAAAGGGAAACAGAAGAGAAGCAATGCAAGTCTGCATTGCTAGTAAATGCGATGGAAGAAAATAAGGAGGATAGCATGTATAACAGAAAATTGTAAGTGCAAAAATGTTTGTAACATTTGCTAATGAGGAAAATGAACATGAATGCTGGAGAAGGAAGCAGTGCCAGTGACGGGAGCCTTTTCCCCCCTCAGTGTTGTGGTGTAAAGTTCCGCTTCCAGCATGTTTAAACTTTTGTCCCGTCGTTAAATGATTGAGTAATTGTCCTCGTCCACAGGCTGATTTTTAAATGTCGTGCAGAGCAAGAAACAGTGAGGAATCCCTCAGTCTTTTCTCATAACTGAGGTCCCCCAGCTCAGGTGAGGAAATCTGCTCTAGTGAGAATCCAAGGCGTGTGAGGGGCAGCGGCAGCGACGCGCGGAGCCGCAGCTCAGCCAGCGGCGGCTGTGCAGCCCCGGCCGGGACGGGATGGGATGGGATGGGATGGGACGGGAGGGGATGGGATGGGATGNCGCTGAGGTTGGGTTGGTTTTTTTTTTCTTTTATTTCCCTTTCCGCTTTTCCTTTCACTATCGGGAATGCTGGCGGGGTAGGGTGCAGGTGGGGCACCTCTGGCAAGTTCACTGTGTGGCACAACTCCCCAGACAGTAACAATCAGCAGCAGGAACGCCGGAGGAGGAATGTATGTGGCAGTGACCGGCTCTGCGGCATTGATTGTGTCTGTTGCTGCTTGTGACTTGAAAATGGCAGTCTTGCCTTGAAGATACTTTTATTTACTACTGATTGCAGGTTTGCTTTGTTGGTGCGAGTTTTTTTTTTTTTGGTTTTTTTTTTTTAACTTGACGGTATCAGTTTGCTCTTGAAGCTGTGATTTTCATTTATTTATTTATTTATTTTCTGGACATGGCTAATGCAAGTTAAATAACTTACTGGCATTTTCTGTTCAAATTAATACTGTTTTTGTTGGAAGAGGAGACTGTCTCAACTACCAAAGTCTGCTTCCAAATAAGTACTACTTCCTACTTTGCAGGATAAAGCCATATAAATTTGTGGATAATACTATTATTTGGATAAGAATTTGCCTTTTTGTCCTTGTTGCTCTGCCAGTTAGGAGATACCTCTGCTTTGATCTTGCCTCTTTGTGAGATGTACAAGCAAGATGTTATTTTGTTTGCTAGTTAAAGTGCAGGTGAGATGAGTATTAAACAGGTTAATCAGTCTATATGTGTAGTTCCACATATTGTGGAATTGTGACATTTGGCCAGTGGCTTTTTCCTGCTAAACCAAGTTTAGGTAGGACTGAATTCCATGCAATTAAGTTTTAGTCACTGTTTGATAATGCATATTAGAAACATTTCATGGTGCAGGCTAATGGTTTCTTTGTCACAAATAAGTACTTTGTAGTGCTGATATGAGAAGCTTGTGTTTGAAAATAAGTGTCTACTATCAAATAGGGGTTTTGGTTGGAAGAATAACATAATAATCATGTGTCAGTATTTACTTTCCATGAGACATAAATCAAATGGGCTAGTTTGTAGGACAGTGAAGCAATTTAATTTTGTTCTGTGTTCTGTGTATAACTGAGGCCAAGATTTTAGAAACAATCCACTAATTTTGTGTGGCTTTGTAATTTTGTCCCTATTTTCCTGATATTTGGAGTCTAAATTTTCAAAGGTACCAAATATTCACAGCTGTAGTCAGATTTAGCTAATTCAGACTTGGTCTGCTAATCACTGAATACTGTCTTCAGTAATTGCTCACATTCTGGATATTGGTCCTAAATTAGGATTTTTCTATTGTAAAAAGCAAAATTGCAATCTCATTGTTGGGTGAGGGACCACATTTTGTGGATTTCTCTGGAAGTTCTTCAGAAGCCTGTGAAGCACCATCTCTATGGGTCCCCTGGGGTCCATTTACTGTGACCATGCTACAGTGTTTACCTTTAAACAAACCTGCAGTGCTCTTCAGACTGTGACCATGAGAGGCTGGACCTGGAAACTGAGGGATTTCATTGGAGAGTAAGGGCTGGTGCCTCTGTTCTCTCAGCTGGGATATTTTCTTGTGGGCACTTAGCCTGAAAAAGTGTTCCTGCCAAGAGCTGTGGAAGAAACAGAAAAAATACTCAAATCTCAAACGGGGTAAATTCCCTGTTTCAGTTACAAGGTATCCAAGGCAGCAGAAAGCAGTAAATAGAGTTGTCTCACCAATTTGGGCTCATTAACTGTTTCTCTACAGCTGCAGTGAAGTTTCTTTTTTCTGAGGCTTAGATGTTTCTTCTTTTCCTCCTGTCAGAAATGAAGCAGCGTTAGTTAATTACCTGTGTAGCTGTGCCTGTGTTCCTGGAAACCTCCTGTAAACTTGTTCTGGGATGGTGAATTGCCTGTGGTTCTTGGAGATTACAATGAAGCATAATAAAGGTGGTAACACCATTGATTTGGTGTAGTCATGTTCTGCACTTGTGCCAGAAGATGTCCTCTGGGAGTTCTTTAGCCTGGAGAAAAGGAGGCTGAGGGGAGACCTTACTGCTTTCTACAACTTCTTGAAATTAGGCTGTAGCCAGGGAGTGTTGGTCTCTTCTCTCAAATAAGTGATAGGACAAGAGGAAGTGGCCACAAGTTTGCCAGTGGAGGTTTAGATTGGATACTAGGAAAAATTTCTTCACTGGAAGGGTTGTCCTCTATTGGAACAGACTGCCCAGGGAAGTGGAGCAGCCACAATCCCTGCAGGTATTTAAAAGATGTATGGATGTGCCACCTAGGGACATGGTTTAGTGCTGGACTTGGCAGTGCTGGGTTAAGGCTTGGACTCAGTCTTGGGGTTCTTTTCCAACCTCAGTGATTCTATATGGATCCTAATGTTTTTTTTTTTCCTTTGTTGCAGCTGCTGTTCAAGCTAAGCTCTGTCTTTACCTACCTTTGACCCCCACTCATAGTGTTCTCACTGTAAAGTTCTTAAAAAAGCATCATGCACCAGGATCCTGGCTGGCTGTAATGTACTTTCCTTGGTGCTGGTGGGATCAGGGCAGTTCTGTGCTCAGCTGGCCATCTGTGTGCCTGGAGGAGAGCTTTATGCTTTAGCTCAATTACGTATTCCCAAGCCTTTAGGGTGACAAGAAGCTAACACTCTAGGCCTTGCATGGTAGCTTTCCACAGGGAATGCTAATTCAGTGAATATTTTATTTTGTGTTTTCTCCACAGGGATTTTGTGCTGACAAAAAGCCCAGTGTGATCCTTTGAGTAGCCCAAGCTGTTTTCATCTGAGAGAGGAGACCCTGAGCCACTGTCTTATGGTGGTACTGCAATGCTGAGTTCTAGCTCAACTGCTGTGAAGTATCTCCCTCTGAAGAGGAGGCTCTGTTTTCTGCTGAAACTTGTGTGCTTTGTCAGCTCAGTGTTAATATTTTGTGAATTTTTAATTTACTATGTGGTAATTTTTCAATGTCGATGGCCAAATGTGAAAGGTGGAACTCACATGACTGAAAAAGAAACTTCAGCTTCAGTCCTAAAGGCCATAATTTTAGCTGATACACACCTGCTTGGTGAAATCAAAGGACATTGGCTGGATAAGCTAAGAAGGTAATTATTAATTTTTTAGAATAATCTCTAGCCAGTTTTAGAGTTTTTAGTAGTAGCTAATGGGACAGTAATTCACTGTTCTATTAAACAGCAATTCATTAGAATTGCAATGAAAAAATAAACAAGCTGGTATTACTTCTTGCATATCTTGGTCCTGATTGTATCACAGTGGAATTACCCACCAGGTAAGATGCACCTACTGTCCTTACATCTGATTTCTAAGTATTTAATTTGGGTTTCATAATATATTTTCATATTTCAGTCTGTAAGAGTCAGTTTCCCCTTCCTATTGCCAGGCTGTGTCTCTGTATTCAGAGCTGAGGATCCAGAGGTAAGGCAGTGATAACTGGTGCTGTATTTTCCTTTCAGGGAATGGCAAATGGAGAGATCTTTCCAAACTGCCTTATGGTTACTGCAGCCAGATATTGTTTTTATTCTGGGAGATGTTTTTGATGAAGGAAAATGGAGCTCACCTCAGGTATGACATCATCAGCTCTCTTATTTCAAAAAATGAGGATTTATTGACGGAAATGGAAGCAGATTAGGTATGTAAGGTTTTGTTTAATACTGCTACAGTTGTCCTGTTGGTAGAAGTTTCTAGTCTTTTAGATAGGAGTTGAAATGTGATTCTCCTTCATTTTTGGAAGTACTTTGGCAGTTTTGCCCCTCATATAAAATTTACAAAATGTAAACATCTGAGTTCGTGCTTCAGTCTTACACACTTGTGATGGGCTGACCCTGGCTGGATACCAGGTGCCCAGCAAAGCTGCCCTGGCACTTCCCTCCTTGGCTGGAGAGGGGAGAGAAAATACAAGAGACTCTCCTCCTTTACTGACCTTGGTGTCTGCAGGGCTCTTCCTCTCACAAAATCTCACTCCTCTCTCTGGCTGCAGTTGCAGAGTTTCCTTTTTTGCCACCTTCCTAGTTCTGTTATCCCAGAGGAACCATCAGCCTTGGCCAGTGGTGGGTCCATCTTGGAGCTGGCTGGCATTGGCTCTGTAGGACACAGGGAAGCTCCCACAGAAGCCCCCCTTGCAGCCCCCCCACTATCAAAACCTCACCTTGCAAACCCACTACAAAACCTTTGATGCTGTGGAACAGCACTAATTTCTTCTTCTGTTTTTTTCCTGCAGGCTTGGGCAGATGATGTCAGGAGGTTTCGGAAGATGTTCAAGCATTCGGTTTTTACGGAGCTGGTGGTCATCGCTGGGAACCACGACATCGGGTTTCATTACGAGTAAGTCTGGTCAGGGACAGGAGGACACAAGTGCCAAGAGTCAGCATGCCCACAGTAACTGGTGCTGGGTCTGAGGGACCTGGTCTGTGGTTATACAGAAACGTTTTCATCATGATCAAATTAGAAAGGGTCATAATTTAGAGTAAGGCCTGTTCACAAACCAGGTTTATCCTTCTCTGACCATATGAGGGGTGTTCAGAGCTGATCCTTCTGCACTGACATGGAATCCTTGAAGCTGCTTTTCCTTGTATTGGGCCTCCTCCTTAGAAAGGCACCTGAGCATATTTCCACTCCTGTTAGCACAGAAGAGCGTTAAGTGCCCTCACTCTGCTGGTGCTTGATGGGAGGGGCTGGGGGACACAAGAGGTGTCAGAGCATCCCTGTGAGTTTCCTGAATGATTGTGTGAGCTGGATAATGGAGCAGCAAGCTAAATGAATGGTCAGCAAACTGTAAAGCAGCTGTGTCAGATGAGTTCCTATGGCAGTTTCTTACCTCAGTTGTATTTTTGCTCTATGACACAGAATGACTACTTACAAGGTAAATCGATTTGAAAAGGTTTTCAACTTTACTTCAGGAAAGCTGATAACTCGGAAAGGAATAAAGTGAGTATATTTAATTTTTTTCTAATGAAACAGTATGGGAATGCTTCACTTAGGGCCTTTTTTTTAAAAATCACCTGCCTTATGATGTGTGAAACCCCAAACACTTTGTACAAACCTGTAGTTTGATATGGACAGGAGGCTGTACTTAGAGCTATGTAAAGTGCAACAATTTCCTTTTAAATGGAAAAGTACTGAGGAGTCAGAATCCATTTCTCTGGTGTGCCTTTATACTTCCTTGCAGCCGGTAATGAGCCATGGCTGTAAACATAGCAGGATAAAGAAACATGAACCAACCCCCTCTGTGTTTACAAATTAGGAGTTTCATTAATTTTAATAACTTCTTTAGTCTGCAGAACTTAACCCTTGTTTGAGGAATTCGGGAACACAGCAGCTGTGTGTCTGCAGTTCTTCCACAAGGTGGGGTAATAACGCTAAAGCTGGTTTTGGCTTGGAGCAGACCTCGGTGCAGTTTGTTCTCACAGCTGTGTTCCCGTGGCTGCACTTTGCTGTGTGCCCTGGTACCTCCAGACACCTGCAACAGGAACCTGATGAGGGAATGCAATACTGGATTTGTGGAAAGGTGTGTAAGTCTCAGATTCAGGAAGGGAAGGCCGACTGTCACTCTGTGTTTGGCACGTGTGCCCTTGGGCTGTACTCACTTGTGAAACTGGGAGATTCAAAACCTACAGGTTTACACTGGTTCCCTTAATGAAGCAAACATTCTAAATGTTTAATTAAAAATTCTTAACAGGTCTGGAAATGGTTGTGTCTATTTTAGGAAGATTATTGAGTTTTGAGAATGCTCAGTATAAAGCTGTTGCTTATCATGTAGATGTGAGGTTCTCAAGATACGTATTTCAGCTGTTTAAAAAGTAATTATTAAGGAACATCTCCATGTCTCCTTTGATAAAACAGCACAGCAGAATTCTTGCATGGAGTTGCAGATTGCATGTCTGGTATCCATTAACTGCAATGAGCTGCACTATTATTATTCCTAAATTAAATATTCCCAAATAAACTATTTTACAACAAATCTATGGTATAAAAGCAGCTTAATTTGCTAAAAGAGAACTAAGTTTTGTTTTACTGTTGACTAGTATCTCTTAAGTGAAGGTGTTCAGCTCATTTTTGTCTTTTAAACAGACTGAATTGAACTGGGGATGTATCTCAAGCTGAATGTGTGACTAAATGGGTATGAATTTTGTGGCAGAAGCTAAGTTGATTTGAAATCTACAGGGAAACCTTCTATTAAGAATAAAATCCTGTTTTGTGTGTCAGAGACCGCAAAGTACAAAACTAAGCTTGTTCAGGGCAGTCATCCAAGTGCAGTGCTGTTCTGCTTTTGAGTTGTCCTGAAGAAATCCAGTGTCAAATTCTGTCTCTGAGGTCTAACCTATGTGGGGAGAGAAGCAAGTTCTCCTTTCCCCCAGAATTTACTTTAGTGATGAACTTCTAACATTCCACTAGAATACAACTTAAGTATCCATTAAAATAGAAAATAATCTTTAGAGTAAGCATGAAGCATAATGTGCATTGTGCAACCTAATTAACAACTGTATAAAGGAGCCAAACAGGCAGAGACATGGCTGTGGTACAGATACTCAGAGGAGGATTTGTAGCACATGACTTCAGTTATATTCTGCTGCTTTGTTGAGCTGTGTCCAACTTAGGAACACTTGCATTTTATAAAATGAAGTTTATCCCACACGTGTGCATGAACAACAAATGCCTTCCTGTCCTCCCCACTTCTCTTTGCCCACCCCCTGTATTTTACAGCTTTGTCCTAGTGAACAGTGTAGCCATGGAGGGTGATGGTTGTGCTGTCTGCCATACCTCAGAGGCAAAACTCATGGCACTTTCTCACAAACTGAATTGCTCCCAGCAGGTAAGAGATTATTAAAGATCTGATTACAGCCCGCGACTCCTCTGCCACAGTGGGAATGCTAATACTGTAGCATAGTTATGATACAACCAGACTCTCCTGAAAAAATCTGCTTCCAACTCACATTGCAACTTGTTAGCAAGTCTTTCTCCCCCCCTCATATCCCTCTTAATCATGTTTACTTAACTATTAATAATGTTGCTTAGCACTAATGGTGTCAACTTCCTTGTCAGTGTTGCCAACAGAGTGTCACTTCCTCTGTTCCGAAGAAGGGCAGAAGTTCTGTAACCCTCCCTTTGACGCCAGATACATAATCCTGCTTATATATTTATGGGTATTATTCTGTTTTATAGCCTTCAAGCAGGTTCTTTTAGTTTCCTGATTCTACTGCAATCCTTTCCTCATAGCCTAGTAGTGTTTTAAATTGTATTTTTTCATGTCAAATTGCTTCTTATATTTCCTTCCTCTTCCCTTTTTCATAGGGTGACTGGATGCTCAGTAGGCAGCATGACTGACTGGGCTGGCAGTCAATCAGGAAACCAGCTCCCAGTGGAAAAATTGCCAAACTCATATCTCCCTTGGGCTGCCCTCCAACTCCTTGGCCTTGTTGGTGCAGAGATCCTGCTGCTTTCTGCAGTTGATAAAGCTCAAAACTACACACTAAAGCAGCACAGTGTCTGAAAAATATAAAAGCTAAAACTTAAGGCATCAGTCAGAAAGAGCACAGCTGTATTTAAATACTAGAGTTACACTAGGCTAGCACATCTGTAAAGAGCACAGCTGTATTTACAGCACATACAGAATGGGGAATTTCACCAGTCCACAGTAAAATTCTCAGGAGTTCATACAGTGGATAGTATTATCTGAGCTAAACTGCTTAACAAAAAGCAGTTTAGCTCAGATAATAACATATAACAACAAACCAAAGTCAACAACAACTCCACCCTCCCTAACCCCTTAAACCTTAGCTATTTCCTAATTACCTTCACCCCTTCTATGGCTTGATTTTATTCACAGAAACCAAATCATTCCAACAAAAGATGCAGTGATGTGGAAAAGCTTCCAGCTTCAGAACCCATCCTTTTACAGGTGTGTTAGAGGTGGGATGAGGCAACATTGACACGTTGTTTTTGTGGATTTATTACTGTTCCAGAAAGGCTGGATCATTAACAACTAATCCTTGCTTTTAATTACTCCCAGCATTACCCTCTCTATCGGAGAAGTGATGCTGAATGCACTGGAGAAGATTCTGCTCCTCCAGAGGAGAAAAACATCCCCTTTAGAGAAAAGTACGATGTACTGTCTCAAGAGGCATCACAAAAGGTTTGATTTCTTGGGACCTTGTGGATGAGTGAGAGTGGGACATGAGTGTAGATATAAAAAGATTAAAAAATTGTGGTAAGGCTGTTGGCTGAGACAAACAGAGCACAGCTGCTCCTGTCTAATGAGGCCTGGGAGAGGCTGCTTGTTAGGGCTGCTCTCCTGGGGATCCTCACCATCATGGCCTTGGTCCTGCCAGGTTTCCCAGGTCTTGGCACTCTTAAATCTGCTGTGGTGCCATGACCTCCACTTCAGCATTCTGTACTTTCTGTACTGTGTAAATTATTGACACACCTGGTATGAAGCCACAGTTTTCCAACACTTTGAAAGCATCATTTCTGCTGAATTAGTAACTGCAAAAAAATGTAAAGTATTCCCTAAAAACTTCATTCCCTAATGGTCATTGTTTCTTTTCTTCTGCATAAATATCTTCACTCAAAGATTGTCATTACAAGATTCTTTCTTAGACAAGAAAATTGCTTTACTAAACCCAAAGTTTTTCTCTTTGTGATATCCACAGCATGCTGTTGCCTTTGTTCTTTTGATCTGTATGAAAAAAAAAAATCCCAGTACTTGGGATCAGGCTTAATGGGTGGGATTGATATTGCAATACCAACAGATTTTTTTACTGGAAAACAGAAGTTTCCCAAAAACATTTTGTAAAAATATGAGAATTGCCATAATTTCACTCTGTTCAAAGGAAGAAAAAAAAGGGTTTTTTTAAGCTCAATTTCTTTTCAGCTGTAACTTGATTTTTGTGCTTTACCATTTTGTGTTCTAGCTGCTATGGTGGTTTCAGCCCCGTTTGATTCTCAGTGGGCACACTCATAGTGCTTGTGAAGTGCTGCATGCAGGGAAAATTCCAGAAATCAGTGTCCCATCATTTAGTTGGAGGAATAGAAACAATCCTAGTTTCATCATGGTAAGTTTTAATTTTTTTTTATTTTTGTCAGATAACTTTCATAGATAAATCAACATGGCAGTCAGCTATATTTTAAAACTGATTCTACCTGTAAAAACGAAAAATAATTAAAAAAAAATTGCCTACCCACCCAACCCACTCAGTACACTGCATCCACTTTATAAAGTACATCTGTGGGAGCCACATGTTCTGTGTGGTACAAAGCAATGCTGCTAAAGACCTAATTAGTATCTGGGTACATTTTCTTAGAAAGAGGGTGCACTGTAAACTATTGACTTGTAAAAATAATCAGTATTGTGCACTGAACAGTAGAAAGACCGGTTTGGCTTGGCTGATTTACCAGCTATGAAAACAAGACCGTATCCACCTCAAACCCTTTAGCATGGTGATCATAGTTTTCAAACATGTGCATTAATGCAGTGAAAGTGTTTGTGACGTGCCCACAGTCTGCCTCCTCATGGCCAGTTCACATTTTATACAGTGCGTTGGTTATGCTTGTGCAGGCAGTTCCAGTGCTCAGTATACCCTTAGAGGTAAATCAATTAGTTCCCCAGTTCAAAAATAAAACAGAACTCTTAGAAACTTGGAGTAAGAAGCAAAACTTACAATCTGTTTACAGAGTAGTCTGTGACTTGGAGGGGGAAATCTTTTATGTTTTACTGCTGTTGAGTTTAGGCTGCTTAACACACAGATAACCCCATACGTTTAAATTCATTTTATGCATATTAATATTTGTTGTTGAAAGTAGTTCTGTTTGTTTCATAGTCCTGAGAGTAGCTGCCTTCAAACTGCACACACACTCTGCACACGCCAGACAGCGCATCTTCACTGCAAAACAAGAGGTTGGCTAATTAAAGTTGCATCCTCTTCATTACTGTTTTAACTCCTCAGCCTCAATCTGCTGTAAACTTTAAATTAAACTGCAAAGTCAAGCCAAAACCCAACAAAGTTCTTTGTTGCTGAAGTTCCTATTCCTAATTTGGATTAGCCAACGTGTGTTTTTGCAGCATGTACTGGGTAAGGAGGAGGGCTTGGGGAAGGGAGGGGCACATTCACAGAACCTAACTTTAGCCTGGAAAGGCTCCTTCCAGGTGGATTTGCAGCAGCTAAAGTTAGGCTTCTCATGAAGGCAAATCAGATGAGGAGCCCAGCTCTTTGTTTATGCTAGATGGGAAGATTAGCCTCTGGGCTAATGTTGGCCTGGTGAATATTCCAGTTAGTGCCCAGCACCACAAGGTATGGACTCTTCAGCCCCCTGAAGAAGGCACTGGTACTAGGAAACTGGCCCCAACCCTTGCCCCCCAACACAGGGATTTAGAAATTGGAGATCTGACAGCTGTGGTGTTCACTCCTGATTCAGCACCCACTGTAACACAGCAAAGTGACAGTCTTCATTTCTTTTCCAGGGCAGCATAACACCAACTGACTTCTCCCTCCAAAAATGCTTCCTTCCGTTTGAGAGCAGAGTCTTCACTATCTACTGTGCAGCAGGTGCTCTGCTTGTGATCCTGGTACTAGCTCATGTTCAGCTTCTCACTCCACCGTTTTATTTTGCTCAGCGTTTAATCAGTAAGCGTAAAGCAGTATGAAGAGCCAGACATCTGCATTCAGTCACTGAAATACCAAAGCTGAGAACAGTCAAACATCAGACTATATTCATGCCAGCAAATGACCTAATTTGATTGCTAGTCTGAAGGCAGGTTGCATTTACACATACCATAGAAGTCCTATACAGCTGATATGACTACTACAGGATAAATAATTAACTGAAATGAACGTTTCATGCTGTACAAAAATACTGTATTCGACAATCAAATGAGTCCTTTTCCTGCTATAATTTTTGTATCAAATATGTATATTAAAAGTGTAACTGTACATTATGTAAATCCTATAGCCTCATCACTTGTCTGCACTTGTGTCTTACCCTGGTGGAGGCTGAATCTTGCAAACTGGAAATGTTTAAAAGTTTTATTGCTGCATGGCCCTTCAAATGTCATACTTGTGTTTGTTAGGGTCAGGCAGAATCTGGATGCATCAGCACTGAGAGATGCAGATTTCCATTAGCTTTTCAGAGTGTAGTGTGTAAGGGACTGTGGTTTGGGACAAGAAATCTTCTGGTTCCTGGCACAGTAAATTGTTAGCTGACTATAATTTGCAGTTATCCATCTACCAGACAACAAGGGGAAGAAGCTCGAGGATCCAGTTTGCTGATACACACTTGAAAACTGCTTAAAAAAAATTAGGGTGACACCTCAAGCTGCTGCTTTCAAAAAGATGTGCTATGATGAGCTTAAAAAAAGAGGGCCCTATTGCATCCCAGAGATCTGTGTGGTGAGGGGCCCTCCAGTTGCCGATCTCCTGCAAGAAGGAAGGTCAAATACAGCTGCAGTAACATTATCCTATGCCTCAGCCCTCAGTCTACAGCCAGGGATAGGAATGCACCTTATTTTACATTCCACAAGTTCTGTTGACTTTAGTGTAGTGTCACATTTTGAACTGCACTAGCTCCTCTGTGGGGAGGCAGAGGCCACCAGCTGTGCCACAAAGATAAAATCTGAGCTCAGTGTCTCTAGTGTGTGGGGGAAGGTGGGACAAACCTACTGCTGTTCCCCACCCACCCCAGAAAAAACAGAGAGAATACTTCACACCAGGACCAGTTTTCCTGCTGATGTTCCTGCAGAGGCTGGGAGCTCTAACCTGAACTCCTGGGCTGGGGCTAGTTTTAAAAAAAATACTATCTTTTGTTATTCATTCTGTTACTTTCTTTGGCATGAGAAATAAGAGAATTCTGTTTACTGTTAGCTTATTCCACCCAGCCTTTCATTTTTTGGGAAATATGACTAAATTGAACATAAAGATTTCTGGGAAGAGAAAATGGTCATATTATAGTATCTAAAATGGGATTGTTTTCTATTCAACTGGAAACAAGTTCTCAATTGGACTGTAGTCTGATTTTAAAAAGATTGGGGCTTATAACTAATAACAGTACAGTAAAGAGTTAATAAAACCTGCTGATTTATATGCCAGTGTGGGGACTATGTTAATTCTTCATCTCTCCCTAAATTTAAAATGAAGAGGGGGGAATGGTCCGAAGTGTGGTAAAAGATTCTATAAAGTAATGTAGTCTAACACTTCTCTAGGTTTCTGTTATTGCAACTGTAATTTTAGACATTTGTACAGGTTATCTTGGACACAGGAAAAGTATATAGTCACAGACATAAAACACCTATGTATAAAATATAAAGCAGTGTTATAGTTACTAAAAAGGACATGCCTTATTGCTACAGCAATTCTTGCTTTTTATATATTGTACTGTACCACAACTTGTTTTGAGAATGTCATTTGCATAAATTATTCAAGTTTGAGAAATATTCACACATTTTGATTCTACAATATTTAAAATAAAATAATTTTCTAATGTGTCTCTTTATTAAAAGAGAAATAAAAATGTCATCTTGTAATTCTCTTAGGCCAGACACAAGGGTTTGTACACCTTTTTTTTTTTCTTATCTTCTTTCTCGCTATTTACTTGCACAAGAAAAGCCGCTGTTGGTACAAAGATTGAAGAGCTCTATATAATGGTGCTTTACACATTCACAATCGGTCTGTGCAATTGTGAAATTCTATGAATGACCAAAGAATTACCAAACATATTTTCTAAATATAAAGGACGAAAAAGGAAAAAAAAGAAAAAAAAAAGAAAAAGAAAATAAATCCTTGTTTCCCATTAAAACAACACCAGGTTGCAATTTGGACACTTGAATGAATTCCAATGTTTTAAAGCTGAGACTTCAAAAGAGAAAGGCATGTTTGCTGCAACATCCGGTGACTGTAATACCTTACTTGGAAAGGTAAGTGGTTAATTTGCATAATTTATAATTTTTATACTAAAGAGCATTTTTATATAAACCAGAAAAAAACCCCTAAACTCTACAGATAAAGTTCTTACCTCCAGTCACTGCTGCAGGTAAGGTTGACATCAAGCTGTACAGCGCAATCAAAAACATACTTACATCTTAGCTCATTTTACAGGTACAGCCATAATCAAGGCACAAAGATCTTCTACAAGTATTTTTCTTCAATAAAGTTGTACAAAATAATATTACATTTTACAGTCTGTACAATATAATAAACCAGCAGTAAAACAAAAAAATATATATAGGGAGAGGACTGTTGTCCAAGAATGATCGGAACTAAAAGGATCATTTGTGGACAGCACAAATAACATAAGTGAGGGTGGTAAATTTTCTGCCTAGATGCAACAGGCTGAAAAGTAGCTGTAATTCAAATGCCTGAGGTGTGCAGAGACACTTAGCTCCAAAACCCCAGAAAAATTGCTTTGTCTTCACTGTTCCTCTCATTATCTACTCTACTTCCTGTGCCAGTAACGGCTTAAAAGAGGAGGTCACTTTATCAGTTGACCTGCAACTCAGAAATGCTAAAAACTGTGACAGAGTAATAAATATTGTGGTGCTGCTACATTGTGTGTCTACTTCCTCAACAGTATTTAATAACCTGATACAAAGTGCATTAATCTTTTTTTCACCCATCAAGTACTCTTCAATGTCATGTTAAAAAGGAAACCCACACAGAGGGATAGGTATGACTTCAGTGTCATCCAGATGACATACCGGTCTGAACTGAGGTTAACCCACTGGAAAAAATTTAGCAGGTCACGTTCAGTTTTAAAAAAACAAAAACCTAAGGGAACAGAGGTAGCCAAAGGGCTTAGTGGAATGACGAAGAAGTGGCATGTCAAAATAAAGCACAAAAATAGTCCCGAAAAGCATGAAGGGAAAATAACCCGAACTTGCTTCAAATCAGCTTTAAGGTTAAACAATTAAAAGTAAACAAAGTGAAGAGACTGACATTTCTATAGTATATTCTTCCACCCTGTGTGGGGTAGTATCAAGAGAAAGAGTAAGGAGCAAAGAATTTAAAACCACAGGTTCCACGGTGATCCCCCTCACAAGAGTTCGTACTGGCGGAGGTGCATCCTCTGAATGATGTCTCGACAGTCGTTGAACACTCTGCGGATGTTTTCTGTGTCCACTGCACATGTGAAGTGTGGGTAGCAGTAATGCCGGCCGTCTCCACTCGCCGTACTTATCCTCTGTGGGAAGAGGGAGGCAAAAAAAAAGGATCAGGTGCCATGCCCTGAGAAGTTTCACAGCTCAGCGGTCTACAAACTTGTGGGGAATTGAGAACCTTGGGAAATCTGTATATAGCTCGCTAAAAAAGGTAAACGAAAAGGAGGGAGGGCTGTGGTCTGGTTGGTCTGAATGACAAATTTGAAATGAAGATTACAAAACATTATGGATACTGGGGTCAGGACAGGAGTCCTTTGCGGGTGCCACGGATGCCATCCTCAGCTGCACGGGCTGTCGCCATTTGTGCATCGCCATGCAGCCAAATCTGTGCTGCTGACAGCTCTGCAGCCTGCCATGCAGCTGCCACAGGAATTGTTTTCTCTCCTTTTTTTGGTGCCATCATGTGGCTAATTCTTGAACTCTTGTTTTAAATCAGCAACACAAAATTGAAACCCTCCCAGTTGTGGAGCCAGCAGTGGCAAAGAACTGCATTCTACAGCTTCTGCTTCTTGTGTGTGGGCCCCTCAAGTTACCTTCACTCAGAGCACCGATGAAGCCAGCTGAAGGCTTGGTATCATCACCAGAACGTGGTGCAATTACCACCAGAGTGGCTGGATTCACTTAGAGTAGTGAAGCATGCAAAAATCCAGTAAACATCAGACCATGCAGACATTTTCTCAAGGCTACTGCACAACTTTTTAGGTTCTAACTTAAAGCTCTAGCATCACTTTGCCCATGGTTATCTTGTTAAAATTCCCCAGGATTGTAAATACATATTAAAAAAAAAAATCCTGATTTTTGTTCTGTATAACTTCATGACTGACAAATATAAATCCATTCTAGATCATTATCTTGCAGAATATAAATGAAATGTCATAAAAGCAGAAGGTCAGTTTTTAGGATAATGATTTTTATAACCATTTTCTAAATTTTATTATAAATTACTCTAGCTAAACAACAAAAGACAGTGTTCCATCTCACTCAGGCTACACCATGTATCTTTAACACAGGATTTATTTTACATATAGACTTGACCTCTTAAATACCTGAAGCTATAGATATGCAAAACTATACACATTTAGAAGCCATGATTTACATAATTAGATCAACAAGAAATTGCAGATTTTTTCCAGGTCATTTAGGTAATATTAAGCATTCAACAGTGATTACACAGGGCTGTTCATACACAGTCTAAAAATTATTTTCTTACCATGCTACTTTCAATACCTAGTTCAAGGGTTACCCTCATGGAAAATACTAGTAACTGCTTGTGCTTATCATGCACTGATTTCACTCATGCCTATGGCAATAAGCTGCCCACAGTGTCCTGGTTACATACACAGCATGCCAAAGGATGTATTTTCAAAATATTAGGGGGCTATTTTTGTCACCTGACAGCTCTTGCAGTCCTCTCATTTGAAGATAAATGCAGAATTGTCACCCCTACTTGAAACTCACTTTGAATAGTACGTAGTGTGTTACTCAGCACCAGTTCACAAGAGAAAAAAGCAATCCCCTGGGACACTGATGAAAGAACATTTGCTTTCCAGGCAGGAATATTTAATATTGGCATCCCTACACTGCAGGGGTCAGGATCACATGCAAATTCGAGAAAGCCTGGTCTGTGTGAGCAGCATCTCCTTCACCTCCCAGATTCAGGTTTTGTAAAAACCAGCAGGACAGGAACCAGAGGGACCACGCCACTGTTCTGACAGGAGTCACACTGCGGATGTATTCAAACAAAACAAACAAACCGGAGAGCCCTGTGTGCAAAACACCAAAACGGCTGGGAGCAGCCTCACCAAGGAGCGCGCACGCACACTGCCTCCAGGAAGAGTCTGGGAGGAGAAAGGATGTGACTGAGCTGAAGGGCAGAGGATTTCCACCAAGATGCATTTCCAGGATGGGGAGATGCCCTCGCCAGCCTAGCCCTGAGGTGCATGCTGCTCCCATGCTGCTCCCTGACTGACATCTGACAGATCCCAGGTCTGCTGCCCAATCCTGAGGGGCTGCAGCCCCCACACCAACCCTGAAACCATGAGCTGACATCTTTTGCCTTTCTAATCCTCATATACTACTGTGTAGAAATAGTTATTGGAAACGTGGTCAATTTTAACTTCCTACTAAAATTCTTCAAATTACAGGCTTTAAATTTGCCACTACCATTCCTACAGCCAGGCAGTTTTAAGGGGTGCAGCACCATGGTGGTGACTGTCATGCATATCCATGGTTTATACACACCTACTACCATGACAAAAATCACAATAAAGCATAATAAACACAGATTTCTCTGAATCATGTCTGAAAATTCAACAGAGTGGGGCAAGAAAAAGGTCATAAATCAAGAAACTTGGGAAAGAAAGTATAAAGCAAAGCCAAGGCAGACACAGGTAGAAAATACAGGCCTTCTCTTCCTGGCACCTGGCTAAGGCCCTCAGATGGATCCCTGCCAGTCTGTATTCTCCTGTGCTCCTAATCACTCCCTCTCTGAAACTTCAGCTTTTTGTGCCTGACCCCATGGAACTGGAAGTGACCATTTCTACTTGGCCTTCTCCCACCTTGCCCTCTCCAGGCATGGCTACGCTACTCAGAGCACAAAGCCAGGAGACAGATGTGTTACAGAGGAGAGGCTCTCTGCCAAACCTGCAGCAGTTGCAGGGAAATGAGGAAGAAGCTGTTCTGGCCCCATGCCTGGCAAGTCCCAAGGAGTGCCTGGCAGGTGCTGGCCCCAGCACAAGAGCTCCCCTTGCCCCCAGCACCCACAGGGGTTTCTTACCTGCCTTCAGTGCCTACACCCCCTCCCCTCCCCGCTTCACAGGTGGCCTCCTTCCCTAATGCCAGTGAGCCATGGCAGGTAAGGACCTCACCCTTGATGGTGCCCTTGATAGTTCTTTTTAAATCATGAAAATAGATAAAGGTGAGGAGTTTCACCCTAATTTCCCTGTAACACATCTCTCAGAGCCACTCTCCTTCCAGACTGGATATCATCACCTGCTTCACAGGATTCCAGCATTACCACAGGAGAGACTGGCCTTGAAGTGAGTTTTTTGGGTAACTCTTACGTTAACACAGCGCAATCTGACATTTTTCCTCAGGATCCAGAAGGCTGAGGCAGCAACTAGAAATCCCCGAAGTGTGAATACAGTAAATTGCTTCTTTCTTGGTGCGTCAGCAGCTGTAAACCCTAACAATGCTCCTAAATGCATAATGACTTTAAAATCCTTGATTCTAACAATTCAATTTGTAATCTCAAACACACTCATATAGTTTCTACCAGTAGGGCATGATGGATGAGCTTTGGTTCTGGTCTCTGTTACTGCTCTGCACTGCGGGAAGAACTCAGAATGAGTGAAGCCACAAGTGATACTGGATTACACTCTCTGACAGCAGGGCTGGGCTGTGATGGTGTGCCTGACAACTGCTTTCACCTTCAAAATGTAAACAGCATCTCTTCACTCCAGCTACAGAGGAAACCTTAATTGCAAGAAAATTGCAAGGAAACTTTCTTAGGATGTTTCAGTAGGACCATGACACCAGTCCAAAGGTGAGGTAAACCTCCTAACTGGCATACCAGAAATTTTATTTAAGTATAAAATCATAAAATCTGACTGTTTTTTTTTTAAATTCCTGCTGTCAGCTGACCACTGCCAAACTCCTTGAAGGAATGCAGGATAAAAGTAAGAAAGCCCATTTGTTTATGCATGGACTGTACATGACCATTAAAATGTGCAGCACTGAGGAAGGTTCTGCAAGATGGGCAGCTGAAAAGAATTAGGGAATTGCCAGACGTTGTCCTCTTCTTCTAGCTTTCTGCAAAAATCCCCATCATATTTCCCTAAATAAACTATGCCATCTGTCAGTATTTCCTATGATAGAATCACCCATAAGATGAAAATTACTCACTAAAAACTCATCCCGGATGAAGAACTTGGCTCTTGTGACTTTGGGGTCCTCTCCTGCATCTGGTGTTGCTGTTCAATTAAAAAACAAATGATATCAGAAAACCAAACAATCATCTATTTGTAACGAAAGATTGAATAAGGAGGAAGTAGCCCTTCAGTACAGAAATGGCAATGTTAAACACTAGAGGAGATTCCTAGTAGGTAATTCTAAAATGAAGATGCATAAAATGTAAAACCTGAATATGCATACAACATATTTTAGGAACCTAAAAATTGCTGAAATCATTGCAACAATGTCATTGGTCATATCACAAAAAGGCTTACTCACATCCACAAGCTTGTTCATATAGATATAAAACAAGTGGGAGTTAGGGTTTAGCTTTTATCAGAAAATATGACTAGAAAAAGCAGCTGAGCTGTTCAGTTTTTGCAGCAGAACAGTGTCTCCCGAAAAAAGCTTCTGCAGGCAAGAATGTGGATTTAAAAATGGTTAGTCCAAGATTACACTTGGAAAAAATGATAGCACCGAGAGACCTTTTGATATATATACAAATGAATTGTATTTCCAGGTCCCAATTCAGCAGAATACTTCAGATATATTGCCCATCAAGGGGTCTTGGATTAAATTATTGTTGAGCAGGAGACTTGTTGGTCAGTATTAATTGTTGGCAGATGAAGTTGTCACTATCTAGGCCATGCAGTGACTGTATTTACTCTCTGTAAAAAACAATGCAGTGAAGAGATAACCTATTTATTTCTTTTCAGTGTTATCTCTCATCGAGGATACCAAAATCAGATGCTTATAAACATAATATTGTAAAGGGAAGAATTTATCAGAATATGGAAACGTATTTTTCATCCATAGTGCCGGGGGTAAAAATAGAGCAGCAGCACAATCAACAGCATACTGGAATTCAGTGCTGCTGCCCTTAAATAATGTCAGCTGAAATTGAAGAATAAGTGAACAACTACAGGCTAAATATTGAGAGCTGCTTCATGTGTGAATATTCTGGATCACCCTAGATACCCACTGTGAAATCCCTCTGAGAAATTCCAAAAGCTACTTTTTTCTGATAATTGGCTTATTATAAAAAATGCTGAAAATGCACTCCAACGCTGTCTGTGTGGTCCATGTTTGAGAAAGGGAAATTTGGGAGATGATGGGAGGTGATGGGAGATGATTTCTTCTGAAAGCCCTGAGCATTATAAAACAGATGTCAGATCAACTCAGATTTTAGGACAGCTCATTTATCCTCTGTACCTGAAACGCAGAATCACACTCATGAAGTTCCAGACTTCAATAAAGGCTGAAAATAGCCATCTTCACCTCTGTAACCAAGGCTGTGGTGGTTGGTGGAGAATGAAAGCCTTTCCCAAGAGATGGCTGCAAGCACCATGCCAGGGACATCACTCAGGTATGGCAGAGGCGAGTGGTCAGAAAGTCAAAGTTTTACCACTTTTGCTAGACAGACCTGAGACCTTTTGGGAGCTCTCTGCCTGGTATACACCTGGTATAATAGCAGAGTTTACCTCTACAGTATGTTACTGTGGCACAGGACCCATTGCACTTTTTGAAGATATGAAACTGATTGCTCCATCACCACAGCTCTCATCCTATTTACTGATGTGGATTTCCTACATTACAGCTCCCTTACTGGTCTGCTGGGCTTCCCATCAGTATTTCAAAAACTGAAATTTACGGTGTTGGAGGATGCAGAATGGCTGCAAATTTAGTTTTATGAATCCCCAACAAAGTTCAGCACTGTAGGAAGCCCAGGCAGAAGCATCTGGGAAGGAGGGAGATGTGTGGCTGCTTTGCTGTCCTGGGACTGGTGGTTCCTCCCAGAAGGGGAGGGCAGGTGCTGTGGAGCCAGAACCCCTTCAGACCCTACCCACACTGTGTTGCCTGTGAGCTACATGCTGCTGGCATGCTCCTTACCTGACCAGCAGCTCATGTCAAGGAACAGTGTGTGCTTGTGAATGTGTGTGTGAGAGACAGACAGAGAGACAGGGAGAGGAGCTATGGGCTGGGCCATGCCGGCAGGTCCAATCCCAGCACGGGGAAAAACCTTACCATCCTCAGGTACAGTATAATGCGCGTATTCAGGAAAGTAATCTTCAATTTTTGATTTCCCTGCCAAGACTTTTTCAGCCAGCATATCCTGTTTATTCAAGAATAAAATGATAGAAATGGTCCGTAACCACCTGTCAAAAACAAACCAAATGTTTGTGTTATCTCTGACACGTTAATCAACAAAAACGTATCGCATTGATAGGAAATTTACTGGCTATCCCTGTGTGGACAGAGTGTGAAATAATATAGAACATGCTTCAACAGAAAAAAAAAAAAATTGTTTCAATTGGTCTGCACCTGTGCCGGTGGGTATATTTCTAGGGTCAGTAAATAAATTTATAAAAACTGCAGTGCACATTGCTGAAGGCAGCAGTTTTCAAAATGTTTTTCTAAATTCTCTTTTAGATATTGAATTGGGAAACTGATGACATTTTCTAGAAGCACTGCAGTTCACAACCAGACATTACTGTCTGCTTTATTTGGTTGTGATAAAGCAAACAAAAGGCTAGAAATCTCCCTTCCCTCAGACTGCTCTAAGCTACTGTTCATCCACACAGATATCCCATCTTTTAGGGTGGCCTGTATGACACCTGATGATTGGAAAGAAAATAATCTCTCTTTTCTTCCCCAATTAATCCATCACTGTGACAACGTGCCTTGGGATGCGCAGTTAACATTCCTCCTTCACTCTACCTTCAATCACTTCTCAGTGCAGAGCATCCTCACAGGTATGTGCTGAAAACTTCATCACCTTATTTTGCACATTGTTTTTACTTGTTCTCTACCAGGAGCCCATTTGGGCTCCTATTTGGTTACGTACCTATGATTTACAGGCACTGTGGCTGCATGGCAATTCAATGGCAGTTCCAGTTAGGTTAGGTCTGAAGCATCATCCCCCAAGGCAGAGGTACCCTCTGCTCTCAGGGATAACCCCTACAAGAGCAGCTGCCCACGTAAGGAACAAGCACAGCGAGCTGCACCTCCTGCTGCTTTTGAGGAGGAGATCAAAGGCCCCTCAGAGGATCTTGGTCTCAGCCAAGCAGCAGAGAGATGCCAGGAGAAGGTTTCTCCTGCCTCCTTGCAGTAGCCAGCCTACAGGGGCTCGCCCTTTCCAAGCTGTCCCCATGCCTTGCATCATTTTGGCAGGAGTGGTGAAACGCCACGTGCACTGTCCCTGTGTCATGGCCCCTGCCAGGGAGGGGTGTCACCGTGGGGACACTCTGAGACCTGGTCCAACCTGGGTATTTTCTGAATAAACAATCTGAGCCTACAGCAAGGGGAGTCCTATTTTGAAAGGAGTTGAACTGTAATTAAACTGAGGAGGATGTGTGGGAAATGAGGTTTGTTTTACCTATTATTCCAGATACTTTTGAAAAGGTCCAGGGATTCCCGTAGTCTGTTTGTGTTATTGTCTTCCCTTATTACCATGTTGTAGCTGCTGCAAGCCACAACGAAGATGATAGCTGTGACATCTGGGCAGAACACACAAAAGAAAGAAGGAAAGAAAGGAGAGAGAATAGAACACCTCTGTTATCCCAGCACATACTCCTCAGGGTAACACTGCCATTACTCACCCACCAGCCAAAAATACCAGAAAAAAGTTATCTTTTATCCAGTATCCAGTAACACTGGACTTCTGTACTAGTGAGTACATATCCACTGTGTGTGGATATGAACACTAAGCTGCTCACACCTCAGGGAATAAGTTCAAAATAAAACACGGAATGTTTTTACTTACCATTAAAGCATTGGATCCATTTTCTTCTCTCATCTCTCTGGCCACCTACATCAAACATGCTGTTAAAAAGCCATAGGATGTTATATCACTTATGTGCACTAGGAAAAATCACATGAAGCATGCACAGCACGAAGGTTCAGTTTAAAGATCTGACAGCCCCAAGGACAGGGGCAGTAAAATATTGCCTGAAGAGGACAGAGATCTGCTGATGCGGCACTGCATGTCAGAGACAGCTGCACTGCTCCACCTGCCCTCCTCTGCCAGGAGAAGGCTACTGAACCCATAAAATGAGAAACACATTCTTAAAGGAAAAGTATTGGCCTTTCCAGTCCACAGCAGTGCATATGGCATGTAATACTGTAATACAAACTAGTACAGGTTTCAGGATATTTTGAAGGGTGGTGGGGAAAGGGAATCTCTGTGTGGAGGAGGACATGAGGCAGCTCGGCCCTGTCAGCACTGCCACCTTCCTGGGCAAGAACTGGCAAGAGAAGCCAGTCTGCCTGTAAGTGTTTTACAGAGACACAGCAAAAAACTTTTACAAACACAGAGCTTGCAGCCCTCTAGAAGAAGGGAAGATTCCCATTGACTTCTGTGAGCTCTCATCCCCAAAGGTATTTTATGATTTTATAGTGCTATACCAACGCACCAGTTTTTACAAGAAGCCACACACAACCCTACTACAGAGCACTGCTAATACACATAACTAATTAAAGCTATTTTTGCAAAGTATGAGGTAATTTTACTAGGACCTCTGGGAAGAGAGCTAAAAAGCCAAATCAAACAACTAAAAACTATCCACTCCCCATATTAGCCTGCTATACCATGCTATACCATGCATATATGAATAAAGACATCTGAATGAAGATGTTAAAAATGAGTATGATATTCATAAATCATTACTAACAGACTTACTGGAAATTTACTTTATCTACTTGAAATCTTGTTTCAAAAATCCCTGATGTCAACACTCTGCATCTTAATAGGTCCTGGAAATGAGAACACAGAAGCTGATTAGTACGGCTTTTTTCCTAACCTAATTTTGTTCTTAAAAGCTTGGAATATTATTTTCCATGAAAGTCTTAAATATTTCATTTCATGAAAGTTCAATCAGATCTGTTGGTAAATTGGAATTTATCTGTACTGACATGGTACATAAACTTAGTAATGATCACTGGATTTGTTTTGTGCACTCAGAAAGTAGGAGACCCCATCTTTGTTCCCCTTACTGCCCACTGAAACCTGTTCTTGATGGTTACACACCTTGGTATGTGATGAGGATAATGAATTCTGAAGTTACATAAAACTATGAAAAATGTTATTCATGTTGTAAAGGCAAGTATTCAAATGTTAGAAAACTCCAGATTTACAGTTGCCCAGGCAACCTTAACTCTGCCCTCTTTTGTACTGAATGAGACAGGAATCCTATTGAAATAATAGCTTGTGACTGAGTAATTAAAGCTGTGTTACAGAGCACAAGGGAACAGAATTCAGGTCGTGCAGAAATAAGGCATTTCTTTCCTATTTTTTAAACTAGCAATACTTTACAACTTAACCAACTCTCCTTTATTAATTAAAAAATAATAATTCCTCTATTCTCAAGGGGAGTAGGCAAAAGCAATTTATGATGCCCCATTCCTGGATGGAAGGAAGCAGCCAGTAGTGCAGAGTGCAGGCACAGCTTGCCTTTTTTTCCTACCCTACCATCAACTGCTTGGTAGCCAAGGCAAACCTTGGCTGCTTTTACAGCTGCATGCACTCAGCTGAAGGCCATTCATTTAATACTTCTAGTTATTTTATATGTTACTGTCATAATAAGTCACTTGCTGACTTTGTTATGGTGCAAAAAAAAACCAAAAAACAACCAACCAAACAAACAAAACAAAACAAAACAAAACAACCCCAAAAATCAGAAAGCAAGGGAAGAGAAGAAATAAGAGATTTTTACCAGTTAATTCAGCAAGGCAACTGATACAGCATAACAGGAGAAAAACAAAAGCAAAAGAGAATCCCCCTCTCAGAGCAAAAGTTTTCCACCTGCCAAATACCAAGGGCCTTTTCTGATCTTTCAAGACATTCCTTTCTCCCCAAAGGAAATATCAGGAAAAATTTCTAAGTGACGAAAGACTACTTTGGGTAGAGAAGAGCCTCCCAGGAACAAACAGGCCAACACTTCACTAAATAATGAAATAAAAAATGAGGCTTTTCTTCACTGACTTCTCGCTCCAGGTGAGTGATCTCTATACTAAAACCATGAGGTCTAGATGAAGCAAACGCCAGTGCTAATTGCTTTGGTCTGAAAATGTCTTGAGTGCTTGAATAATTGATCCTACATTGGATCAACTATAGGACATGCTTGTGGTTATGGACCTACACTAGGTGTGAAGGAACAGGCTCTTCTGTGCATGCTTCCTTGGGTGATCTTGGGCAAATCACCTAATTTCTCTGAATCTCACTCCCTAATTGCACAGTGAGATTTGATGATTGTTTTTTTTTAAGGGCATCCACCTGTTATATGCCTCCCATGGTTAGACTGAATTATCCAGTGCAGGGATTCTCTTCTGCCACCTGTATTTGGAATTTATGATGTCGCCCACAATCTTGGCTGAGACTGCTAAATGACAGTGGGATAGCAGCACTGAAAAATAATAACTTCAGAATGTTTGCTGAGGAGACAGCAAAGGAAAGCACACAGCCTGAGCTCAGGGAAGGCAACTGAAGCCAGGCAACGTGGTGAAGCCTCTCCTTACTTCAAGACTGCACCAGTTCAGCCTTAACATGAATGTGTTTGTCATTACAGCACTCCATCAAGATGTATCACAGCATCTGGGAAAAAAATGTATGGTCTTGCAGGTAAGGCTTAAATAGAAACTCTGCTACTCACAGGAGATGGGCACAGCCTGCAAGTAAGGAATCTGCAGGCTTGCACAGAAGCTTGCAAGCTCTGCTGCTGCCACTGATGCTCTCCCCTGAATCTGGACACCTTATTCACGGCAATCTTTTGCCTCTGAAGGACCCTTCTGACATGGGAAATCTCCCTCTGGGATCACCTCCACCACTGAAATATGCTGAAAGAATTCAGCAATGCTGAAAGAAAGCATTGTTCTCTGTAGCAAAGGCTGGTGGGGGAAACCATAACTTTTTACATTTATGCTTTCTGCTCTTTTTTCCATTCACCTTTTTTTGCCAGACACAGAATGGGAAGCAAGAAGACAAAACAGATGTACTGCAAGAATCACTGACCTAGATGTTACAACAGTAAAAGACAAATCTACACCACCAAAATGCATCTTCTTCTTTAATATCCATTACTTAAACTGTTAGACCATATTTTGTTGCTCTGCCATATGCCTTATTTCACCTGCAGTAGGGACTAAAATAAATTACACGGAAAATCCAGATGAATGTCAATCTTGGTTCAGACCCTTGGTTCAGACCGCTGTTTTTACTAACCTGATCTGTGGGTGTGTAGTCATCCATGCTGACGCTGTCAATTCTTTCTAAAAAGCTAGAAGAAAAATAAACATGCACTTAGATACGTACAATACCGTCTAGTAGAAGACATTTCACTACCTTTTCTAGTTGACACTCCTGCTGAAAAGTAAAACACAACTTGAAGAGTAAAGTTAGGAGCCTGATAATTTCCTTATATTGCTCAAGGTTACATTTTATAAGCCAAACAAACATTTTACCCAGACTTTGTTTCAATACAGCACTTTTAAAGTTATCATTACGCAGTACTCGTGAATGGTTCAAAATGCAGTTAAAATGTTACAATTTTGTGAGGTGCACTAAAAAATACTACGACTAACCACAGATCATAACATCATATGGTTGTTAAGACTTAAAAAGATTTCTGGATTTAATGCAGAAAATGTGGTGAAGGGGTGCCTTTATTTAGCATAATGCTGATCAAGTATAATGTTATGTTAATTATGGTCTCAGTAATGTTAGCAGAAACGCTTGTTGGTATATACAAAAAGTTTTGGACTGACTTGCTGCCCCTCCAACACTGCAACTAAAGTATAAAAAGTGGAGGTTAATGAATCTGATTCTTTATGTCACCAAAACTCAGTGACATGCACAGAGCGAAAGAAAGACTTACAGCTGCAGGGAAGGGCAAAAGAAAAGAGAACCAGAAAATCAGGGGGGAAATACATTCTACGATTCTTTAAAAGATTTTTCAAGCTTTAATTATTTCCTAATATGTGTTAGAAGGACAGCACTTAAGGACATAAAAATGTGATTTTATATTTATTGCTAAAAGAAGCAGGTTCTCCTCTCTCACTTCCACCCATTTCTTACATCTCCTGTGAGCCCAGCTGGCTCATTTTCAACAGACTGCCTGTATGACTTAAAAGCTTTCTTGAATTTCTACACTGTTATTTGGTATTTGGCACTGAATATCCCATTGGCTGACACATCCCACTACAATATTATCAAGATTTCTTTATCAAAAGCCAAGTTTTCCCCAATTTTACCTAAGTGTGCACATGGAATACATGTCCAACTTAACT
This sequence comes from Dicaeum eximium, assembly GCA_013396995.1. Classification (NCBI taxonomy): domain Eukaryota; kingdom Metazoa; phylum Chordata; class Aves; order Passeriformes; family Dicaeidae; genus Dicaeum; species Dicaeum eximium. The sequence continues at coordinate 38,337 of VWZP01009912.1, read as the reverse complement.
GCAGTGGGAAATAAAGAAAAAAACAGTGAACTCTTGACTTAAAATATAACTCACTGTTAACACAGGGGTCACACACACTGCCCAGTTGAAAAAATAGCCCCCTAAAAGCTGTTTGTAATTCTCATAGCAGTTTCCCACGGATATGAACTGAAAGGAAAAGAAAATACACTGCATACGTATTTACTTACAATATTTTTCCTTTTCAAACTTCCATTGTTATTGCATGGAAACAAAATGCAGTATCTACAGTTAGAATATCCAGCTTTTCTTTCTGGATGATCAAGGTGTGATAGCTAAGCACAGGGTTTAAAAAAAATATCACTGTTTAGCACAACCCGATGGGTGCCTGTTAGCAAAACTGTATGGAAGAAACTCTGAAGAAAAAGCATCTTTTCACAAATCCGCCTTCCTTGCCAAAAGCCCTATACATTTATACAAGGATATAAAGGTACATTTTTATAGTCAGCTACAGTCACCATGGGAAAGCAGTTTCATTCAGGCTGAACCTTTTGGTCAGATGATTGTCATCACTTGAGTGAGCAAAGTTTGCCTTCAGTTATCCCACGGTTCATGCAGACACCGGAGCATTTTTAAGTGACACACCTGCTACTGAGAGAACTCCTGCCTCATGCTTGCAGCACACAACATGAAAAAAGAAGGCAAAAAAGCCCAAAGCAAAAATGCCTCCAGACTGAAACTTCCTGATCGGAGTAATTTTCCTTAACATGGTTGTTCTTCTAAGTCTGTTCCAAAGTACAGATTATGTCTGACACAGAAAGGGATCTACTTAAGAATGCGGACTGAAGTCGGTGCTTGTGCACAAATACAACTCTATCACAAACCTTGCAAGACAGTGTGAATTGGCTTTTTTTGCAGAAACATGTCTTGTGAAGTTGGTGTATAAATCAGAGACAATACCTCTTGTCTCCACAATACCAGGACCATTTTGGCAGAACTTATCCAAAATAGTTCAACACAGTATTAAGTGTTAACTCACACCTTTCTCACCTATACAGTAAGTACTTAAGGGAGGTTTTTGGTTGTTAGAACTTGCACATTTCAAACAGGCAAGTTATGGTAAGGAACAGAGGAGTGAGGAGTAATGCAGTTACACTACACACAATCCATGGCAGATTGGGCAAGAGGTAAGTCTCCTAATTAGATGTCCTACCTATGAGCTGAAGCCATCTTCCACTTCCTCCCAGTAGAAAGACCAGTTTTGAACACCCTAAACTGCAACACCACAGCTAAGAGAGAGCCAGCTCTGACAAATACCACGTGCTTAAAAAATATCATTTGACATAGCAGCTGTACCATTTTATGCTTGTAAGGTTGCTGTCTGCATGTAAGCTGCAGTAAAATAAATGCAATGATTTACAAAGTTTTACCTGCCACCTTGCTGTAACAAGCTGGAATGGTATCACTAGCATACAGTAAATCCACATGCAGCTACTATTAGGATTGGGATAAATTTTGTTAACTTTATAGGAAATTAACCTTTCCAGTGTGTGATGGACAGGTTTCCTAAGATTTCTTCTGCAACGACATTGTCAAGTGTACAATGAGATTTCTAAGACAGTAAAACACAGACAGCTACACTCTTACCTTTTCAAAGGAAAAATCAGTTCTTGAATATCTTTTATATTAACTCCTTACTTGGCTAATTAGCACAGCATTAAAAAATAGTCCTGACAGGCAAAGGTACATACTGGGTACAAGAAATGGATTCCAGACAAGACAAGGAGTCAGTACTGCCTAATTTCTAAACACACTAACTTCATTTTCATTACTGTATTAAAATGGGAAAACTGAAATTACTTTTCTAAACTGCTTTCTAGAGAACGTTAACTTCACCTAATCCTAATTGCCTTGAATAATTATGTTCTGACAAAATATAGATTATTTTATACGTATATATATATATATATATTTACAGATCGGCAAATTTTGAATTTACATGACTGAAATTTCCATTTAAAGAGCTTAAAGTAAAGAAACATCTCTCAACTGTGGCAATGCTGATGTCTCAACTCAAAGCACCAGTGTGAGGAAAACAAAATTACAGAAGAACAAATAAAAATGGACACTAAGTATCACTTACTCTCTTTTTAGATCCTGAGGGTTTTTTTCTTCCAGCTCAGGGATGTAATTATTTTCACAGAATCATGCCTTTTTACAGTACTGAGAGGTCTTCTATTTGTCTAGCTTCTATAGAAGCCCATACTCAGGATTTATGTTAATTCTGCTGTGACTGTTTTGCATGCATGTGCAATGAACTTCAAATTCGCACATTCAATTTAGCAGTGTATAAAACAATAACATGATGCAATATTTACATTTCTATTTCACAATTGTGGTTTTACTTATAAAGGATTCAGTCAGGTAACTAATATGACATCTATGTTCTTTTAAATTTTACATAGGGTGTTTTACATTTCCTTACATGGAATAGCAGAAACTACCCTTTTCTTAAGAAATTAATTAGGCAAGGTATTGGAAGGAAGGTCTCTTCTGCTCTGTTTGGAAATGCAGTGGTTTGGTTTAGCAACAAATTAAAGCAAAGTAAAATGGACCAATAAAGTAAAAAAAAAAAAAAAAGAGGTACTGACATTATTATATCTATTATTAAGCTGATCTGTAGTTTTATAAATATCTTCAGTGAGTTTCCTAGGAAACTCAGCTGACACTTAGTTTGACAAGCAATCTCTAAATTTTATATTATGCAAGCTGTGAACACAAAAGTACAGGTTTTAGATGTGCCTGCCAGTGCATGTGGGAACTATCAATAAGCATTATTCTCTTTAAAAACCACGGCAATTTGAGCAGCAGTAGCATCTATATAAGAATTTCTGGAAAAAGGATTCATAAATGCACAAATAAAGAGGAGGTAATCGTACATGAAAATCTTTTTCTCACTGAATAAATCACTACGTGGCTCTGTGTAGATATTCTGACTCCACAAACAAAATGACAATTGAAAGAAAAATCGTGTCTTGAGAATAATATGATCGACAGAAAAGCCATTCTATATTTGTGAGACCGTACTTTGACATCCAAAGAATTGGAAAGATGAAGTGCTAAATCACAGATCAATACAACAAACTAGGCATTTTAATAACTCTTGATCTACTTCAACCATTTTTATGCTCTCCCCCAAACATTTCAACGGCCTTACATAAAAATTCCCATGGAAAACAAGAAATCAAACCCATTCAAAATACCTGTGTCTTTAAAAGGAAAAGGTATTGTGGCAAATCTTTAAGGTTTTAACTTCTCAGAGTGAAAAATCTCAAAACTATCTTCAAGTAAGTTGTGGGGTCAGCAAACCTTTACAATTCAGATGGACCATTAAGAGCTTTGTAAACATCTCAGCCAGGCTCAAATAAATAAATAAATAAATAAATAAATAAATAAATAAATGTACATATTTGGAACCATACAGTACCAGGACTTTTAATTCCACTCTCCTTGGATATGAAGTCACAGGTGAGGCAGACACTTCACAAGAAAAACACATACTCCAAGTGTCTAGGGAGGTGAAATGGAAAACATTTTTTTTTCTTTTTAGTTTCTGCTGCAGTTCTCAGGGCCAACATCAATATTGCACTTTTCTCCTCCTTTCCCCCCCTCTAATATATATATATATCAGCTGAGCCATTATACTCCTGTTAATTTTTCCTGCAACTTTTGAAACAGGTAACTGCAGATTTCTGTTTTCAAGAATACCTGAATACCTTAGGCTCTAAGGTTGGGCTTCAAACAAACTCACACTATTCTGATATATTTCTAGGTAACTGAGAAAGACAAAATGAAAACAGTCTCCAGTAATATTCTAACCCCTAAAGGATTCATTCTCCCAAGTCATTTGCTGAAAATATCAGCAGAAATCCCTCAGAAAGCTTGGCAAAATTTAGCGGCTAACGATTTTCTTGCCAAATTTAAATCATCACTATATTTTAAATACAGCTTCCACGCGCTAGAGGAGTACTCCCCTTCTCTCCCTCCACCCCACTCTGCAGCCACTTCCCACCCGGAGCCAGCATTCGTGTGAGGGCACAGCAGGGCAGAGGGAAGAGGGAGAACCAGGCCTGTTTGGGACCACTCTGGCTCACGGGTGCTGTGCCCCGGTTTTGAAGCACCAGGTGCCGTTGTTAAGGGACGAAACACCCAAAACAAACACGCGAGCACTAAGGATGCTGCTGGAACAGAGCGCCGCTTCCAGCAGGGTTGGGAACCCGCGGATCGGTGATGTGCTTGTCACACGGGTTTGGCACCTGCCCCGCGCCCTGTGGGCTCGCGGCTGTACGAAGGCGCTGTTTCACCACCACCCCGCTCCCCGCATCCCTGCAGCCGCGGTGACACGGGCGGTGACACGGGCGGTGACAGCCGGGAGGGGGCGCTCTCTGCCCAGCTCCCGCTCCTTTCCCTTCCCTGCCCACCCCTTCCCCGGAGCGTGTCCGCAGGCGGCGGGAGGCTCTGCTGGGTCTTGCCGTGAGGTTTTTGCTCTAACCCAGGTAAAACATGAATTCAGCAAATATCTTCTGAGTTTCCCTCGCTTATTCCTTTTATCAGCTTTCACTGCCGTACTTGCCCACGGCCCGCCAGCCTCCCAGCAGAGCTCATGCTGCGCTGCCCGGGGCTGGCAAAGAGCTGCGCGGGGATGACCAAAACCCGGTGGGATTTAACCACAGAAGCGCACCTTCACCCACCCGCAACTCCCAGCTCGCCAGCAAGAAGAGCCTGCTGTGTCAGGAGATGAAAAGGTTAAACAGGCCGCAAAGAGGGAGAGCAAAGTACAGTCATGCCTGAAAACTGCCAGCTCCTTATCCGCGCAGGGGAGTTTGAGGATATGCGGTTCAAAGCATCTGCCCAGCCCTCTGCTCGGGCCAGGGGGGACGCAGCGGCTGGAGCCGGGTCACCACCAGCCTGGATTGTACAGCCTTTGGCAAAGCCATGTGTTTCCCCAGAGCAGCACCAGCCACTGTGCTTGCTGCAGAGGGAGAGGGGCAACAAGACTGTGAGGGTCTCAGGCCACGATGGTGACCTCTCCTGGACACCCAAGTCTGCTACACAAGCACGACTGGGGGGCACGTAACCCGTCTCGTTTTGTCACTGGCCATGGCTGCTGCCAGCTGTGGCCACAGTCACCATGAGGTCATCAAGAGCACTCCTGTCATGAGAGGCTTTATTGGTTCCAGCAATCAATGCTCCCTCGCCATCGCACAAAGCAGGAAAACTCCAGTTTGAACCCTATTTACTGATGACAGCTTTGGCCAAGACACTAAAAGCAAAGACAGATGGTGATGGCTGCAACCAAGGGCTCATACACCATTCACCAGGCAACCTTCTCCCGCAAGGAGCCAGACTGCTGGTGGCAACTGGGGGCACATCTGGCGAGGAGACAGAAAGATGGCCAAAATCTGTAGTTCTCCTGGTCTATGGGTTAGATTAAAGGAGACATCCATTTCAACCTCACTTTCTCTGCCACTAAGTATGTACTGTAGAATATCTCTAAGCTTCACAGCCTTTGGCATGTGTCCAGCTATTAAGTTAAACAAATGCACAAAGAGTTCAATTGCATTAAATGTTTTGGATATATGAGTAATACCCCCTTTCTATTTAATAAGAGCAATCTCACTTTTAACTGAAAATACGTGAGCTAAACTAAAAAATGAATAAACAGTATGACTTCCATAACTGCTGGCCCCCACTGGTTCCCTAAATTTGTTAAGAAGCAGTGTGAATTTTGGGAAATGCGTTTCTTCCTTCTAAATTTAGCAAACTAACCACTTCTTGGCTTAGCAGATGTTTTTGCTTTCCGAGCGAGAGGCCTATGGGGATCATCATTAACCCTCTTCTTAACATAAACACTGACTAAGACTTAAATCTGGAAAACTGTCATTCACACAGAAAGGTTAACAGGCTCCAGCAGAAATGAGACTCATCATCTGCAACTTCTGCCACATGGGATCTCAGAGAACAGGGAAGATGACAGGCAAAAAAAGAAAAAAGAAGAAAGGTAATTTATTTACTTATTTTAAAAGGGGTATTATTTTTCTACTGCGTGCATTCAGACGTTTTATTCCCAGGGGTGCAAGTCATGGAGGCACTGCAAAGCACAGACTAAGAATGAAGCACTGATAAAATCTGAAGCTTAGACTGGCACATGCAGACCCTCCTTCTGACCAGCCTGAATCCACTAAATTCAATGTACCTTTTATTTGTAAGTGGATAATCCTAGGCAGACAATTGTCATGTGCATATTGATACACCCATGGAGTGTTTATACAGACACAGATTAGAGCTCTGCAATGTAAAGGCTACACAGACCACATTCTGCAGTCATAAGTGCAATTTTGAACAGAGAACCCAAAGATAAAAACCTGAAAACAGAAAGCTCATATTGTGGTATCCAGAGAGATCTGGATCCTGACTGCTTTGTGAGCTGATGTATGGCAGATTAGGATCTCTTTATCCACTGTCTGAATGAAACAACTGTCTAACATCTTCTAGCAACTACACAGACTGGTGCTGGAAGGGAAGCTGAGAATACCTGGAACAACAGATGAGACACATGGGCAGAATGCAGCTGTCCCATCAGGACATCTAGAATGTGCCTTTTGACAGAATAATAGATCAAAACCTTGGGTTTTTGTCCCACTAACTAAAGTGCAGAGAAGACCTCACCTCCATCTCTTCTGGTGAATTCTTCAAAAAGAACTTGGACTTGTACGTTCAGGAAAGCTGAGCTGTTAGAAAAAGCCTTAATAATATTCAAAGCTATAAAATGCATCAGGTTTACAAACACTAGATACATACCACAGCATTGCCAGGGGATGTCAAAAGTTAACAAAATGTATTTTCACTGGATGTTGCAAACAGAGCTTCTCCTGTTGCTTACAAGTTTATCTTGCTGTCATAATGGAAAAATTATTTCAGTGCAATGTACACATTCTGGTTGATGGTTTTGTTTTCAAAAATGGTTGCACTGTAGATATCTTCCTAGTGTACACAAATTCACCAAGTATTGTGAGCTTTGAAGAATGCCAGATCCAGGTTAGAAACAGCAATGGTTGCTGGAAATTGAAGATCACTTACTCTAGTGGAAGTGGTTTGGAATAATAAATCTGTTATGGTGATTGCCAGAAAGGAAAAACCAGTTTGACTGGAGTTTTCTACAGAAGAGAAAGCAGAAAATCCTCAAATGGGAAAGACAAAGGTAAAAAAAAACACAGACTGAAGAGGAAGTCACGAGAAGTTTGTGTTTACCTGTGGCACCAGTCCAAACTCAGTGCAAGAGAACTTGCTGCCAAAAGTTCTCAGGCCTAAAATCAAGCCAGATGATTCCAAAAAGAGGATGCTAATACTCCCTTGAAAACCCAGATGAAGAAAAGTGAATTCTTTAGGGTGGTGAACACTCCTGGCCAGAAAAAGCACATATCCATGTTTATTACTGTTTTCAGTACTGTGCATTTTTGCTGAATGTAAATGAAAGGAGCAGCGTGTTAGAATCCTGAGCAAAACAAGAGTGTATCTGTTTGCTTTGACCTATCATGCCTGTCAGGTGTTGTCATGGCCAAGAGGATTGACATGGCTGGAGTCTGAGTGAGTGCTGGGGTTAAACATGAGAACGGCAGTAGCTCCAAGGATTTACATTTGAGAATGTAATCATGAGAATGTCTTGGAGGCTCCAAGACACAGGCAGCATGTGGAGTTTCCACAGGTAACACCCATTCAAGGAATATGAGGGCTCCTAACAACCATCCTACCAGAGAAGAAGCTTTCTGGGATTGCATGTCAAACCTGAGTCAAACCTGAAGTATGCCATCAGTGCAAACTAAGGAAACAGAAAAATATTTATATGGAAAAGTCAGGAAGGCAACCAGCTTCCTGCACAGTGGAAAAAAGGAACTCTTAATGCTGGCCTTGCAGAACACCTGGTACAATTTCTTTTACCTTACTGCAGTTCATGAAATGCAGCGACAGATCATTTCTCTTCTGCACTCCTTAATCCTTGTCCCAGCTTCTGCAGTGCACTCTCATACCTTTACCTTGTGTGAAGGACATGTTTCACTGAAGGTAAGGGTCATGGACACAACTCTATGAGTATTCCTTTGATATGCTGGGCTGCTGTGTGGTTCACCAGCTTCTCCTCAGAGTTACTGACATAGGATATTACCTTGTCAACGTTCAAGGCAAGAAACAACGGGGAAGAAAATCAATGGCTCAGGAGTTAAAGGACAGAAAGATGATGAGGACTGACATCCTTCCAGCAGTTCATGAGCATTTAACCCCCAAATACCCAACAGAAACACTTCACCCATCATTCAGAGGTAGACCTGTTGCCTTCCCTTTAGCAACGCACAGAGACACAGCAAATGTTCACCTTCAATGGGAACAACTCAAAGCTTGCTCTTCCCCAACTTGCTCATGCCAGGCACCAGAATTTATTAGGGCTTCCCTAATTGCAGTCTAGAGCAGATGGGTTATCCTTATTCCCATGCACAACACACTCCAGAGCTATTAATGAAAAATAGTATCAGGTAAATATCTGTATAAGATCATCTGCCTTAGAAATTACCAGGTGAAAGTAGTAACATCAAACAGCGGTCTTACAGTACAGATAAAAATGCTAGACATAACCATTAGAGTCATAAGAAAATTCCTGTATCTTTACAAATGCTGCTGCTGAGATGTTTTCATTAAATCACCATTATCCTGCCCTTTTTAGAACAGGATATATTTAACCGCTGAATGTATTCAAGCAACTGGTCACACCACCTACGGCTTGGCTGAGTGATTACCTTGGGTAGCTGGAGGAAGGCATGGAGCTAAAGCAAGAAGATAAATTGTTACTACAAAAATGGAAGGAGAAGAATGCAGTGACTATGTCCAACTTGGCCAATAGGCTAATAATTGGCCTAATTCCATTTAACAGCTATAGACTATTTAAACAAGGTTACAAACTTAGTGTTAAAAACTAGCCCTACAACCCTGCTAACTGTACATTTGAGACGAAGTCACGTTAACAACTGTTTACTATTAATAAAGCATTTTGTGAAAATCATTCCTAATGCTGCACTCCCTGTATGTTTCTTTACATTCTCATCAATTTCCCTTGACTTTTACAGTGCACAGTGCATCTGTACTATTAAAAAAACATACAATGAGTTGAGTTTGAGGAATGAGGAAAATAATTATGCAACAACCTGATTATGTCCTGCTTCAAGTTACTTTAAAGATTAGGTTATGTTTCTGTTTTTAATCTCTCTACCCTGTACTCAACAGGTCGTTGTCATTTCTTGGGTCTGGTTTACAAAAAGCTGGAGCAAAGGGACCTTGGCTTGTGGTTAACAAAGAACTTGGCACCATGGGCAACCCTTGCTGCTCCCTGCGACCTCCACACTGAGATGTTGGCGGCCACCATCTGTGGCCTGAGGTGCGAGAGCTTGGGAAGGAGGGGGCTGAGCAGCACTGGGCATGTTGTGCTGGTGCTGTAATACACCAGCATGGCCCAGCCAGCCTGAGGATCTGCAGGGAGCCACCTGGGAGCCTGGCAGCTGCGGCTCCTTGCAGGATCGTGGCCAACATCACCACCCCTGAGGGCACGACGGTGCTACTGTGAGAACAACTCCGGCCTTTACAGCTGAAAAGTTGCCCAGCCACTTCCTAGGAGCCATTGCTTTGTACCACGTTCGCATCTGCAAGGAAGGGCAGACACTTGATAAAAGCTACCTTATTAAAAAAAAAAAAATCCAACGAGGCCAGTTTTGAATCCAGGATTACTTTTTAAACTCCTAACAACAGGCACTGAGAAGGAAACTGAACTTCCTAAATTGTGTTCTCCATCCATAGAGTTAGTGGAAAAAAAGTGGAAGATTTATGCAGTAGCAGCTGGAGAAGGTTGAAAAGGAATATACAAATAAGGCATAAATGTCAGAAACCCAAAGCCACTTGTCAGTTCAGATCTCAAAATGTTGTCTTTTCTCTCTCTTTAAAAGAGAAGATTAAAAATACCATTCCCAGCTTGAATGTAACCTGTGGAAATGAAAACTAGGAATCATTTGTTCTCTAAATATGGAACCATCACTTTGTGTTTATGCAATGATTTATAGCTGCCTATATATATAGGCAGGTCACCCTGTGGTCAGGCTCTGAGGGCAAGTGGAAGTTTCGTATTTTCAGGGAGAAAACTAGATGCCTTTTTATACTTTTGCTTTTTCTTTCTCACTGGAAACATAAGGATGCCTAAAACAACAAATTCTCTAACAGGTTCTCTTTTCCTCATCAAGCCGTGTGTATGACACTGTGGCTCAGATGCTGGGAGATGCTCTGAGAAGGAGCGTGCCCAGCACTTGTCCTGAGGGCGAGAACGACTCTTGTGATGACCTCTGAGGATCTGAACTGCTTCCAGAGAAAGTCTCAATTCAACCAAACTTTTAAAAAAGTTCTTCAGGCTCAGGAGAGTTGGGTGCCCTCAGGAGGTGGAGGCAGAAGGATCCAAAGTGGAGTATGAAGAAGAAGAAGAAGAAGAAGAAGAAGAAGAAGAAGAAGAAGAAGAAGAAGAAGAAGAAGAAGAAGAAGAAGAAGGACCTTTATCCTCTGGGATCTCGGCTCCACAATGAGATGAAACTCTCAATCACACAGAGTTGGATGTTTTTCAAACAAGAAATCTGGGAAGCTTGATTAAGTTTAGGTCACCAGACCTAAACTGCAAAGTTACAGACAAAGCCTCAGCCCTGAGCGAAGGAATATCCTATTGAATAACTGTCTTTGCCCAGTACCTAAAAATTGAAGTTGTAGATTAACTGTATATTATTTTTAAAATTGGTCTTCCCTCTCCTAAAAAAACGTTTCTTCAAAAGGGCTTTTAATAATAAAGTGCACTGCAATTCAGTGAAAATTAATTAGGGAGTAGACATTGTATTGAAATCATCACAGAAACAGAATTAAACCACGAAGTTTTGCTGTTGTTTGTTTCTTCTACTTCCAATCAAACGTGATTTCTCATTCCAAATACCAGAGCACAGGTATGGCAGCCAAATCTGCAAGCATTTATTTTAATCAAATAAGCACACAGATAATTGCTAATCTTATAATCCCTTTAACTTGTTAGTAACCTCCTTAATTAGATTACACATAATCCGGTCCTAACACCAGCACGACAAATACCGATCTCCTGCTCTTAACAGATGTCTGTACTGCAATGGGGCAGCATGCATTAGCTGTTGAAGCAGTTTACACTTCCTTCAGAAAAACAGTAACTTTGCTTCGTGAGGCATTACTTTGTTTGGGGGTGCCTTGACAAAAATTTGAAGTAAATCCAAAAGTACAGGTTTAAAACATAACTGTGATACTTTGAAAGCAAAAGCCATTTGTTACCTCAGCAGACACTGATACTTCATCCGTTTTGCAAGATGCGTTTTTGAGAAGGTCTCAGTGCAACTCGTTCAAAAAATGAAAAATAGTAATACTTATATTTAAAGGAACTGGTTTTGACTATGGTTTTTAAATTTCAGTATTTTAAAAAGTATTTCCAATACCTTGAAAACCCTACAACAAATCAAGAAATATAAGTAATAAACAACAACACATCTTTAGGACATGTATCTTCATTTATTGGTTATGTGCTGGATTTGTGGTTGCTCTGACCTAAATTCAGCTCAAGCACTGCAATGCACTTCTGAGCAGATCTGGTGTCAAAGCATCATGTGGACAAAAGCCAAATCAGAGAAGTGAGAAAATGGGGATGTTTTCAACATGTTTTCTCAATGCCTTGTGCTTGTGTTTCTCCCCATCTCACCACTGAGAATGTGTATGATGGGCTCCACCACCACCCTTTGTGGATGTCCCAGGCCACCTCTGCTCCTCTAGAAAAGACATGGACAGCCCATGCCAGCAGGAAAGAAATGATGACCAAAATTAATCTGGAGCATAACAGAAGTGCACTGAAAAACTGCTGACCCTTTCCTCAAAACTGACACCATTTTCAAGGTGAGCATTTTTCTCACAGAAGCTACAACTAAGAGGGAATTTCAGTAACTGTACAACAAAAGTAGATAAAATGAACACAAACAAATGGCAAGATATTCTGACTACATGGCAGTTTGAGCTTCCCTGCACTTTTTTTTAATATGTCAGAATGATTAAATATTTCAGAAACACAGACGGACTAAGAAGTTCAGTGCTAGAAAAACTTCGATTCTACCGAGACTCACTCATAAGTGTGGTTTTAAGGGAGTAAGTAACCCTACTGAATCCAACAACCTTGGAATTCAATGGGACAGCTCTCATGCTTTAAAGATCAGTAATGTGTGCAAAATTCTGGGAGTCTGGAGCCTGAATGAAGGTTTTTCCCCTCAAAGCAAATGAAGACCACATTCTTTGCTCACTGCAGCCCAACTCCAAACCCCACAGTCAGAACTACTGCCCAACACTATGTGACATCACAGCATGTCTCTGCACTTGGAAAGTACAGAGGTGGCTTTTTATTCAGGGAAATGATCACAACTGTGTCATTCTCCACAAGCGTAATTATCTTGCTATTAAGAGTAACCTGTAATTTTTCAAAAATCCAGCAGCTTTAGATACAGATTCTTAGCCCTCTCTCATATCTTCCAATGCTTAGCACAGGATATAATAAATGCAGTAAAAACACCCTACCTCACAGTGGTTTTGCCCACACGTGACCCAAGGGAACCATCAGTGCACATTCCACCACCACCACTGACAGGCTCCTCTGCAACCTCCATCAGCCACCAGCATCAAGGCAGGCTCCAGCTGTACCTCCTAGTATGGCGTATTGTATTTTAAATACTTCTCCTCATTATGACGTGGATGATCCCATGGGGACAGTGCAAGAAAGACACAGCCTAGGTCAGTGTCCTTCCATGTTCCAGGAAGTGCCTGCTGTCTCCCTGGTGACTGCCACGGGCAGTATCATTTGCCACACCAGAACAGGGGCTGGCCCATAAGCTGAGGGGGCCCCAGGACACTCACTGCTTTCTACAGCAAGACCTGCACACTGATCTGTTGAAACCACAGGAAAACCCCATAATCTGATATCATTAATGCCAACTTGCCTTTTGAGAAGGACTTTTGCCTTTTGAGAAGAATAGTCTCGGAAGTGCTAAGGAGGTTTTGTTAATTGTGCATGCAGGATTTGCTTTCCAGTGTAATTGATTTTCTTCAGCAGTTCACCTTAAAATGTTTTCTGTTCAGGCAAGGAGTATAACATCATGCTACACCCATGCCCTGCTTAATTACATCAGAAGAACAAAAAAAAGACCAGAAAAGTGAACTAAGCTATAGAAGCTCAGCTCTTTACAGCCTTATCCCACCTCTATCCTTTTATAAAGGGTTTTTAAGTTAAATTAGTTTGCTTTGATAATCTGAATTACTATGCTCCTTATCTTTAAATGTGACAGAAGAGAGAGGTGCTCTCTCTAGAAGTAGAATACAAGAGCACACCATTGGTGACCCAGCTAGATGTTTTTGGTATTTACTGCTTCAAACACAACTATACTGATTATCACCAGAAGTCTGGTAATAAGCTGGCTACAATTAAAATGTAGTATAGATACCATACAGACACCAATAGTCAGACATGCCCATGCATAATACTGAAAATTCAGCGCCATGAGGGATTCAAAGTAAGAGTTTAACAAAAGAGTGAGTGCACTCTGGCATCATAATTTCTACTATAATGACCAATGTTTTAACATTAAACATGACCTACAATTGTAAAGGAAAGCAATGGAAAGAAAGATATAATGAGAAAGTGATGTTTTAACATTAATAAATAAAATTAATACTGCCAAACTACACCCAACTGAGAAAGTGAATTATGACATGACATGAAATACACATGCAGTGTTTTGAGGGAAAAGAATGCATTGCCCATAAACCCACAACCAACCATTTTTAGGCAGTCCATATTTTCTCTGTTAATAAACCCATTTACCTAAATGAGCACTGAATCTAGACAAGATGTCTTTTAATCTAACTATCCCCAGAACACACATTCAAGTGATCAGGACTGCCCCAGCTAGCAACACAGCATGTTTAGAGTTTTACAGATATATACTGATATACATTTTACTGGTGTTGAAAAGCTTTGTTCTGTTATTCACATCATCTACTGAGCATCTGAAGGAACATCCGTGAACATAGCAGGACAAAGAAAATTGTGGAAGGAGCAGTTTAGATAGAAATATATCAAAATTGAAACCATGAAAGAAGGAAAGGTTTGCTTATTTATAGTACAAAAGAAATTCCATCTGGTCAGGCCGTGGGTTTTTTCTTGTAGAAATTAAACAGGAAATTAATTTCTCCCCTTCCCCCTCTTACAAAGCAAGGCATTTTCACTTATGATGCCAGAAGCTTGATATTTGTAGATTTGTCTGCCATCAGTCATTAATCAGCCTTATACAGTTTATAGGTAGAAGGATATTTCCTGACAGATACAGAAAACAGATTTAGAACCGAAGCCGAAAATTATATAAAGACAGATATATAGATACACATCTTAGCACCCTGGAGTACATTTCCAAAAATAAACTAGTCAAATGGTTATCTTCCTAAAAAAGCTGATTGCATAAGCATAATTACACTAAACACAAGTACCTGCACTATCTCTGTGCATGTTAAAAATAGTTCAAAGTTATATTATACAGTCTTATTCTAAAATGCTATTGTTCTAAGTTCATGCCTTCTCTCACAATCCTTTCAAAAAAGGCCCTCAGCTCTCACCACTAGCTATTTTCTGTCACTGCTACAGAGCTTGTTAGAATCCAAATACACTACTTCCACCTTGCAACCTGCACTCCTTATCCAAAGAAAAATTCCAGCAATTAAGAATGTTGCTTGATCATATCACTCTTTCTCTACTGATGACCAGGATTCCTCTGCTTGCTTACCAGGGTCTTAATTTTGTAACTCAACAACTTTTTGTCATCTTGGAAAAAACACCTGAGAGAGGTGTGTATTTCAGGGTACAATTTATTCAAGATCCTCTTCAGAGACCTTAAGCTCAGACTGTTGAGGATATTCAGTTTGATCCAAAAAAACTGAAAAAATTTCCTGCCAAGTACTAGATGAGAGAAGCACTACCTGCTGGATGCACACTGAGGACAGAGTGCTGGCGTTTTTTTCCCCGTGTGTCTTGCTTTGTGACATAAAATTCCACTTACTGAATTAGTGCAAAAAGGACCAAATCTCAGCCTAGCAACAAGTAGAGAGTGAGTATAAAAAGCACCTCTGAGAAGAGGGAGATGAACTGGCATTGCCAAGCATTACCATATAACACTGTTCATCAGCATCAACTCAGCACTCAGACAATCACCACTGTGATAACACAATATACGTGTATTTTTCATTAAAGTGGTTAAATCCTTCAGTGATAGATAGCTGCTTGATACAAACTCCAATTTTAATTCATCTGTTACCTAAAGGTTAAGACCAGGGGGCAAACCTAACCCCAAGGAGGAAGCCCCCTGTCAGCAAGGACACAAGCATGACAATGCTGTGGGAGGGGACCCTTTGCATGATGTTTTGCTGGCAGCAGGTTTTGCTTAGAAAGAGGATACAAATGAGCTGTAGTTTGTACCAATGATTACAATTCAGAAAATATCACCTCCTCAGCACCACATCTGCATGTTGCATATGCAGTAGGTAGTTCTTCCTATAAATAGTAAATAATGAGGAATGTAACAATCAAAAGCAAGCCAGCTGATATTAAAGTTACTGAAATAATGGAACGTTTCTAAGAAAATTCCCCAGTGAGGTGGTAGAGTCACCATCCCTGGAGGTGTTAAGAGGTGCCTGGATTCAGCCCTGGGTGATGTGGTTTAGGGTTTTACAGGGGTAGCGTTGGGTTCATGGTTGGACTTGGTGATATTAAAGGTCTCTTCCAACCTTTATGATTCTGTGAGTCCAGGTAAACATGCAGCTATGAGCTTATTCTACTCCCAGTGGAATTAATGCAGCAACCTGACCTTCTTTCCTAGAATGAAATCAAGCACACTTTGCAATTCACCTTTGAAGCTCAGCAACGGACATGGAGGCTCTTAAATACATCTCATTTGTACTTATGGGTTTTCCCAATGTGTTAGGAAACATGATTATTAAAATCCAGTATCATTATTTCAAACTATAAGAGTTGAAAATAATGGAGAAAGATGTGGAAATGAAGAAAGAAAAAGAGATAAATACCAAAGAAAAGACCATTTGGATAAGGAAGAGGAAATGCTGAACTAGAGCTTACGAAACGCACATTACAGAAAAAAAAAAGACACCCACAGGATAGGTAAATAACTGTGTATTTGAGAAAATGATACCTCAGACATTATCTTCATGGTGATCCATAGGCATACAGAGAATCACTGCAGACATCTACTGAAATTTAAACTAGCTAGCTCAATTATGGATAGCAGTATATCTGCTATGTCAAGGCTTTAGCACCTGACCCTTGTATTTTAGAAACCTGGCTGTATTTAAGCTTCTTTTTTTCTGCACAGGTGCCCAGACTGGTTAGGTTAATGGCAGGCTGGGTGTGTCCACACGGGCTGCAGTTGCACCTGTAGTCTGTGTCAAAAGATTCAAAGAGCCTGAAAAGAAGCTGGCAAGAGAAGATATACCAAAAAAAACTTCTGAAATACGTAAATCAGTGGAAAGTTAAGGCTCATGAATAGCAGCTTCTTCACCAGAGACTGTTGAACAAGAAAATTACAGCTACTACAAGCAGTTTACAAATATTCTATCCTTGCAAAGGTTTCGCAACTATATATAATAATGGCAGCTTTGATCTAGCTGTATTTAATTCACTACCTAATTAAAACAGTTCTATCTGCCAAAGTTAATTTAAGCAGTCATATGTTAACCCAGCGTAATTTTCAAGAAATCTTCTTCCTTTACAATTATATTGCCGTATGTTAATATGGTGGCTTTTAATAGATTTTTTGTTTACATACATGTCGTAACTGACCCACTGGAAGATTGTATCCTAGTATCCAAGTAAAGCAGCATCTGTTCTAAGCTCCCTTGTAGCCAGCAGATTCACAGCAACTATTACTCCAGCTTGCAATTTTTTTTGCATCACTAAGAGCTAAGTGCAATTACTTCCTAAGTGTGCCATCTCTGCTCTATGCTTCATTCAGTAAAACCTGTTTTATGGATGTTTTAGTGGCGAGCTGAGCTGTAGAAGCTGTAATTTGTGAGCTGGAGGTGACGTACAGCCTCGCAGGCATATCGATTTATTTATTTTGCTTACTGCTGATAACAGCGAGGTGTGTGTCTGAAAGGCCTACACGGCATCCAGCGAGCAGGAGATTCCCCACCCTTGCTGCCTGCCTTGGTTTCCTCCCAGGGCTGGGACAGGAAATGCAGTGGTTGCAGGACACACAGCTCCCAGCCCTCCTAAGCAGTGTCAGCACTGCAAGGCCACTTAGTTTGGCCACAAACACGTAGGTGATTACTGACTTCTGTTTCGGTGTGGCAGATCTGCTGGGAATAAACAGCAAATTACTTGTTACACAAAGCACAACATTGTTTGCTAGCATTGGCCAAATCACAACTAGCTCTTGCTCTCCAAGTTCTGTTTTTCTGAGACCTAAATGCACCACAAAAATTCTAGCTGACAACCAACTACTTTCCTGTGATTTACAGTTACTTCAAATCCAAATGTTTTCAGCTTATTTGTGTTTTGAAGTTACAACGGTAGAAGCCACTCTAGCAAAACCAGGCATGAGAATATGTTGCGGCTTGCATTTTATAAAGGAAGAGATGGGTACTAGGATAAGGAGGCAGTGTACCTGTGCGAGGGAACTGAAAAAAGTAAGTTCAGGGTTTTATTCAAAGATATTCATGGCCATATCTTGTTATTGTAGGTTACAGTAAGGCAGTATTGTACAGTCAGATTCTCAGTTCATGCAGCAACTGTGAATTCTGAGTTCAGCTGGGTGCTCCCTTGGTTTGGATACTGACACTTGAAAACCTGGCCCCAAAAAGTCAAAATACTTTCCTTAAAAAAAACAAAGAAATATTAACATCTGAATGAACGGTATACAAACACTTGGCTCCAAGTGTTGAGTTACCCAAAACATTCCATGAAAAAAGACTTAATCATTATTGAATGAATTTAGAGTGCATGAAACATTCTTTAACAATTTCCTGTTTCTAATCTTTGTTTCTTAGCTTTTCCTACTCTCAATATTGCATTCTATATTGATTTTTTTTCCTGGCTGCAACTTGCCTAAAATAAAAAAACAAACAAAAATGTGCAGCTAGTGGGTCAGATGGGGCTATAGTTCCTCTTTGACATCAAAGTCTATTAAACTCACAACTCCAAGAAGACTCATAGCACCCATAGAGGACTCATGCCACATCTGATGTGCCTAGGAGACCATATCACTGCTCCTTCCGAACCCAGATGTCAGCTTGAGTGACTCTTCCCCCAGCCCAGGGGGAAAACCCAGTCAGGAGGAGCAGAGAGGAAACAAGAGGGACTTGTTGCACTCAAGAGTTCTTTTGTGCCATTGGTGACACAACTGGCTTTGATATCTGAATTTGTCCTGATGTGCCTACTGTACATTAATCTCATCTAACCCTGTTTTGCATAGGCTATTGTAAGGAAATAATATAATTCAGCTTAGGCTGACAACCTTTTCCCTAAGTCCTTTCCCCCAGCTATTTGCATTTACTGTAAGAGAAGCAATCACTCTCCCAGTTCCCAGGCTCCTGAAAGATAAATCTCAACAAACTCAAGCCTTGAAGTTCATTAAAATATGTGCATGTGCAGGATCAACAAAGGATGCATCACCTGAACAGGTGGTTTCCAGGAAGAATGGAGACAGCCAGTTTTTGCTGGTTTTTTAAAAACTATCAATTGAAATGAAAAGTTTCAACACCCTTTTTAACCTTTATAAAGGTTGTGTCATAATAGAATGATGCTACAGACTGACCATAAGCTTCCATGGCATGGCCTTGGCAAGTGATTCTGAGTAACAGACAAGACAGTCTTGAAACTACCTAGTTTCTATTTGTGCCTCTGATAGCATGCAGACACATGGAAGCCAAAGTAAACTAAGTAAAAGTTAATCTTTGAAAGGTTCACTGAATATTTACTCAGGTTAATGTATAATTTCTGCGGACAGATGCATTTCATGCAAAAATCCCACAAAATAGAAATACCGATTATGAATGGGAAATCTCCTAGAAGAATATATAAATCCAATTCATGTGTAAGAGTGAAGTGTTTGCTCATATTGCTCTTCTGCTTGCTGAAAAACATCTCCCAAGCTGTAAAGCTGTGCTTTCACAGCAAGGACATCCCCCATGCAGTGGCTCTACAGACAGCTGCATGTGCTTCTGCTACACTCATGTGTCTTCAGACAACGACTACACTCTGGATAAAAGATAGAAAATTACTATATAAAAGAGAAAATTTCTAAATAAAATGCCTAATGGTAAAGACTGCATCGAGTGAGACAATGGGACACCAGGAAACATGGAATTCTTATTAGGCTCCCATGTTTGCAAAACAGGAAAATCTCCTAAGAAACAGAGCTGGTGCATTTGCCTCTGGTGTGAGGCTTTGATTTGGGTTCTTCCAGTACCTGAAGCTTGTTTTTTGACAGCGCCCTTGTTTTGTTTACAGTCCATTGCTGGGATACTCCCTTTGATTCAGCCTGACACACGTGAAGCTCCGCCAGCTTCTGTTCTGCAGTGCTGCTGCTGCTGCTGCACTAAAAATAGCTTCCGCTTGCTTTGGCTCCACATCTAATTTATGGAAACTCACAGAAAAAAAGGCCCGTTAGTGGGTGAGCGACGTACGATTCTACAGCATGTGCTGTTCATCGCACTCGGCCTCCTGAAATGCATCACTGAAAATTTATAATTTTACCCTGCAGTTAATGGTGGATAAGGGGAAAGACAAAAATGCTTAATATGCTCATTTTATTTTTCAGGTGCTTTAATGATAATTTAACGGAAAATGTCAGACAGTTGGACTATGCTATGTAAAAATGTCTAGAATTTAGAACCAAAATTTATAAAGGGCTATTAGCACCCACTTGTTTGGGGAAAAATGCAGTAAGGATTTTCTTAATTAGTTTACAAACGATAATAAGATTACAAACCTCTTGTTTGCTCTAACAGCTTTCACATGTTCTATGCAAACCACTGTGCCATGAAAGTCATCATGTAAAAATGCCCTTTAAGAAATTCTAATTTACAAACTTTGCCACAGAACTCAACTGTGTGAAACATTTTGCATCAACATAAATCTGACATAAAGCTTTCTCTGAAAAAAGTCCAAGTTTGAGTTAAAACTCAAAATCAAAGTAAGTTCAAGCAAGCGGTTACATCTTTTTCTACAAAAGAATGGGTTTTAATGTTCTAAAGCAAAATTTTTCAGATGTTCATTCATAGCACCATGTCTAGGAGTTCAGCAGCTGAGCTGGAGTTAGTTTCAAGGGAAAACCAAATTAGAAACAGGGATGGTAGAAGTCTGGTATCTGTATTAACGCACTGTTTTTTAATGGTTTAAATTTGAAGCACTGAAGTAATGAATAAAAATTCCAAAATTTAAAAGGAAGGCCTGTTTAAAAAGTTTTTAGAGTGAGTAATGAAATCCTTAAGGAAATTGGGATTCAGATTTTATTTTAGATATGAACTTTATGTTAACAAAAATTCAGATGGCTATCAGCAGCTAAAGCAGAGATTTCAAGGCTTTCTCTTGTAAAAAACAGCAAATAAACTATCTGGCTTTGTCCAGAAAGGCTCCCTGCATAAATTTAGCAGTCTGTGTGCAAACTATCAATTTAAGGATTGGTGTCTAAAATGTTATCCACGTAGGGACATTACTTAGCAACTACCACGGTTAAAAAGGAATTTTCATAAGTCTCAAGAGAGGTTATGAGTTATTGACCAAAAAATTCCAACAGAATCCTGAAACCAGTTTAGGCTGGCTACAGTTCGCTGCTTGTGAGTTACATGACTAAGTAATGGTCACAGTGAGTCTATATCAACCTATTTATGCAAAAAATACTGTGCTGTGTTACCCTTAAAAAGGTCTTTAATTAAACAGGCAATTATTAACTTTGCTAACTCTTTCTGGCAAACCCTTTTTTTAACATCCTGCCGTGGCGGGGGGAGGAAAGGACAAACAAAACCCGCTACATGCAAATATGTTCAGAAGAAGGGTATAGTCTACGAGAAGAATGAAAAACAGTGCTCTGCAGCAGAGTTTTTGTGTTCAACTGTGTGTGATGGAGAGGGAGAGGAAGAAAAAAAGGAAATGGTTTAATTTAATGCTTGCAGGAGTGTCATTTTCCTTTCCACCCTAACCACTGAATTCTTTTATTTTCAAGGAGTTCAAACCAGAGCGCTAAAAGCCTTTTTTTTAAAAGATTTTTTTCCTCATATTTGGGGCATATAAACATGAAATTCTGTTTACATTCTTAATTATGAACATGTATTGAAAATCCCTGGTCTATCTCTCCAACCCCAAATCAGTTTGATAGCATTCAAATCAATGTTTGAAGTCTGGCACTTGTTGCCTTTGCAGCCTCAGCTCCGTGCCTCTATGCTGCTGATGGCAGTATGAAGCTTGAAGTCCCACAGCCTTGCAGTGCAATTGCTAGAAAGCAAATGAGAGATGGGGTGTAGATGTGAGGTCTTAAGCTTAAGAGAGGAGAGAGAGCAGGGGCAGCCATCCCTTCAACCACCTCACATCCTGCTCCGCTCATCTCCCCTATCAGCAGCAGGATAACAGCAAGTGAATACAAAGCTCGGCCCTGCCTTAATATAATTCTGAACGTTACATAAGTGCTTGATAAACAAAGCAGGCAGCTAGAAATGAGATAACCTAGCCATGTGTATATTCAGCTGACTACTCACTTAGATTCCCAGCTCATATGCTGTGACTGTGATAAAGGGCAAGAAAATGGCCATAAATACCAACCTCTAAAGGCATTCTCGGTTCTTTTAGGACAATGTAGTTTTTAACACCATGTGCAGGATAAACATGCCAACATTTTAAATATGGCCAGATTACACTTTTTATTTCCTTTTTCCCTCCCCTGCCCTGAAGGAGTAAAATGGTTGGCAACACAGGAAGCATTTCCAAACCATTTTCTGGCCTACACACAACGACACAGGACCGGCCACATCTTTTACATGCACCTTCAAAAACATGCTAGAAACTAAATGGTACTTCTTGGTTTTGTGAACCTAATTTCAGGCAATTAGTCTGAAAAATGCATTCTCTAAATGTCCCACATGGGCAGTGTTACGGAAGATCCCAGGAAAACCTCAGACACAATCTCTAATGTACACCTTTCATGGTCTGGTAAGAAACATTTAAAGCAATACCAATTGCATCTCTTGTCTTACTGATGAATGAAAACAGAAGCATGAGGCCATAAAAAGAAAAGTGACCCAGCTTCACACTGATAAGCAGTGATCCATCTCAGTATGTTTCTAGTCAACTAAAAGCTATTTAAAAAAAAATTTACAAGTACCTTTAAACAAAAGCATGCTGCTCCAGAACAGCAACTAGAAAAGCCATGGAAAGGAAAGAAAGAATGCATGGAAAGTGCTGATAAAAACCCCCGAACAAAATTAAACAAACCAAGAACCCCAAATGAGAGTTTAAACATTAGCTACACTTCTAGTAATGTTATCTTAGCTGTACTAAAAATATACATCAAAATGCCTACTACTGCTATCTGAAGCTCCCTTCTGTTGGGCCCTCTTCCTTTAGAGCAAACAAAGTTGTAGTAAAAGCCAGCTTTCTTCCAACTTCCCCTGTGAACAAGGTCTGCTGGTGGATATAAGCGGTCAACCACTGCCACTAGTTCTACAAACTTCACATTTCTCTAATCCTATCCATTGTCTTGCCTTCTTATATTTTTAAGTGGTTTAACAGGACATGCCAGTATTTTTCATAACTCCTGGGAGGGGTGCCTGTTACTTCTCACCCATCACCATCTCAGGTCAGACAGGAGGCATTGTCCAGATTCTACACATTTCTCACGAAGTCCAGAAGAAAAAGATGATCCTGATCTTTATATTCAATACGACTGGATTTGTACTTTCTCAAACACTACAACTTTTTTAGAACCACAAACCATTTTTGGCTGCCCTACCTTAAAAAAAGAGAAGCACATTCTACCATCTGGCACATAAAGCAGTGTTTCTCATGAACAGAGTTTTCAGGGATTTTTTTTTTAATTGGGAAATAAATCTAAATTTTTATGCATGTGTCTGATGTAACTGATGGAAAGAAATTGCTTGCCATGAGATTTATCTTGTAGCTACAAAACATGCCCTGTGGCCATCTGGTCATCTGCTGCAGAGTTGAGGTTGATGAAGAGAAGGGAAACAGAGACATGTTTAGTGACCTCTATCCTTTGGGGCCAAAGAAAGGCTTTATTGAGCAAGTCCATGCCTTGGTTTATCTCAGGCTCAAGCATAGGAAGAAACACAGACAAAACTTATCTATGTATGCAATTCTGAAGGATTGCCATGGCTCATTTTATCACCTGCACCAGGATGTGTAAGGACCTTTAGAAATGATCTGAGGTTTTCTCAACTGAGAGAATGTAATCTTTTACTCTAACTTTGGGACTAAGTGTCAGGGTGCAGTTCCAGAGGAACAGGGACCATTCATCAGAACCAGAAAGTCTGGCAGCAGCTATGACATGGTTAAGAAACTGGCTGCTGCAGCAGATGCACCAGGAAGGCCCAAGGAGCTCCCTTTCTGTCTCTTTCCAAGTTCACACATTGTAAGCAGTAAAATAAAAGCAAGTCAGTACAGCATGCACAGTGGTAGTGTATCATGCTGTGAGATTAAAAATAAGACATGGCATATTTGTGAATTACAAATGTTGGCTGGTTCAACTCCGCAATGTGCAATCAGCACTTCCCATAAAGAACTAGTGTGTAATTCAAATATGTTACCATTTGTGCTATACCTTCTAGCCCTCAGAAATTATTCTCAAAATTATTTGAATTTCTAGTAATAAATTTTAGTTAGACTAGCTACTACACGTACACAGATCTGCACAGGCAGAACCTCCTAGCATGAGCTGGAAAATTGATGTTAAAAATAGTGAGTTTGGTTGAAAATCCAGGGACAACTCTGGGAACTGCTTAAATGTGAACCTTAATTACAAACATGATTTATGCTTGGACTACTCACTGCATGACAAAGAAAACAGCATAAGCCTCACCACTGGAAAACAAGTTTACATTAAGAGTTGTTATCATTATTAATTACTTTCCTTCCCAGTTCCATCATATCATAAATTAAATGTGTAGATCTTTTTCTAACAGCTTTCAACTGCCAACCACAGCAACTAGAAGAAAATACTTATTTTAAGGCAACGAAGTATTATGCATGAAAGTGAATGCCTACACTGTTTGTGTTCTTATACTAGAATGGGTTCCCCCATAAAAATCACAGCGACTCAAGAGAGATTATTTTAAAGGTCAGATCAAGCAACAGACCTAACATAATAGAAGAAAAGTAAAGAAGACTAAGCCAGCTTAGAAAAGGGTATTTTGGAACTACGAAGTAAAGAAAATAAGTTGAGCTTTAATAGGCTTTTCAATTCTCCTGAAAAGTCCCTTTGCTTTTTGCAATTCTTCTTCTCTAACTGCAAGATTTTGCTGCACTGTCTGCAGTAGATGGGACAAACAGCAGAGAGTGGCTGCACTGGCTGCATGAAGACAGATTGCAGTGGGACTGCTCCCCTGCTAAGAATGCAAAAAGTCATCCCCACCATAGCCTGTGGATGGAGGAGATTACTGAGTATGTTTCTTCAAAGCCTTTCTGGAAAACTCTCTCATGAAGAGCCCTGTATCAATGCAGCCATGTTGATTAAGGGTGTGACTCTTCTCACGCTCCTCTTCTGATAAAACCCCAGAAAAGGCCAAGCCTTCCTGTAAGGCACAGTCCACCCAGGTCTATTGCTTTGCATGCCTAAATTGGCCAGGTGGCAGATGAAACTACAATATAGCTTAATCAGCAGGAAACTAAATAGCATATATAACCTTAGCAGTCAATCCTACAGAAGGGCACTCCAAACACTGCACTGTATTTGCTAAAAAAAAGAGATGCCTTCCTGTATCTATTCTAAATGCAATAACCACAGATTACACTGAGTTATCCATTTTAGAGACAGATTATTGCATCTAACAATTCAGAGCCCTGAATGGTCACTTTCTTCCTAGGCTGCTGGATCACTGGAAATCCACAGAGCTCCTGCATGAACTGTTCTAATTGATACGATGGATACGCTGGTCTGCTGCCTTCACTGATGCTTCTGAAATGCAGTCTGAACTGACCACCAGGCAACCTTCTGAAGACAATATTCTTTGGTGAGTTAAACTCATGTGGGTGCTTTCTTGTCACCTAGCTTGGCTCCTTTCTAGCATCCTCCATGGAAGATACTCTTTCTATTAAGAGGAGCATCTGACATTTGGATGGGTGTATTATGTTTGTTTTACAGAGTCTAAAGCAAATAACCCTCAAAGTCATTACTGGAAAATATCTACATAAATATCTACATTGTTCCCGACAGTTCTACAAGCATTAATGTTGGTCATAGACTTACCACATTTAAAAGCTCTTTGGTGTCTGCATTTCACAATGAACAACTCAGGCTTTGTCTACATTTGGCACACAGTAAAAACACACTGACTACTGAACACAGATTTACTGTTATTATAGATAGGGAAAATAGTTCTTAATGACGTTTGAATTGGTCACATTTTACACACTGGTCCTTATGCACATTAAAGACAAAACTATGAGCTAATTCT
The DNA here is from genome assembly GCA_013396995.1 of Dicaeum eximium. Lineage (NCBI taxonomy): Eukaryota > Metazoa > Chordata > Aves > Passeriformes > Dicaeidae > Dicaeum > Dicaeum eximium. The sequence goes on along the minus strand of VWZP01009912.1, from coordinate 12,510 downwards.
TTTCCAACATAGTCTATTTTGCCAGTGTGGACAGAGAGTTGATCTGGTTAGGAAAAAATGTTCTTCAATCACTTTCTAAATTTTCCTCTGCTGTTTAGAGGAACTTGCAACAATCTCTGCATCACAGATTAGATAAGATGGTTATGCAGCTTTACTTCTGTCCTTAATTCTAATGTAAATATTTTTCTAAAAACTTGAAAACATCTGCAATATTAAATAAATTTAAAAAATATTTAAGTTAGAAAGTGGAATGAAAATATATTGGCTGCATTTATTTTACTTTTACTAAATCTGACTATTAGGATTCATATCCCAGCTTTTACAAACTTTTAATTTGCTCTCATGTAAAGCTGTAGTGAAACGGAGCAGAGTTCATTTGATGTGCTGTACAGTGACAATTGAGAAGGACCAGACCTGTATCTGTACCACACCAAACACCAGGAAGTATTGAAGCTGTACTGATATTTTCTAGACAGAATAATGATGTCTTCGGCAAAGAGTGGCACCAGCAATTACTTCACTGCAGTCAGAAAGACAAACTGATATCTATGACTGCACTGTACTGAAAAAGCCTATGACTCTTCCACAGTAACCTTTAATATCAAACACAGTAACAGCTTTTACAAGGTCTTAAGAAAGGCACTACGCTTTTTATTTTCATGGATAGCTGAACTGAAAGACCTATAAAATACCCAAGGCCAAACCAGGTAACGCATTCTCGATTAAAGCTACATTTCAAAGCTCTTCTTCCTGATCTAGTTTGCCCTTTTGCTTCTCCTATGTAAATAAGGAAGACAGAAGTCATAAGAAACTGAAGTAATGCATAACAGACACCACAAATCAGCATGATACATGATTACAGCCTGCTGTGAGCAGCTCACAAATTGAGGAGAATTCAAACAATAGCACATGTTCTGTGATTTGGACATTGAGAATTCCCTTGACTCCTGTTACTGTGAGCAAGCTATTGAGAAACACTGACATTTGGGCAGTAAAAAACACACCAAGAGAACTCTGACTGCCCAATACAACTGCCATTGTGGTTTTCCTAGCTGTAAACTGATTCCTCCCCCTTCATCTCCACTGCAGATTTGTCACAGCTCCTTTAACCAGTGCTGACAACAGGCCATTCACATCACTGTGCATTGTATCACACACACAGTTTTAGACTCATCCTTAGAAAGGCATCTAACTGTGCCTCAAACTACCAAAAAGAAAAACAGAAAGCAACATGCCATAATTTGCAAAGGACAGTGAGCAGGGGATTAAAAAAAAAATCCAAACAAACAAAAGAGGATGAATGCTTTCAATTTAGTCCCATTCTTTAAACAGAACAGAATATTAAAAACAGAAGAGCCAAAAGATCCTCACACCTATATACTTTCACTAACTGGGCTTAGAAATAAGTCTGCTGTAAAACCAACAAATGAGATCAGTGAAAAAAAAACCAGTTTCCATAACATTTTATCTTACCATAATCAAACAACTTACACAGGCAGAACAAAAATCAACCTTGAGCTTTGTGAACAGAACACAATGCAACATGGGCACAATCATTCCAAGAAACTAAAGCAAATTTACTCCTAATTCCATCTTGCACAAGAACAGAAAGTCATGCAGTGACCTGAAAGGATTGTTTTTTTAAATGGTGAAACACTGCTGTTTGTGATATTCTGGGAATCCACACAATACTGGACCATCGTACTTTGTTTCTGAGTCTGCAGAATGTCTCTGGCATGATCTGACTATAGTGTGTCAGTGCAGTATAGTCCAGTAAAGCTGCAGATTTGGCTCTCTATCACATCTCAGCATACCCTTCTGAAAGGCATCCCCCTCAGATAATCCATGGAATATTTATAAACTGGAGACTAAAGTGTGCCTCTGGGCACACAGAATGGTATAGGGGAAGTGATACAGGGGACTGGAAGACAAGATAAGGAACTAAGAGGCAGAGCCCCATTTGGTGCAGGCGGAAGAAAGGGGAGGAAGGAAAGCACCTTGTTTCCAGAGTGCCCTTACCTTCTCAAGCTGTTAGCAGATCTGGAAGTCATGACTCTGGGGAGAAATATTCTGTATTACCTGCACATGTGTAACACTGCACTGTTGCTCACACAACTGTATATACAGAAAATACTTTGCTGCAGAAAACTGCATCTGGTAAGTCACTTCTAGCTCAGAGCACCAACCGAGGAATGCAGATGAGTGAGTCACAGATCTGAATTGATACCTGCAACTGTATTACACTTAACTCCAAGGAGATACATGTTGAGAAAGGTCTTGACTTTAAACATGTGAGCAGCTCCTGGGAAGAAATGCAAAACCCAAACTGGGGCCCCATTATGGAATAAAAAGACAACGAAACAGCTTCAGATAAAGGGGAAGCCCCTCTTGTGCACAGCCACAGTCACCCTGGTTGTGCTGTGCTGTCTCATGGCACAGCCCATGTCACTCAAAACCTTCCACTGGCAGTGGGAAGCATTTTTATTGCTTTTCCTGTTTGAAGTATGTTGAAACTCAGTGTAATTCCTTTCCTTCACACTCCTTACCAGTCTCCAGTGCAAAACAAAGAGAAGATTATTTTCATTTTGAGAAACAACTAGGATTTGATTATTTATCTTTTAGCAAGAGAGAAATAAGTGAAGAGTCCTCACATTCCCCAGAAACGAACACAAGTGCTTCATCCAACTGGGCAGTTCAGGCTTTAAACATTTCTGTTGAGGCCATATAACTGGAGAAGAAATGCTCCTTCATTGAAAAGGTAGTTCCTTACTGACATAGAGGACTTCAAACAAATAAATACTTTAAAGGATTATGTTTCTAGGAAGTTTGTATCCTGAAGCCAGGTTCAACTTTTTACTTTATTTCTATCTTCATTTGAGAAAGAGGTATATTACCTGCCTACTTTTAACTACTTAAAAGCAGAAATGCATACAAAGCCTAACCTTTGATTTGTTCATAGTTTTATTATTTATACACAAAAGAGTTGGGAATTTCCAGCATACTTCAATACGAGTTTCTGATAGATTCTTTCCACTTGAGAATCATGAAGGAAGAATGGATTTACTAATAAGATGAAAACATCTGTTCTGAAAGCAATGTCCATTTCCCCCCCCTTTTTTTTTCTGCTGGTATGCTTTGTCTGATTACATTGATACATAAAATAGAAAAGGATGAAATTATTAAGAAAAGGTCAAAGGAGGATTGGGAATAACAGATACCCAACCTTACACAACCAGGTAGATATGCAAGACATCTCACTGTGACTGACAAAAATGACACATCTTCTATCTCAAGTGCCCAGAGACCCAAATCATAGAAAATGGTAAATTTATCAAGAATAAAACAATGAACAAACAAAACCGGGTAAAGCAAAGAAATGGATCTGGCATTATCAGTAAGTGGAGAGAAAAAAGGGAAATATGGGAAATATGTCAGCCACCAAATTTAGATCAAGATCACAAATAAGTAATAGGTCTGTGCACTGAAACAGAAGAAAAAAGGCAATGCAAATCAAAATCCAAACATGCTGGATTCTGCTCAAGAGACTTTCAGCCAGTGTTGCAGTAACTGTTACACATGTGTAAGGTGAAAACTCTCCAGAAAACAAGCAGCTTTTATGCTGAAATCTCTCCAAAGGAGTGTGATAGCAAGATATGCCTCTGACTCCTTTTTAAGAGAGAAAATTGATAAAACATCAGTGATGCTGAACCTTCCATGGGCTGGAGAAAGCCATTAAGTCCCCTGAAGAGAATCCATGATCTTTTTCCCGGGTTTTCACAGATTTCTATGAAAGTGCAGGGAATTACCAAGTGTTGTGCTGAAAGAGCACTGTTCTTGACAAACATTTTTGTAGGGAACTTTTTTCCAGGCAAGGAGGACAGCACCACACTTGTTAAAACAGAAGCACTTGTCTCAGTGCTCTGAGGTCCACACTACAATTTAGAAAAGTAGAATCAATCCTATTAGAGGCAGAATGAAACTGAGACTTCATTTGGAAAGCCTTTCCTATTTTTCCTCCAGAAAAAAGTGTAGTTGTTCTCCTAGCCTACTATTGCAGATAACACCCATCTTTGGGAACAACGAGGCTAGGTGAGATGAAGACACCTGTTTGGCTTGTGAATAAACACATTTGTCTTAAGCTCATCCCACAGGCTAAAAGGTTTAGAATTAAACATTTTGGAACTGTCCTTCAATTATTTCCTTTCTAAAGAAATTAATGGAATGCATAACCATTTACGTTTTAGCTGATTTTTTTCCTCTTTTAAGGATTTTTATTTCTAGATTTCAGTTTTTGTGGTCTTCTGTGTATTTCTGACAACCTCACAATATTCATACTTACCTCATATTTATTCTACATGCCTTTTAGCCAGGCTACCTCAATTGCTCAGAATCCAACTGTGCATCTACCCAAGTTTCTGAACATTCACCTGCACTGTGCTTTTCATACAATGTGGAAATAGAAGATCTCACTAGCAATGTCTCTTTGGTTGTTTCCAGGATTTTATGTCACGGTTTGCTCTTTTCCCCTCCTCATATCCATTCTGCTCATTTCCATCAGGACATAGGCTAAGCACCCTCAACATTGTGCAATCCCATACATTTAATGTTTGCCTCATTAAGAGACATAAGAGACTGAATTCTTGCAAAAAATACTTGGTGCTTTATTACTTTTGCTTTATTTGTGAGCCCATATTTATTATCTTCACCCACGTACAATCTTCTCTTTTCATCTTCTTTTCATCCTCTAAAAAGGTATAACTTGTTTACAACTTAGTAAAAGCATGCCTAAAATAATTTTTAATCATAATTTAATCGTTCTTTCAACATACTGTATATTAGGATGATCTCCCTGATATAGGTACAGAATGGTATATTTATAAATAAGTTAACAAATTTCTATGAACAAGCTTTAATAGAGGTCTCACCCTTGTCATTTTTACATAACATAATTTGCTGGTTACTATCAGGTCAAAACCCTGAAATTTTGCCTGTCTTGGGTGTGCTCTCTGCACCACAACCTCCTCTGGAGAACCTCCCACCTCAACGTCAGACCCTACTGACAGGAGCTGCCTACAAACCACGGAGGAAAGAGGTGACTAATCAGTGCAGAACACAAGTTAAAGCCAAACAAAGCAAAACAAAACCACCAAACCCCCAAAAACAAACAGAAAGACTTCCTTGTAGGTAAAAGAAAATGAAACTTGGGGAAACTAGTGACTACATTTGACCCCCCTTTTTTGAACAATCGCAACAATGCTGATGGAATGAACTAGTTTACTACAATCAGTTCTGTAGAATGTAGAAAAATATTCCCAGGCATATGCCCCTTTAGAGAAAAGCCTTTCAAACCCAGGATGTTTTTGGTGAAAGGCAAGTTTATCGCAAACTTGCTGGAAAAAAAGGTTTCTAAAATCCTGACTATGTAAGGAAATAGGACAACCAACTAAATGAATATAGAAATTATACTGGACCAACAAGTTCCTTTGCACTTGAAGCTTACTTCTACATTCCTTGAACAGAATAAACTCTGGTGGCAACACTGTTCTATAGCATTCTACTGCTCTTTAACAAACTGGTTTTTAATAATTGCTATAGTAGCATTGGCAATTACATGTTTGACATAGTTGTGCCAATAAATAAGCGGAAGCCAAGAAATTACACCCATGCTAACCATTAGACTTCTTTGCCATGTAGTTGGAAAAAAACTTCATAAAGAATGACTACCCAAAATCTGTACCACTGGGATTTCAGGATGCTAATGCTCAGAATGCAGATCTTCCCAAACTCATCCTTCTAAACCAAAACAAAGGTAGTGGATTCTTCTTACAGGAAGACAAAAAACAGCAAGGAGGCAAAAGCAGGGAATAAAGAAATGTAGCAAGAGGTTTTGGTCAGAAAATGTACTTGAGGGTTATTTTGATATTCAGTCCAATTAATTTACACAAACAAATATCAGAAAAACAAAACAAAACAAAACCTCCCAGCCTCCCTGCCATGTTCATGAAATAAAACCAAAACTGAAAGGTTGTTCTCAAAAAATCCATACAATTGATTTCAAGATTCACCTTTCCCTGCATTAGCACTTACATGTTAAAACTGCTTAAATTCATCTCTCTTTTTTTGAGAGATGGAATTATTCCATTATTAATGGAATTATCAGGGGAGTAGTAAGAGGAGGAACAACTAATTTTTGAACCAATTCTAGAATTAATGATATTTCAGAAATTTTATTATTTGGTATGTCTATTAAACAGGATGTCTGCTGATATGCCTTATATGTATTTTCTTTTCCACTGCTTAATTTAGGCACAAATTAAGCTTCAGGTTGAGCTCCACAATGTAACAAACACTTCTAATTAAATCAGAAAGTATACTTTTACAAAAGACACAACTGAAACAACTTCTCTAAAGTCAAATAAACCTTTAAAAAATTCTGGCAGCGTCACTGTTGTCTTGTACTAAAATGAACAAAATTAGCTTTAGCTTAATTATGAGAAGTAGAGAGACACCCTTGAACTGCTTAGTTTCCCAGTCTGATTTGTCTTAAAATTGGGATTACAACCAAACTGATAAATACCACGACTCTATTTTGGTTTAGTCTGATGTGTAAAATTTATTTTTCAAGCGTAGATGCTTAGTCTTTGGACTTTTTCAACACAGTATCAACTGTATTTTATTTTCTTATTTCTTAACTTCTGCATTCCACCACCTTTCTTTTTCCAAATCTGTCAGTGCAGCATTAATTTAGAAAAACACAGCCACCCAAACCCTGGCTTCTTGTAGATCCTAACGTAAACAAGGCTGTGTACATCTATTAGTGCAGAGCAGCCTGTGTATGCTGAGTCTGGCCAGTGAGCAATTTCTTAAGGAAGAAATATGACTCTTGGCCTTTCTTTATCCTGTCATGTGAAACTGACTACTTGAAAAAAAGAAAAACTGACCATCTCTAAGTGAAAAAAATGCATGTGACATTTAAGAAAACTCAAACCTCAAGAGTAAATAATTTGACAGTATCCCATATAACCTGCCATTAATTTTTCAATGCTCTTCTTTTTAAGCATTCAACTCACAGTTACTGTAACAGTTGTATTAAATTTAGTATGTAAACATGCATTTCACAGTAGGTTAGGTTTAAAGTAAGAGAATATGGAACACACTTTTTCTATAGAGCATAGTAAAAAAAAAATCCCACAGACAAACCTAAAATACATTTGTGTTACATAATGATAAGCTTATTAATAAGGTGATGCATTCTTTAACCAACTAATCTCTGCCACTAAGAACATGGACACACTCAGCAACGAATTGTAAATGAACAGATTGAATTAAATTCTGTGGAAGTGGAATAAATATAAGTGACTCTCAATGTTCCCTGCAATATAATGAATCTGGCTTTGGTCATAGTTTACTCTTTCTCCCACGCATACACTGGAAGAGTCCTAAACCAAGAACAGCATATAAATAACACCACAATTGACAGAATGACCCACAACTTCCCTCTGAAATCCACTCATAAATCCTGCCTGCAGATTCTAGATAACCATCATAGGCAGTTTTACTTCATTTGAAGACATTTTGAGATGCTGACCCTGAACAATGATTCATGATCAGGATTTCTGGACTTAAGCTGTATCAGCATGTTTACTGTACTCTTTTTTCAACTTGCCAATAGGAATACATATTTTTTAAGGCTCCCTTTATTGACAGTTATCTACACTCTAGATAAGAGGTAACCTTTCAAGGCAATTTCAAAGTATGCTGATTAACTCCGCTATTTTCCTTTCTCTTATTTTAATAAGTACATGTATGATTTTAATATGCAAAATTCAAACAAAATGTCCCTCAGTGCAGTCGAGTCTTACAGAGAAGCCTTCCCTTCCTGCTGCTCAGTATCCCCAAGTTTGGTCATTTTCACCAGTCACACTGGCCCACTGTGCCAGTTCACTGATTCAGCCCTGTACCAGTACCTATTCACATCTGTCCTCACTGCTGTGATGCAAAATAAACACAGTCTTTTCTCTTGTAATAATAAATGCAACAGAAGGCTCTTTCTTTTTTATAAAGGATATTGATGCTTTAAGAGTGTATATGCTGAGGGTAACACTGAGTGTCTCGGTGCTTCAGCAGTCTTTTGCTCGGGCTTGAAAAGCTCCTCAAGTGTTGTATTGCAAACACAATTGCAAAACCCTGTAATTTAACTCTGCAGAAAGGATATGGAAAAATATATCTCCAAATTGAATACAGGATACTAATAGAGAAAACTAAATGCAGACAAGCTCAGCTGATGGACCTACTTGCAATTCTTCAATTTGCTGAATGGATCACATTTCCAAATGAGGCTGAGTTGCCAGGTTACACTAACATGTCCTGCACCTATTACTGCCCCGGGTGTGCAAACAGTCAGGGAAAAAAAATTAGGAAAAACATTCATCAGTTGTTCAGGAAAAAATGAAAAATTTGATGACTAGGGGAGGAAAGAACTGTTTCCTCCACAGAATAAAGCCAGCTTTGCTGTATTTTTTTAAAGTAAACTAACACTGTCTAATAAAACATCTTAAAAAGAGTCAAAGTGTACTTTCATGCGTCTGTCATGACTCTGCCTCGTCCTTAGATTTTATTACTCCTTTAAATTGAGGTTAAGGAATATTTTGTATTTTTCTGCCTTTGACTTTCAACCTCTTTGCTTGTTCTAAAACCCTAGGAAACAGACTCAGTCATACACAGAGAAGCATGTGGGAAAATGTATGGTTTAAATTTATGTTTGAGCAGCCCAACTAGGGCTGCTTAAATAGTTCTCCACTGGTAATTAGTTAATAAGAAAAAGTATTTGTCACATCAATTTTAAAAGGCAGAGAAGGTGCTCTGTTTATAAACTACCTTCTATCTTATTTTTATATTTCAGAAGTGTTATTGTCTTCTCTAGGTATGGAAGGCATTTGTGAACTGAAGTGTCTTAAACAGGGGCGTACGTGCCTGTATACCACTCTAGCTGTTTGTGGGTGGTATCTGCACATCTTCCAAACTGAAAATACAAAGGCATTTTGGAACTTTCTCCAGCTGCTTCTTATTCCATATCTTTGTACTTCTAAATGTATTATAACATCATGGTTACATTTTGATTACCAAAATTATGACAAAATTGGTTAAATCTATTGATTTTTGTTTCATAAGTGAAGGCAAAAAGGGGAACAACAACAACAGAAAATCACAGCAACACATGAAAAGGTTATTTCACAGAATTCCCAGTGCATATTTTAAGAAACCACAATTCTGCCTCTCGAGAGTTTGGTCTATTAGTTAGTAAACAGTGAAAAATGCAAGCATTACACACTGGAGAATGACTTCTGTCCTATCTGGCAACCACCTCTGTTTAGAAGAGTCATCAGTGTGGCTGAAGTGATTCCTCTATAAATATTATCTCTCTCTTTTCTTTGTTTTACTATTAAATAACAATTTAGTGGTTGGTTAAGGTTCATAGTTTAGATTAGGTAAGTGGAGAAAACTTGTTCATCAATTAACCAAACAAAATTTGCTTCTAACTTAAGCAACGAATTTTTAAGGTTTGAAAGTGATACTGCATGAGAAATTTTAAAAGGAAAAAAAAGAAGGAACTTTGTTATCACAGTGAGTTGTTTATAGATGAACCAGAAGAGGTGGAAGAAAATGCTATTATGGTTTTCTTGTATCACCATAAAAATTTAGTTCTTAAAATCTCATTACATGAAACATTTCAAATTAATACTTTTCCCTCGTTTCTCAAAGTAAAAAGTGTTAGTCTTGTATTTAATAAGCAGTTACCAAATATAAAAAGAATGGCTGCTTTTAAAAATAATGTTCTCTAGATAACAACAGCAACAATAATAGTAGTGCTTTGCCTAATTTATCATAAATCTATCGACATTTCCTTCACTGCCCCTTATGAAGAAAGAATATACCAATAACCAGACTGCAATGCCACACTAGACACAAGAAGCAGAGAATGCCAATGTAGCCTTTCTGACCTCAGCCTATAGGAGGAAATTTACTGATGACCATGCATGCCAGCAACTAAACTTTATGTCTAGAAGAGCACAAGGCAAGTGAAAAATATGCTTGGTTTTAAGAAGTGCTGCTGTTGAGAAAACAATTATCTTTTTTCTCACATCAAGAGTTGAATTTGTGGACAACAACACAAAGAGTTGGGTTTTTTTTTCAATTACTCCACCTAATACTAGGACAGACATCTCAGAAATTGGCTGAAACCCTTTCCTAGGACAGAATAACTGCAAAGGAAAAGAACATCTGTGTCTTTTCCATCTATATCAGCTCAAATATAAAATAAATTTTTGTTGGCCAAGCTCACATCCCTTGTGTTTGCTTTCTTGAGAACTTGCATAATGGAGTTTTATTAGCCCAAATGTTCACATAGAGACCAATTTAGGCCTTCCCACTTAAGTACATCAGAAGTGGTATATTTTGTCAGGGAAAGAAGACTGATAAACTGAGACAAAGACCTGGCTGAGGGCAGAGTTCCCTTAAATCCTTGATCTACTTTCTATCCCAAGGAACTCAGTGAGCTGAGTAAAACCCTTTCCGGCCAGGGCCACTCATGAACACACATGCTGCTATTTCCATGTGAATACAGTGAGACAAAATTCTATTCTGGAACTTTCTAATAAACCTGAAAGGAGTTGGTTTTTTATTTCTAACAACAACAGCTTGAGCTGTGTGTGACCCAAAGAGAGAACTGAATGTTCTGCTTTTGCCTTTTTTGTCCCCTTCTCAAAGTGCCTAGTTCTGCTGGTCTACTCTTGTGCTCTAGTACTATCACCTTTCCCTGGCAATGTCTGAGTACTGCAAGCATCCCCACACCTTTCTGGTGATCACTGAAACTAATTTTAGCAGGCCACCTGACAGCTGAGTAGCCAAAACTAAGTTAGCTCAATGCTTACTTTATGGAAACAACAGATGGATGTCACCAGACCAGAGGTGCCTGATATCCCCCAAGGATGACTGATGTTCTGAATTGAAATTTTATACCTCTTCATTGCCACATAAATTAATTGACTTAAATTGAAGAAGTTTTTAAAGACATAATCAACTCACCAGCTTTTTTTTCTGGGTCATTTTTTAATTGAAGGCCATCATGCCTGAACCTTTATTTGTTTTGATCTGTTCTACAGAACTTTTCTTTTTGGTTGCTTTCCATGGATACAATAAAATTTGGGTATTTGGTAACCAGTATGAAGAAACTGAAATATTAAAAATCGAGCTGTATTCATCATATAGGAAACTAACTTCTAGAAAACTGTCCTAGAATCACAGGAAAATTTTAATTTCTGCTTATTGTTTATATACTAGACAGTTCAATGCCAAAACTGTTCTAAATCACAATCTGAAAGTCCCTCATAGACCTAGAATTTGCTGAATTTAAATTATGTGAATACAGACAAAAAACACAGTTTGAGTAGAGTTCAAATAAGTTAAAATTAGATGGGAGATTTATTATCATAAACAGAACAAATCTGCTGAAATCTGTCTAAGCCAAATGGGGACACAACTAAATAAAATCAACTTTTCAAAGTAAGTATCCGTTTTTGAGATTAAACTTGAAATTCAACTTGTAAGAAATATTAAATCAGAAGGCAGGGAAAACAACAACCTGTAAGTTTTATGATATTAATTTTGAAGAAATATATGAAGGTCATTAAGGAAAGAAGATGGTTGATGGCCATGCAATAATAGCCCCTCCAAGAGTTACATAAATGTCTTTGTAGCTGGTGATAAAGAACAATCCTGATCTTTGCCCACTTGTGGTTTGGCCACAGATTCATATTTGTTAAAAATATCACAGGATACATCGACATGATGTGTGCCCTACATGTATTCCTTAACAATGAAAGAAGTACAGATACATGAAGACTCTTGTAATAATATTAAAATTATTAAAATGATTAAATTAATAAGAATGAGGGAAAAGGAGGCTCCCATTCTCATTCCCGTGAAAGAACAGTATCCTCATAATTTGAAAGGGCATGGAGGATCAAGGAAAATTAACTTTCAGGCATTATGTAAATAAAACATTTCCCTCTGTGTCCTTCTACTACCTCGGATTCCAGCAAAATACTTCTCCCACAGCAATAAAGAAAATTAGGTTAAGTTTTAAAAATACAGAAGCCCTGTACTGTAGCCAAATTAAACTGTTTCAAAATACATTGTATTTGTAACTCATTTAACAGTCAGTAAGTTTGGCCGCTGACATTATAATTTGCTAATAATGCTTTTCAGTATTTTTAAGCCAGCCACCCAACTTGTAGTCCAATGATATTTATAACACATGCTGGGATTTTTTTAGGTTAGGCTTTGTGGTTTTTTTAAGCTGAGAAGTGGTGACCTACTGATGATGTTCTTCCTTCACTACCAAGCAAAAGACTAGGATTTAGCTGGTGGCATGGGATGTTTTCTCCTAAAGCCAGTGTCATGGAAACACTGCATGTGGGAATCCAGGACTTTTAACCTTCGTCCCTGGCA